>JASDDO010000028.1:95200602-95684160 GCA_030015575.1 Agapanthus africanus | reverse complement strand
TGCATTAATCCTCAAGTCTTCTGGGGTTGCCATAGCCATGAGAATTATCGCCTTCTCTGTTCCAAATGTCTCCAATGCTCATTTCCTAATGCTTTCCATGAATTTAACAGCGGCCATTCCATTATTTGCCACCAAAATGCTATGGATTGGTGTTTTCCCACCAAGAGCTTTGCAGAAAGCTTCAAGTTCTGATACAGCGGATGCATGTCTAGCATGTACCATTCCATTCACAACCTCATTCATATGTGAAGTTTCTACCATGACTAATCCTTTTGATCTTAATGCCTGTATATGCTATCCCACAAAAATTGAAGCAAGGCAAGGCTAAGATCTCCAGAAACAAGCAAGACCCAGATCAGAAATCGGTCCAAGTCTCCTCCTTGTTGATCAATGAGAGAGAAAGAGAGAGAGAGGCGGTAGTGATGGCGATGAGGATGGTTGACGGCGACGGAAGGTGGCGTTGGGTTCACAAGTCCTCGTCGGGTGTGCACAGTGGAGAGAGAGAGACTCGGGAGAAGGAGAGAACGGAAGTCGAGGAAGGAGACGAGGGAATGAGGAGCGAGGTCGGGGAAAAATGAAAGGAGGCGGCTAGGTGTTTTGGGTTCTGGGGTTTCCTTGTGGCGAGGTGCGATGGTTCCAAGAAGACAGAAAAAGATGGAGAAGGAGAAGAAGAAACGCTGTGAAGGGAGGTGCCCTATCGCGCGCGCGGTGATGAGAATCGAGGAATCAACAGTAATTCCGAGAGGTGAGAGAAAGAGCGAGATGAGAGAGAAATGGAGAGAGAAAGAGAGCTGCGGAGAGAACAGAGAGAAAGAGAAAGAGAAAAGAGAGAGGGAGAGAGATGCGCGGGGCTCAGGGGAGGAAATGATGAACGCGATTGGTTGGGGAAAAAGATTTTGGGAAAGATAGAGAGAGGGGCGTGGGGCCCGGCTAATTTAAATTGAAGCTTGTGATTGGCTTCGAAAAAGAATAGGAGAGAGAGAATGGAAAGTGGTTTGATAACAAACTGTTTTGGTTTTTAAATTTAAAATATATTTTGTTAGTTAAAGAACTGTTTAATAAGATTTTGAACTGTTAAATGAATTTTAAATATTTAACAAACTTGAATTTTGGCGGGCTACAAAATATTCCAAAACGCGCCCGGGTCGGGTCCAAAATTTGAATTTGAAAATATGAAAAATATTGGCAGGTTCCAAAAATTGAAATGAAGGATTCTGTAATTAAAAAGCATACCCCCAAGAACGGACGCACGCTCGTGCGCGTAGTCGTCCAAACACGTCCGTTTCACTGAACGGGACGAGAACACGATGCAAGGACGCTACCACGGAGTTAGGGGTATCATGCAAGCCATGTTATGTAATTTTAAAATATTTTCTGTGACTTAAAATGTTATACGGTAAATTATGCAATGCCAGATGAAATGCTAGTATGCAGTATACATGAAATACACGTGTCTAAGTAACAAGTCAAGATAATCTATAAATATGAATCAAACAAGTTCAAGCAAGCGGGTCGGGTCGAATGCCCAGTAACATGTAAAATACTATTCGCACCCAAAACACGCTAAATCAGGAATAGACCATGGATAAGTAAAATATTGAAACTGGAATTGGTATAAATGAACTCGGGTGTTACATCAATGGAATATCAAATCAGATTGAATCTTTAGGTTCTTATCAAATTTTAAGTAATCGTTTACGGTTCTGGAATCACTTCCAGTTCTACCATACTCCCACTACTGTTTTCTGAAAAAATCCATTTTTATTAAACTGTGGCGAGTCAAGAACAATATCACTATTGATCTTCTAGATGGTAGAAAGTCAACCCTCGTCATAACCCGGGTCAACCCACAAACAGCCATTACAGAAACGTGCCTTGAGTTATCCAGAGTCTGGTTTTAAGTATAAGCCGGATAACTCTCCGTACCTTAACAATGTTAAGATATGAACTATTCTATATCCAATATAGAAATAGAGGCACTGATTTAATTAGAACCAGATTCAAATCATGCAGCTGTCTCCAGTGCATATCAACTAAATGAAGAGAGGCCGATCAGCATTACTCAACTTAGGAGTGCTTCCAATTATGAGTAACCTGAAAGAGAAGCAAGTTCTCTTAATCATTACTATCAACTGAATACCATACACAAGTATCTATATCTTCGATCACCTTGAAGAATCCTGATACTTGCAATACCTGGTTCTCTACTTTATTCATATACCTATAACTTCTCAAAACTTAGATCTTGTATTTCTACGAAACACATGTCCAAGAACTAGAGAAGTCACAAGTAAACAGAATATAGTACGAGTAGCAACCCCTCTGTCTTAATGGACATTGGACAACATACAATACTCTGTATAAGTCCCCTGAGTCTAATAACTCATTCCCTGTGTGTCATAGGTTGAAAACTGTACTTATGGTTAAGAATTACACCGCTATTTAATGCTCCTTACCTAACCATCCACTGATATAGGTAAATGTCATGGACATAATTTCAAAAAGTTATATCTCATTTTATAAAAATAAACGTATAGATATATCAATTTGAAATTGGTGCATAACAACGGATATTCAAAACCAAATATTTGCCGTCCGGCAAACAACCCAGGCGATTTCCTCAAATATCACCAATTACAACGAATCCCGATATAATGAGGATGATCATCCAATTCTCAATAACTTACTCCCATTCATCATCTGTAAAACCATACAGATGTGAGAATTAAACCTGGTAAATACATACCCTGGAGCAAGGACTAATTGGGAAATCAGTTTTCTATTAACAATACACAGTGAAACTGAAACATGTTAAATATTTCGAAGGGGTATCCGGGTATTCCTAGTAATACCTCTTCTATTATCAGATTCACAACCGTAACCGTATATTTCTTTGCCATCTCTCCAAATCCCTTTATATATCTTTAGTCATTACATTCTGTACACCCTTTTAGGCCAAATGGTTTTCTTCCTTCCCTACCATTCGGCACCAGCCTATGGTTTGGAAGAAGACTATACAATAAGCATAATGGGTGTACTCTCCTAATCTTAGGAGCACTCGCAACCCAAGAGAAGGTAAAGATAAAAGGCAACTGAATAAAACCTTATTCCTATTTCTCCTGAACCAGAATCCATCCCCGAACTGGAACAAGTTCCTTCGAGTTCGTATATAACCATACGATGGAGTATCCAAATAACTGTGGATCTTCGTAGTGATACGGAGTGTTCTGGAGAAATACAAAGGTGATGTAGGATTGGCGATGAAATACTTGGTTTGGTCGTGAATAGCAGTCGCAATTTACTTTGCCCTCTTACTAATCCCTTTATTTGTCTTAACTTGTTATCTTCTGTACACCATCGTTAGGCTAATTGATTTTCTTCATTCCCCACCGTTCGGCACCTGCCTATGGTTTGGAAGAAGACTATCCAATAAGCGTAATAGGTGTACTGTCCTAATCCAAGGAACACTCGCAACCTGAGAGAAGGTAAAAGGAAAAGACAACTGAATAGTCCTATTCGTTTTCTCCAGAACCGGAAACCATCCTCGAATAAGCTCCTTCGAGTTCGTATATAACCATACGATGGTTTTATCCAATGGAAGTGGATGTTTGTAATAATACGGGGTGTCCTGGAGAAAAGGGTAAAAGTTGGAGTGGCAATGAGGTATGCAACTCTGACAATCCAAAAGCCAGTGTTTAAGAAGGTTCGGTTAACTTGGTCACTGAGTCATAGTCAAGGGTCGGGTCATGGTCGCTGCCAAAGAGAGAGAGAAAAGAAACACTCAGCGTGCACTCTAACCTAGATCAGAATGGTTATCACTTTATCTAATCAGGAAACCTCCCACTGTAACCTCAAATTCTCCTCCAAAGCTGAAAGAAGAATTAGTCGAGATGACCCAAGGAGTAAACCAACTCATCAGTGGGAATCGGGATCCAACTATCATCGTATGATAATGTGATGGAATCCACCCACATTAGCACACTCCAGAAGGTATGCGCATATCTGGCAAGTTTCAGTTTCTTTAGAAACTCCCGATGTGATTTTTACCCATGACCTTGACTTTGGCCAACAAATCATAAGTCACATGTCAAGTTCTACCCGTCATTATCCAGGTTAATTTGAACCCACCCGTACCTACCCATGACTTTGGCCAACAAGGCAGTACGACTGTCCTAAACCAACGCATCTATCTATGCAATAGAAAAGCAACAATTAACTACCATACACTATGCCTTGACTTTGGCCAATAAACATAGCATGAATAGTAAGTGCTACCCGTCTGAAATGACGGAGGGCTACGAATGTTTTTTGGCGAAAAACCTTTAACGTAATGAACTTGATATCGTTGAAGGAACCGGATAGCTTTTTATGAAAATATAGTGACGAAAACCTTTGCTAAAGAGGTCACTCCCGATGAAGGGATCTCGGCTCTTTCCCCGTAGAATGAGGTGCAGGATATTCCAACTGAATACCACGATGCAAAGCAAAAAGTAATCGGCTATAGTGAAGTTATTACCCTAACGCAAACTTCTGTCCAAGGGGTCACTCCCGGTGAAGGGATCTCGGCCCTTGCCTCGTCAACTGAGGTGCTGGATATTCATAACCGAATACCACTGTGCAAAACAAAAAAAAACGTCCTTGCAATAACAGCTTTTTGAAAAAATGTTCCAACAATATCAAACAGGTTTGTTTAGCTTGCATTGATCCAAATCAATGCAGTCCCATCAATTAATCACACCACAAAAGAACGAAAATATGATGTATGTATATGCCATCCGCATTCGCTACTGGGTCCCGTCATCACCCGTTAGATTACTTAACTAACGCCAGAGCGGGGACTGGACTAACGCGGGTGTAAAACATATACAACATCTACTAGTATATATATCAATATATAATATTCGCTCATGGTGTGATAAAATACAACATCACAGAAATGTAATAAGCATCACAGAACAATACAGATAATCTGGGATCTCCGGATTTCATAGAGCCGCAACTGAAACTCGACGTTCCCCTGGTTGTGTGGATAGCCTGTGCAATGAAATCCTAGACCCCTACGGACGCGGCAAGTTACCCGCCAAAACCTGAAGCGAGGCAGCCCCCTTCAACAACGTGAATGGACCACCCAGCACTTCACGGAATCCGGTAACTTGAGCACCCCTCCTTGGGTCAACCTATACCCCCTACGAGTGCAACGAATAGCCCGCCAATTCTAGAGTAAAGCCCCCTCCGTCTCAAAGCCATGAGATGCGGGCCCGTTGCCCTCTAGAACCCGGCTACCCGTGCACCCCTCCGCGGGGTAATCCTAGTATAGAAAGTAAAATATACAACAGGTACATCGACCTCAGCCCGGTCGTGCCCCAAAAGAATAATATACAAACAGGCAGTGATGGCAGTCCACATGTCGGACGCTCGCCCCGCAATAACAAATGCACAAATAATACCAAACTGTACTACTATTGCATCCAGGCTATCCACCCCGACAAATCCCCAACATGACAGCACAACACAGAACATCAACGTGAATGTCACGTTCGCAAATCCATCTAAAAGGGCTATAGCAATTAGACAGGATTTACCGATCAAATGACATTCACAGTCGCAGATATAATGTAAATACTGTAAACTAACATGTTAAAAATTTTCGATCGACAAAACTTCTCGAAGTGGGCCCCAAGTACAATTCCAGCACTCAAAATAATCTGGTCCAAAATTATATATCACAAAAATCATATTTCCATGAAATAAAGCCCCAGAAAAAATTTGGGTTACTGTAGCCCAAAAAGGGCCGCGGAAGGGCCGCCAAATGCTACATTGAGCGGCGGTTCTACGGCGGAATTTTGGAGTTAGATCTCCAAGTTTTTTCTGTAGCTTTATTAATGCCTGCATGTATTTTTAAGATGCCTAAAATATTTTTTTGACTAACTTTGAAAATCGACAGCAAGCACACTGAAATGGAAATACGATTCGGAAATTTCGATCGATCGATATTTTAAACGCGCTAGAACAAGCTAGTAAAGGTTAATGGCATGGCTCTGATACCATGTAAGTCTACGGTAGCGCCCCGGCCGTCTGTCCGAGACCAAAATGCGGAAACAAAATCTTTTCTTTAACTAGAAATTGGCGCTATCGTATACTTTTTCCCCAGATCGGACCATTAACCTACTACTAGCTAACTAGAGAAAGGGTAGAGAGGCTATACCGAGCGATCCGTGTCCTTCGGTCTTCGGCCACCATCCCAAGCTCCCCGTGGCAACTCCGGTCTCGATCTCCTCGTCGGAAAGGGCACCACATCTACGAGTCTTTTTACGGGCTCCCGCTTCCTCCGAAGCAACTCGGGCACGAAGTGTACTAGCCGACGTGTCCAAGGTGTTGTAGAGAATGTTTGTGATCACTTTGTCTCTTGCATTCATGAGATGGATGGAGGTTAGAGATGATGCCATTAATGGAGAATGTAAGCTAGAGGAAGAAGAAGAGAAGGCTTTTTCTTCTTTTCTTTTCTTGTGATGGAATAATGAGAGTGAGAGAGTGTGTAGAATAATATGAGAGCTCAATGCCCCTCTCTCATCATTTCAACCCAAAAACATCATATAATGTGACATTAACACATAAAAAGAGACCATGAGTCACTAATGTGTCCATGTCATATTTAATGCATGTCATGATGAAATCTAGCTCACAATTTCCATTAACAAACATTAATCCAAATGTTTGCAACAATAAAAAGATACGGCAACATCTAAAGTAAACTCGTGACGGATCACAAGGATACCCCTCACCTGTATATACATACCTGCATCCACATTCCGACTGAATGCGAATGCGATGAGACTAAAGTAATCCAACAAATCTAATACTAGGATCCGGCTTAAACCAAAGCCCACTAGTATGATCCGTCTGATCATGATCCGTGCAATACCGCACGTATATGATCGAACCCTGCCATATATCATACGGCCTCTACAACGTTTCGCCCGAAACTTGAGAAACTGTCTGTGGGGGACTCTAAAGACTCGTTAATACTTTGGCTGTGGTTTTAACCACTAGCGCGTCAGAGGTACTAGCTGTACGTAACGGGCTACCAGGTATTGACCAAAAGGGAGGTCGATGAGCAAACTCATCCTGACACCCTACTGAGCCTGTCAGTGACAATATCCGTACAGTCCGGTCCGTTCGTCTATGAGCATCGCATGGCGGGCTTAGGGGGTTGGTAAAAGTCAGACCCCCAAAAGCGGTACAAGTCGTGTCGGAGTGTAGCCCAGAACACCCTAAGATACTACTGGAATACCTACCATTAAATCTCCTGCCCTAGCCAAGGATTTCATGTAATGGCTCTCCTAGACACAACGCGATCTCACCCCCAATACCGGAAGAGACGAACCCCTGCCGATCCGCTCACTGCCTCCATGTGGCTCGGGACTGTGCCCAACTAAAACCTGTTTGCACGACTCCTTTGAGCCGTGGTAGGGTAGTAATCAAAGCACAGTGGGAACTCACACGAGACAAGTGACGATCTCAGGTCGATGAACTAACCTGTACACATGTCACCAGGGAACTGCTATCTGACGTCAGGTATAATACTAACTAGCATGTTCCCGGCGAGTTCTGTCCGGTGTACTCATAACCCAATGAACACCTGTATACATCTTAGGTGATCCAACTGACACCAATGGCTTGTGAGACCGGCCACCGCCCCTCGTCGGGGTCTCAACTGTATACACTAGTCTACTCCGGAGTATCGATGCCCTGTCTCGAAAACTCCTACGACTAGGGACCATTTTAAGGATATGCTTATAGACCCCAGCTCCCACGCATATGATCGCCATCATACTGCTGGCAGTCAAGCAAGAATCCTAAGGGCTCTATCAACGTGCAATAGTGACCTGTAAGGTCACCTAAACCTGTACACGATGATAAAGATAAACCAGATAGCATACTATCATGTTGAGTAAGACTGTCCTACCGGTATAGGTCATCCCTCAATCATTGCAATCACGTGCCTGTGATCCAATAATTGACTCTGAGGGCACTATATCCAACAATTTGTATGCAGTAAAGAAGGGCATAAAAGTTTGAAGGCCAAAAGAGAGCAAGGGAGGGAAGTTAAAAGAAGAAAACAACACATGAGAGAAGGTTATCCTGCAAGAATTATCATATATAGAATTAGAGATGATGTTTGGAGGGTAATACTTATAGATGATCAACACAGCCATCCTTTGTTGTCCACGCCATCAAAAATTTCTACTTTACGTTCTCATTGTGTAGATCATCTAAAACCTTCTTGCAAATCGTTGATGGATCAATTTCATGATTGTGGTGCGGGACCATCACAGATTGCTGATTTAATAAATACTACAGGTGGGGATAATTTGGTAGATGTCACTCCACAACAAATCATTGACTATTTCAAATCGAAAAGAAGAAATAATATGGGTCGTCAATGTGTATCTGTAATACAACAATTTATTGAGAGGCAAGCTGCAGATATTCAATTTTACTATGCACTTGAGCTTGATGCCGGTGGAACCTGTAGAAGTATTTTTTGGGCTGATGAAAGAGCTAGGGCTAGTTATATGCAATTTACTGATGTTATGGTTTTTGATGTTACATATAAGACTAACAGTTTTCTAATACCATTTGCACCTTTCACGGGAGTTAATCACCATCGACAATCTTCATTGTTTGGATGCGCTCTTTTGGCGGATGAGAAAGAAGAGACTTTTGTTTGGTTATTTTAGCAATGGTTAAAATGCATGCGGGGTAAAGCGCCAGCCGCAATCATCACAGATCAGGATCCTGCAATTTGTAATGCTGTTAAGAGGGTATTTCCAAAAACCTTGCATAGATATTGTATATGGCATATAACTTTGCATGAAGATGAGCATCTCCGTTCTTTACGTCGCTCTTTTGAAACCTTCGACGAGGATTATAAGAAGCAGAGTAGATATAGTAAAACTATTGAAGAAAGTGAAAAGTTTTGGGTCACTTTGAATGAAAAGTATAGAAGAATTTTTGAAGAACCGTTGTCTGAAAAAGCAATAAATGAAATGAAATCTTTGAGATGGTTGCAAAACATGTATGACCAAAGACATCATTGGGTTGAAGCCTATTTGAAGGATATGTTTTTTGCTGGCATGAGATCAAGTCAGAGAAGTGAGAGTATGAACTCGTTCTTTGATGGTTTCATTAATTCTATGATGTCATTGTTTCAATTTGTTGAACGATATGACAAAGCTCTAGCCGCTCGACGAAAAAAGGAAGAAAGAGAAGACACACGTTGCTTAACGACAAAACCAGATTTTCAAGGTATGCATGACATGGAGGCTTGTATAGCAAAGGTATATACTGCTAATTTATTTGAGATATTCCAAAATGAGTTTCAAAATGTGTTTCATTGTTGGCATAATATGGATGGTATAGAAGAAAACTTTACCACTTATAATATGGTATGCAAGATAGATGGAAAAATTAATACTCACAATATGAAGTGCAACCCAATGGAAGAATTCTTCAAATGTTCGTGCGCTATGTTTGAGACCGACAGTGTACTATGCAAACATATATTATATGTAATGAAGCAGATACTGTTTATGCAAACCATCCCAAAACAGTATATCCTATCGAGGTGGACTCTTGGTGTTAGGCACAACACTACTGAGGGTCGTGGAGCACATGCAAGTGTTGGTCTGGGACTATCAACAAATACAGAAAATAGAGCAGTTACACCTCTTGATTCATGGAGACTTCGTACAAAAATGAATAAAGTTGTAGACTTGGTGGCAGAGAATCGAGATCTTTACGAAAAAACAGAAGAGTTTATCAATAACATGTCGCAACAATGCAATTTAAATCATGAAGAAGAGACGAGAACTCAAGTTAGTAATATTCCGACACCTTCTTACCTATATCATATAACGATCACAGATCCTACGAAAAATACCCATAAGGGACGTCCTGCTATTGCATCTCGAATTCTATCTGGAATAGAAGTATCGCAATCAAAAGCTCAAAATAGGTCGCGCACTTGTAGTAATTGTCACGAAAAGGGTCATGATATAAGAACTTGTCAGCTTTTAAAGGTATTAGTATTCTATTCTTGTTTGTTCTTATTTGTTGTCATTAATTTTTTATAAATGATGGTTGATATCTAATATGAGTTATTTTTAGGCACCGGATGCTTCTAACGGAAAGGAGTGAAGACAGTTTTGGTGTTGCTTGGAGCAAAATAGAAGATTTTTACTGAATTTTTTAGAGCTTGTTTAGTAATTGGTAGTATTTTTATTGTTATGGTTTGGATGTACTTGAATATTAATATTGGCATTTATATAATGCAAGTTTGAAATATCATTAGTATTTTGTCTGAGTTTGTAATTTTTTGGACAAGTGTCTGGCTCAAGATTTCTTTAGTACGCTACAGTGATCTCCTTGCTTTCATTTGATGAAAGAATGATTCATGTTGTGCTGGGGCATTTGAAAGGTCTATACTCACTTTGTTATTGTCGATCGAATTCAACTTTTTCTTTCGAATAGCACGACCAATGCAGTAGAGGTCATAATATAATCTTATACATTTTCTCATGATCATTATTGTTTATGTAAGATTTGAGAAATGCAGATGCTTTAACCCTTTGGAATTGAATGCTTAACTAATTAGTTTTTGTTTCAGTCATCATCATCATCATGAACCTTGATTAAGTTCAAGTGTAGTTGATGGAGAAAGGGGGTGAGATGATGATCACAAAGCCATCTTGGTACATAAATACGACTCTGTTTCAAAATTAATGCTCAAGTCTTGGATTTATATTTCTTGTAATTATTATGGAACATTTCGTTGCTGTGAAAAAAGTAATGGCTGCACTATACAACCAAGGAGAGGAATAATAGGTGCAGAGAAGAAAAGCGAGATTTTTTTTGGTGTGTATGTATCAATTATTTGTAGCACTGGAACATTTTTATTTGTTTGTAATTTTTGGGTTTTTTGTAGATGAGATAGTCATCTTTTTAAGCGTGATTGCAATTGAAGTAAAGCAAAAGTGAAAGGATCGCAGTTATGTGACAATAAACTTGAGGATTTATGTTGCAGAATAGCCCTTGCATATATCTGACAGCATACAAGGAATGATGTTGCATTCCCTTAATCATGGTTGTTGTTGTTGTTGTTGTTGTTGTTCTGGTAACTGTTTGGAGGTGATGATTTACATTTAAAATGTAAGATTACAAGACAACTGGTTGTATTTTGTTTCAGGATTGAGAAAAAAGTTCACACAAATTTCCACTTTTTATGTAGTAATCAAGTTCATTACCGTCATTAAAATTTCAGACTAAAAGAACATTAAAATTGCATATTCGAGCAGCAGCAACATCAACAAACCTTTATTCCAAATATTCCAGTATCAGGTACATATAATTCATTTCATACATCACAACCGGAGATGAGCCATTTATTTAACAAAATCTGATAACAACGAAAGACTGAAGGAACTCGCATAGTTATTCCAAAGTTTGAAGTGCAAAAAATGCCGAAATGGCTACATAGCTTCATAAATAAGTAAATGGAATCCCAAGGGCATTAGGGATTATAAACATCAGGAAGCTAAAGCCCCACGCTAGCAGCAAATTTGTTTAGTATCTTCTTCATTTCATCGGATCGATCTACAGCAATGTTGTAAGAGAACAGGTAGAGAAGAGCTGGTCCTCTGGGTTCTGCATGACAACAAATATGAAGAAAAAAAATCAATACAATTCTTTATCAGTGCAGCAAAGCTTCGACATATGTAGTAAAGTTCTTGATGAGTTCCTTACCGATCCCATTAGCTTCTTTTGGAAACAACCATTTCAGAACTGAAAGTTTAACATGCACAGTTTGCAAACCCCAGGTTTGTGGTATAGAGATGCATACTGATTATAAGGCTTAGATATGCCGGCTTCTAACAACGTGGCCTTGTTTGAGTTTGGAGCTTGGATAACATATAACAAGATGGCTGTAAAATGGTTGATGCAATACTTGCACGCAACCCAATCTTGCCTCGCCATATCAATAAATTTGGAGCTTCCTGGCAAATCATCATTGCCACCGAATTAATCTTACATGGAACAGAAAGCTCAAATAAAGCATTCTACAAGGGCTAAAATCGTTACTGCCAATGAGTAATTTTATAGCAAGAGCAATTAATTTGGCCCAAAATTCAAAAATAATGACAGATATTTAAAAATATAAAACAAGAATATCATATTTGAAGCCAAATTCATGATACCATCACCAAAAGTTGGTTAACCTGATGATAAGTCCTCCTTCACACATTGGTTTACAAATCTTATCCCATGAGATCCAATGATGATGCATTATATCAGTGCCATCATTCCAGAAAATTTTTGCAAACCAAGTAGAAATTCTGGCAAGAACTGCAGCAGGGGGATTACATGTAGAAAGAATATGCAAGGGCATGGACATGAGGACATGCTTTATGAGTATAAGTCTTCCAAATTGATATAAGAATCTGTTTTGCCATCCAGCTAGCTTACATTTGATTTTCTCCACCAAGCTTTCAAAGTATACTACTTTACATCTTCCATGATAGATAGGAGCACCCAAATATATAATAGGCCAATTGTCTTTGGAAATCTCAGAATATTTGCATAGATTGCTACTGACAGCACTTATGCATGTATTAGCCACATATAATGCACCCTTTTGTTTATTTAGCTTTTGGCCAGAGAAAGTTTCATATTGCTGAAGAAAATTAAAGAGGTTTTGAATATTCCTTTTACTTCCATTGGTGAAGATCATTGTGCCATTTGCATACAGTAGATGGGATGTCTCAGGGCAATTACTGTTGCTTTTGTATGGAGTAATTTTACCAGCAGATGAAAGCAATGATGAGCCCGTGCTGAGGTATTCCGAGCACAAAATAAATAAGACGGGGGATATTGGATCACCTGCCTAATACCTCTAGATCCTGCAAAATAACCCCCTAGCTGACCATTTAGAAATACTGAAAAGTGCTGAGATTTCAAACAACCTTGTATCATTTTTAACAAATTGAGTAGAGAAGCCAAAGGTAGTGAGAATTTGAAACAAGAAAGATCATTCAACTCTACCAAAAGCTTTTTCCATGTCAAGTTTAAAAATCACACCGTTACCTCTAGTTTTCTTATTCAAATCCTGAGTTATCTCCTAAGCAAGTGATATGCTTTCTGAGATTTCTCTTCCTTTAACAAAAGCTCCTTACTCCAAGGAGATGATTTTGGGCAAAATCAGTGAAAGTCTATCACAAAGAATCTTTGTAAAGACTTTGTACAAAAAATTACAAAGGCTTATTGGCATGTAATCAGTTATAGCATTGTATTGAGGAATGAGACATATCGGTGTGGAGTTTATTGCTCTGGGTATCTGCCCATTTTTGAAGAAGTAAGTTACAGCATCATAAAAGTCATTTCTGATAATATCCAATGCAGAAGTAAAAACGCTTCCAGTAAAGCCATCTGGACCAGGGGCACTTTCTTGCTCCATAGAAAAAAAAACAGTTTTCTTAATCTCATCCATTGAGGGGGCAGTGGTAAGCAAATTATTATCATCCGCGGTATAATGGATATTATATCATTGAAGTCTGGCATATTGTCCTCTTGTTTCTGTATGGTAAAAGCATTTGTAAAATGCTGAATTGCAAGATTAACTATCTCATTCTGGCTCTCATCCAAACCCCTGCTGAATTCTTTAGTTTTGATATTCTGTTTGCACAATGTTTGATTCTCACACAATTGTGAAAGTACTTATTATTCATAGCTCCTTCTTTTAACCAATTAACCCTTGACTTTTGTCTCTAGAAAATCTCTTCATGATGTAAAGTGGATTCAAAATGAGATTTTGCTGCCCAGAGACCATTAAAGTGATTTTCAGTTGGATCTGCATCATATTTAGACTGCTTCTTGTTCACATCCGGTTCAGTAATAGAGATATTATCAGGTACATTCCCAAATACCAATTTGTTCCATGTTTGCAGCATCTTTTTAAGCCTTTCCATTTTTAGGAAAAACGTTAATATAGGATCAGAGATATAATCCATATTCATCCCAACTGTTTTCAACTGCAATCATGTAAGTTTCATGAGAAATCCACATACTTTGGAATTTAAAAGTTTTAGGGATAGGAGTTGGATCCGGACAAGAATAGAATATGGGGGCATGATCAGAACAGCCTTTAGAAAGGTGTTGAACTTGTGCATTAGGAAACTGAAGAAGCCATTATTGATTAAGTAAGCACCTATCAAGCCTAGACCAAACTTTCCTAAAACCTTCTTGAGCATTGCACTATGTGAATTTAGTACCAGGATGCCCACATTCAACAAGAGCACTAGTATTAATCATATCAATAAATCATCAAAATTTGGGTTACCTCTTCCTCTCCTTTCATCAATAGACGAGATAGCGTTGAAGTCACCGCCTACAATCTATGGAGAAGAAATAATAGTGTGTAGTTGCAAGAATTCTTCCTATAGCTCTCTTCTTTCCTGGAGGATGCTCCAGGAGGCGCTCGAGAAGATGAGGGAGGGAGGCGTTGGAGGAGGGAGGTGGTCGAGGGAGGAGGGGCGGCGAGTTCGAGGGAGGGAGGCGCAGCGAGGAAGCTTCTCGAGGTCAGGAGGGAGGCACAGTTCTGGCTTCTTTTTTTAATCGCGAGGAGGTGAGCTGAGGTTTTTTTTTTGGGTTATGGGGGAGGGAGGCACGAGGTGAGGTTTTTTTTTGGGTTACGGGCTCAGGAATATTTTCTGAGCTGGAACTCAGGACCCTTAACCCCGAAAAAGAAAACGCATAATACGTGGCACAATTATATTAGTGGAACTTCGGTGGAGCCATTATGTCCTCTTTCTGTAATTTAATAGATGGGCGTATTTGAAAAAACAATCTGTTAACGTGGAACCGATACTTATAACTTTTTAATTCCCAATTTAATTTCCCAAATAATAGAATCATCGTTAGGGCTTTCGATTCCCAAATCCGAGGTCAGTTTTTTCTTTAGTTATTTCCAATTATATAAAACTCGATTATTGATTCTAATTGGATACTTATTCGTGATTAGTGATGGATTTTGGATGAAAGTGCTAGTTTTTTGTATTCGATTTATAAACGGGGAAACTTTTGTCAGCTGATTGTAGATCTGAGATGAGTTCTGTGATCTCTTGTTGTTATCAATTTGGATGAAATTGCTTTCATCCCTTGAGTAGAAATTTTGACATTAGGGTTACTGCTTTGATACAAGGATAGCTAAGTTTTAATTGTTGATTAGATTTCAATTGGATTGCGCTACGTTTATTTCATTTAGTTGATGTCGCTGGTTGAGGATGGGAAAAAGAAAACCTCATTTTGTTCCTCTTTTTGTATTTGACAATACCGTGATTTCATCATTGTCATATCAAAATGGAATCAGCTATGAAGTGAAGTTCCATAAAAGATATGTGGAATTTTTATAATCTAAAGATGGCCGTAGACCAGATGCCCATGCTCCATAAATAAGTGCCAAATTCATGGCTGGAAAAAGAGTCTCAATTGCATTTAGGACATTCTTCTTTATATCATATTGCGCTTATTACCTCTTAATTAGTTGACGCCATATAACTTGATATATAAAAATTAACCCGTTCATTGAGTAATTTATGTGTGTTAAGCTATAACATATGAGTTGAAGAATGATAAACGGTCTTGATATGACTTTAAAAATGGAAATTTGAACTAATCATTGAGGGGTGATAAGGCATACATGAAGGGTGTTATATGCTTTTAGCCATAAAAATAAGTATAGGCGATGGGCTTAAGCTCCAATATCCCAGACTCAGGATGATAGGTTTGCTTTCACGGATAAAACCAAGAGCGAAACAAAGCATGTTCTCTTGCAATCTGCACTGGAAAAAAATCTAGAATGACATCAATAACAATGGTGGAGCTATTCATGTTACCCCTGTTGGGTCAACATAGGGAATATCACCCAATTTTCTTACTTCATATATCCATAAAACTAAGGTCGCAAACTAGAAGCTGCAAAAAAAATTGATAATGAGCTGAGTTTGGTTTTGATACTCCTTAATGGAACCCATAATTCCTAAAGATTACATTATGGATTATGGTAGATTCATGGGGTTCAAGTGCAGCAGAGCAAAAATATCTCATTCCTCTAACCTATGTCATTAAAATGAAGCCCCTGACTACATTTACAGTTGCTTTATAGTGTACAGATCTTTAAAGCTGTAGTTCTTCTGATCAAAAGGGTGGGAGTTTGACTTTGATGATACTCGATATCGGGGTTTCCCCAGATCATGACACGTGGCAAGTGACGTGTCCCAAAGCCTGCGAGAAAGGATCAAGAACGGTACATTGGAAGTATGCCCCGGGCCCTCGCCCGAGGATGTACCCGACCTTCGGTGGCCTCCCAGACCACTCCCATGCTCGCCTTACAAACAACCGCCGGCTCGCCTCCGAGCCTTCCCACACGCTGAGTTCCCTCAGCCCCTAGCTTGCCTCCGAGCTATCACAGAACCAAGCTCGCTCGGCCTCCCGCTCGTTCCCGAGCCTCCCGCTGAGTTTAGCTTCCTCGGTCTCATTGACCGACCCACCGCACTGATCGCAGACGTCTCCGCGAGTCGCGCCAGACGCGAGATACCCGTCGCCCATGATCCCGCGTTCCACGCCATCGCATTCCTCCATTAACGAGCGTATCTCATCATCAGCGAGGAATCCCGCCTTTCACGTGGGCGTAACACCAGGGGCGTAACGGCCATCTCACGCCCGCCAGCCCATGGCTGCCACTATATAAACCCCTCTCTCAGACGACTCAGGTAAGGCAATTTGACCCAATAGGCCGCTACTCTGCTCATTTAGCCTGTCTAACTTGATCGTCGGAGGGTCCTCGGTGGCACAACCACCCCGGGACTTCCTTTCAGGTAGCTCGGCTTCAACCACTTTAAACCCATTGAGATCCACACGCTTCAGGAGGCAACCTCCCAACTCAATCTCAGCCGCTCGTCTCCACTCGCTGCAGATCAATGAAAGGTAACATCTGAAGGAGATCCAGAGATCCATCAGTTGGCGCCGTATGTGGAAAACGCTAGTTCCACTCAACGAAAGTTCACCTTCCGATCTCAACTTCATGGCGAGCGATCACCGCGATGATCCAAGCACCAGCCTTCACCACCCTCACAATGGAGACGCGGGAGGATCCCCTCCTCCCCCGAACGCCATTCACGCCTTATCTGCTAGGATAGATCGGTTCGTGTCCGTCGTGGATGCGCTCGTCTGTTTCCAAACGGCCGGGCAAACTTCCCAGGTCGCCGCAACCCACCTCGGGACTGCGACCCCTACAGAGGGAGAGAAGACGTTGCCCACGTCGGCACGACCGAGCACCGCCTCGCTGTCTCCGGCGGACGCAGATTCCCCGTGGCGATCAATTCAATGACCCGCAGGGCGCCACACAGCTCAACACCGAGGTCTCTCGCCAGAGCACCCCGCCCTGAGGCCCATCGCGCTTTTGTCCCTCCCGAGGAGGTGGCGGTCAGCTCGCCTGCACCCAGGCATAACCGACACCCCCTCCCTCGACGGGATCGCACGGACGGGACTCACCACGGTAGCTCGAAGACAACATCGCCAGGGGACCTAAGGAACCTCATCGAACGGAACCGGGGTCGTGGCCAGACGCAGGTCTCCGGCAGCAGAGGCCATAAATCAGAGTATGATGAATCATCGGGACACCACGACCGACTTGACGCCCTCGAGAAGATCAAAGGCATACATCGGGAAAAACGTCCTTGGGGCGACGGGGCTAGATATGCCGCCGACTCGCTCATGGAGCCTTTCACCAAAGAGCTACCCACTGTCCACGTCTCCTCCCGGAACAAGCCTCCAAAGATTGCCCTCTTCGATGGGAAGTCCGACCCGAAAGACTATTTGGACGCGTTCACTGCCGGGATGAGTTTCCAGGACAACTCCGACGCCGCGCAATGCCGTGCTTTCCCCGCCACTCTCATCCGCTCTGGACGAGACTGGTTCCGAGGACTCATGCCACGCTCAATCTTTATCTTTGATGAGCTGGCCATCCAATTCCTCGGTCATTTCGTCGGGAACAGACGGCAGAAGCGGATCGTTGATCATCTCTTCACCATAAAAAGCGGGGACAAAGAATCCTTTAAAGGATACGTCATCCCCTTCTACAACGCCCTCCTTGAGGTCCCAGAGCATCGGGACGAGACGGTCATTACGGCCCTTAGGTCGGGTCTTAGGCACAAGGAGTGGCTACGCTCCTTTGCATTAGCGCAACCTAAGACCATGGTCGAGGTAAAGGTCTGGACCGAACGTGAGATCCAACTTGAGTCCAAGGTGAACGCCAACCTGCCCCGGACAGAGCAGCCGATCAGAAGAAAAGGACCAGGGAGGAGAAAAAGAAGATTGAGCGGCCAAAGCCCTACTCCCCGAAGTTTCAGGAGTACACCCCGCTCAACGTCTCCCAGACGGTACTGTTGGAGGAGGCTAAGAGCGAGAGGTTCTTCAAACTCCCCTCAGTCTCGAATAGAGCGGCAAAGCGTATCCGAGGCCCCTACTGTGCTTTCCACAGGTCGCAGGGCCATCCCACCGAGAACTGCAAGCAGCTCCGAGACTACATCGAGGAGTTGATCCGCTCGAGGCACCTAGCGAGGTACTTGCGAGATAAGCGGCAGGCCGACCGTGAGCAAGAGCACCATCCCCCTTCGGGCGGGTTGACAATCGGCCAAATCATGGTCGTGTCAGCCGGGGGTACGACGGGGACCGACGAGACGTGGCATCTCTTACCGATCGAGGGGACTGGCAGCCACCCAAGGAAGAAGGCTAAATCGGCCGAGCCGATCATAAATACCGACGAGGACCTCCACGGGATATCCCTGCCTCACAACGACCCACTGGTGATCACAGCCCGGGTCCACCGCTACGAAGTGCAGAGGATATTGGTCGACCCGGGAAGCTCGGTGGACATTCTCTTTTATGACCGCTTTCTGCGTATGGGACTCACCATGTCGGACCTAAGGCCAATCGCGCACATCCTGTTTGGGTTCACTAACAACTCTATCCCGGCGGAAGAGGTAATCACCCTCCAATTTAACATCGGGGAAGCGGGAAGTATATGCACCGTGCCTGTGGAGTTTATCGTTGCGAGAATTCCATCGACCTACAACGTCCTCCTAGATCGTCTGACACTGAACTCCCTCCGCGTCCAGATATCGACCAACCACCTAGTGATAAAGTTCCCGCTCGACCAAGGCAGGATAGGTCGGGCTTATGGGGACCAACGAACCGCAAAGGTTTGCTTCACCGCAACATCTATGTCTGAGCGGCCAAACAATGACATTGACGGCGAGGATGATATCAAGGGTTTCCTGGATACTCGAGACGAGCGAAAAAAGGTCTGAGGAACCCCAGTAGAATCACTGACTGAGGTCCCCCTTGCGGAGGGAGACAAGGTGCGAACCATCCAGATCGGGTCACTCTTGACGGAGAATCGCCGAGATGACCTGATCCACTTCCTCAGAAATAACTCGGACGTATTCGCCTGGACGCCTGCCGACATACCTGGAATTGACCCCAAATTCATCTCACATAAGCTCGGGGTGGACCCTATAGTCTGGCCCGTCAGGCAGAAAAAGCAAAGTTTCGTTCCGATCAAACAAAAAGCGATCGAGGACAAGATAGACAGGCTCCTCGCCGCCAACTTCATTCGGAACGTGCCTTACTCGGAATGGTTGGCGAATGTAGTCATGGTTAAAAAGTCTAGCGGAAAATGGCGTACGTGTGTCGACTTCACTGACCTCAACAAGGCCTGCCCGAAAGACAACTATCTCTTCCCCCGAATAGATCAGCTCGTCGACAGTTCGGCAGGCTACGAGTTACTTAGCTTCATGGATGCTTTCTCCGGCTACAACCAGATCCGTATGAATCCGGCGGACGAGGATCTCACCGCATTCATAATGGACCGAGGGTATACTGCAATAAGGTGATGCTCTTTGGCCTCAAAAACGCCGGGGCTACGTACTAACGCTTTGTTAATCGGATGTTCAAGCCACAGATCAGCAGGAATATGGAGGTTTATGTCGATGACATGCTCGTCAAATCAATCTCGTCGGATGAACACGCCAAGGATCTGGGCGAGGCCTTCGACGTCCTCCGCAAATACAAGATGAAACTGAACCCCGCCAAGTGCGATTCGGAGTCACCAGTGGAAAGTTCCTCGGCTTCATGGTCACCCACCGTGGAATCGAAGCTAACCCGGAGAAATTCAGCGCCATCCTCAACATGGCCGAGCCCAAGACTAACGTCGAAATCATGCGGCTAACAGGACAGGTAGCCGCTCTGAGTCGTTTCATGTCAAGGTCTGAGGAGAAGTGTCTTCCGTTCTTCAAAGCTCTAAGGAAGATACCAAGATTCGAATGGTCAGAGGAGTGCCAGACCGCCTTTGAGCAATTAAAGAGGCCTTGCGACTCCCCCGCTGCTCACCTAGCCAGTTGAAAGGACGAGCTATCGCTATATTTAGCGGTGTCCGACCAAGCTGGAGGTTCGGTGCTCGTCCGAGAGGTTGAGGGAGTCCAGAAGCCGCTATATTATATGAGCCACGTCTTCAAGGACGCGGAAACGAGGTACCCAGCCATTGAGAAGATCGTCTTGGCACTCATCGTGGCCTCAAGGAAACTACGACACTATTTCCAGGTGCACACCATCCTCGTTTTTACCGAGCGGCCTTTATGGGTTATCCTCGCCTCCCCTGAGTCCTCTGGTCGTTTGGAGAAATGGAGGTGGGAATTGTCCCAGTTCGACATAAAATACCGCACAAGATAGGCTATCAAGGCACAAGCGCTGATCGATTTTATCGTCGAGTGCACCATCCCCAGTAAAGAGCCGGAATCCACGCCGGCTCCCGGAGCTCAACCCTCAGTCGATGGAAAGCCCGACTTCGTTCCTGATTGGATCCTTTACGTGGACGGGTCCTCAACCGAGGAAGGCTGTGGTGCCGGCCTCATCATTCGGGGCACCGAACGAGATGGAGATGGAGTATTCTCTGAAGCTCGGGTTCAAAGCCTCAAATAACGCAGCGGAATACGAGGCCTTGCTGGCCGGACTGCGGATAGCCTCCGGAGTAGGGCTGAAAACGATCCGGATCCGCAGCGACTTCGCCCTAGTCGTTGGCCAAGTGACTAGCCAATTCAAGGCACGGGAGCATCTGATGGTGAAGTATCTGGCCGAGGTGAGAAAATTACGAAAAGACTTCGACGAAGTCCAGGTGGAGCAGATCCCCAGACAGCTAAACGCCCAGGCCGACGCCTTGAGTAAGCTGGCTTCATCTTATACGGCCAACAACAAGAGGAACATCCTCTTCGAGGTCTTGCCACGGCCCAGGGTAGAAGACAGGGCGATGCCACTTCAAGTGTACACGGCCCGGGAAGAAGGACCGGGATTGGAGGAAGCCCCTCGTGGAATTCCTGAGGGAAGGTACACTCCCAGAAAATCGAGGGGAAGCCCGCCGTCTCCGAGCCAAAGCTCGCCATTTCGTCTGGAGCAATGGGAACCTCTACAAGAAATCTATTACTCAACCTCTGCTCCGGTGCGTTGACCCCTATGAGGCCGACTACATCCTCCGTGAGATTCACGAAGGGATCGGCGGCGCGCACCAAAGGGCTGCAACTTAATCCAGAAGACACTGCTCCAAGGGTACTATTGGCCGACGATTCATCAGGACGCCCAAAAGCTTGTAATGAGGTGCAAAAGCTGCCAACTCCATGGCATGATACCTCGCCTTCCGGCCACCGAGCTAACAGCTCTAACCCTTCCTGGTCGTTTGCCCAGTGGGGAATGGACATGATAGGCCGGTTCCCTACCGGTACGGGCGGACACAAGTACGTCCTCGTCGCAGTGGACTACTTCACGAAGTGGATCGAGGCCGTCCCCATCAGGAAACCGGCCGCCGCCGCGACTATCAAGTTCCCACAGAACAACGTAATATTCCGGTTCGGTATCTCGAGGTGTATCATCACCGACCACGGGACAAATTTCGAGAACGAAAAAGTTAAGGAATTATGCAGCGAATTCCATATCCTTATGAAGTTTGCCACGGTCGCGCATCCCCAGTGCAACCGGCAGGCCGAGATCGCTAACCGGGACGTCCTCCGAGGTCTTCGGACACGCCTAGAAGGACGCCGAGGCAGTTAGGTCGAGGAACTACCCCGGGTCTTATGGGCCTTGCGCACGTCGAAGAAGACCCCTACCGGAGAGACCCCTTTCAGCCTCTGCTACAGCACTGAGGCAATGGTCCCAGCGGATATCGGGCTGCCCAGCCACTGGGTCGAGCACTTCGAGGATGAAGCCAACACCTCCGCCCTCCGGACTAATCTGGACGCGTTGTTAGAGAAACGGGACCGGGCTTAGATTAGAGCTGCCGCCTATCAACAGCAAACCACCCGCTACTACAACGCGCGAGTCAAGCGTCGCTTCTTCAAAACCGGAGATTTAGTCCTAAGGCGGAACGAGTTCGTCGATCAAAGCAAGCTGCATAAGTTTTCCCCGAAATGGGACGGTCCCTTCTTCGTCTCCGAGGTCCTGCCCGGTGGAGCCTATCGTTTACAAGATGCGAATGGTCGTAAATTTCCACGGCCTTACAATGCCGAGAAGCTCAACTTGTACCTCTGAAAAGAATATCTATGAATGTATATTTCTTCTTTTACAAAAGCGATATAAATCTTTCTAAAGTTCTTTTTTAATAATAAGAGTGAAACGATAGAGCATCGCAAAAAGGAGAATTTTATTTATTCAAAAGGTATTGTGGGCTCCTCAGCCTTACAGAAAAAGAAAAAGAAAAAGGAAAATTTTACAACAGAGAGGGAACGGGATCGAGGAAGTACTCCTGGTGATACTCAAACTAGATTTCCGCCAACCGGGCCTAAGCCCCTGCAGCCCGTTCCAACCGATGCTGCACGGGAACCCGGGACGCCACGGAAGCACCCGACGCTCCGCCCTCCACGCCTTGGCTCACGATGTACCTCTTTTGGAAGCACTCCAAAATGAGGGCCAAGGATTGGTCGTGCCTGGCCTTCGAGACGAGGCCGAGCATATAGATCGAGCGCACCTTGTCGAGCGCCTCGTCCAGCAGCTTCTCGGAGATGGGGGGTTTCAACCCGAGGATCTCCTCCAAATTGCATACATCAGCAATTGTAGGAGGGGCGACCGCCGAGGGAGAAGCCGGCCGACATGGCCCTCAAGGCGCTAAACCACCCCCCGGTACCTATCCTCAGCCAGGGACTGGTCATACATGAAAACGTCGTCGAAGGTGATGATCTCTTCGATCGAATACATGCGCCCAGTCATCTCAAAAAGCGACGCCAAAGAGTTGCCGTCTCCTTCTCTATTTATAACTCCAAACAACATCCCTAAGGACCTAAATTCGCGCATGCATGGGCGTGAATCCTGGGATCCACCCAAATTACTCCAATGCCGCACCGCCACGTGGCGGAACTGATGCGGATCTTCGAAACGCTTCGCCTTCCCCATGCGTTCCTGACACGTGTCGTCCATGACAACCACTCTTCCCGATGTTCGCACACCAAGAAAGGTTAGACCGAACCTCGCAAAGTCGAGCAGCAGCCCTGCTCGGTCCATCCTTAGCAGGCAGCTCCTTGCCCTCCCGTGCTAAGGATCGAAGCCCTCATCAAGAGGCCGTCGAGCAGCTTCTCTGCTTGGTCCGTCCTTGGCTGGTAATCTCTTAGCCAATGACGCCAAGGGTCAAAGCCCTCATCAAGAAGCAACCGAGCAGCAACCCTGCTCGGTCCATCCTTAGCAGGCAACTCCTTGCCCTCCCGCACTAAGGACCGAAGCCCTCATCAAGAGGCCGTCGAGCAGCTTCCCTGCTCGGTCCGTCCTTGGCTGGTAATCTCTTACCCAACGACGCCAAGGATCAAAGCCCTCATCAAGAGGCAACCGAGCAGCAACCCTGCTCGGGCCATTCTTAGCAGGCAACTCCTTGCCCTCCCGCGCTAAGGACCGAAGCCCTCATCAAAAGGCCACCGAGCAGCTTCCCTGCTCGGTCCGTCTTTGGCTGGTAATCTCTTACCCAACGACGCCAAGGATCAAAGTCCTCATCAAGAGGCAACCGAGCAGCAACCCTGCTCGGTCCATCCTTAGCAGGCAACTCCTTGCCCTCCCGCGCTAAGGATCGAAGCCCTTATCAAGAGGCCACCGAGCTGCTTCCCTGCTCGGTCCATCCTTAGCTGGTAATCTCTTACCCAACGACGCCAAGAATCAAAGCCCTCATCAAGAGGCAACCGAACAGCAACCCTGCTCGATCCATCTTTAGCAGGCAACTCCTTGCCCTCCCGCGCTAAGGATCGAAGCCCTCATCAAGAGGCCACCGAGCAGCTTCCCTGCTCGGTCCATCCTTGGCTGGTAATCTCTTACCCAACGACGCCAAGGATCAAAGCCCTCATCAAGAGGCAACCGAGCAGCAACCCTGCTCGGTCCATCCTTAGCAGGCAACTCCTTGTCCTCCCGCGCTAAGGATCAAAGCCCTCATCAAGAGGCAACCGAGCAACAACCCTGCTCGGTCCATCCTTAGCAGGCAACTCCTTGCCCTCCCACGCTAAGGATCGAAACCCTCATCAAGAGGCCACTGAGCAGCTTTCCTACTCGGTCCATCCTTAGCAGGCAACTCCTCGCCCTCCCACGCTAAGGATCAAAGCCCTCATCAAGAGGCAACCGAGCAGCAACTCTGCTCGGTCAATCCTTAGTAGGCAACTCCTTGCCCTCCCGCGCTAAGGATCGAAGCCCCCATCAAGAGGCCACCGAGCAGCTTCCCTGCTCGGTCCATCCTTGGCTGGTAATCTCTTACCCAACGACGCCAAAGATCAAAGCCCTTATCAAGAGGCAACCGAGCAACAACCCTGCTCGGTCCATTCTTGGCTGGTAATCTCCTACCCAACGACGCCAAGGATCAAAGCCCTTATCAAGAGGCCATTGAGCAGCTTACCTGCTCAATCCATCCTTTGAAGGTGACTTCCTATACGTCTTTACTAAGCGATCCCTAGCTCGACTTCGGGACCATGGAGATACCGACCTTGCACCGGTCTTTGCACACTTGGCAAATGGTTGAGTTCAGCTCGACGTGCGATCGCTAGATAAAAAACCGATCTCCGACCTAACACATCATGAAAGCAGTACCGCGCAAATAGAGATTTTACCACAAACAAAGGGAAAATATGTACGCAAAGAACACTGCAAAAAGATTTCATTCACAAAAGTCGGAAGTCTTTACAGGGGTATTATGGGCTCCCAGCCCTACAAAAACGTCCGGAGGCTTACAAAATTTCAGCGCAAAAGAAAATAAGGAGGCGAGGAGATTCAAGCCTCGGGGCCGGGGAGAACCTCGATGAGCCCCGCTTCCACCACCACAACCGGGGTGGCGTCTTGAAGGTCGACGCCCACCGCAGAAGCCTCGACGTTGGGAGTCGGGGCGACCGACTTCTCCCCAACGCTCCCACTAGAGGCCTTTCCCCCGGCAGCGCTTCCGGGGGCATTCCCCTGTGCCTCACCCCTGAGGGGTACTCACCCCGGAGCTCGCCGTCAGGAAACTCCGGCATCAGGGCCTTGACGGCGTCGGGGGCCTCATGCCAAATGAGGGCAGTGGCTTCAACGAGGTCGACGTAGTACCGGTCTGACTTCTTGTAGCTCTCCACCGCCTTCGACGCTCAGAGGTCGGAACGCCTCACTCCTTCCTTCGCCGTCTCGTTCTTCCTCCGGAGGGTGTTCGCCGTCTTCTTCAGGGCGGCGACAAGCACCCTGGAATCTTCCAACTTAGCCTCGGTGACTCGGACGGCCTCTCGGCAATTGGCGATCTCCCGATCCCCGGCCGCTACCCGGTCTTCGAGGGCGGCGGCCCTCTCTATCGCCGCTTGCAGCTCCAGCCTCGAGTTTTCCTCCCGTGAGGAGGACTCGCCGCGATATGCATCGTCTGGGCAATTTTCTCATCCTCTATGTTGACAACGAGGCGCAGTACTGGAGGACCTGAAGAAAACACTGGAGGGGTTAAAAAGAGAAAGGGGGCACCCAATCTTGGGAATAAAAAGTACTGAATAAAAACCCGAGTGAGGCGCGAACACTGACCTGCACGGCCTCCTGGGCTATTGCCGTCATTTGGGCCCTGAGCGTCCCCCAAGGGATTTTGCCCCTGGCCGAGCTTTCCATTTCCGAGAGCAAGCTGTCAGTGACGGAAAGCCCCGAGGGCACCTCGAAGCGACGCTCCCCTTCATCCACGATGATCGGAGAAGCCGGAGTACGGGGCACCGTCCTATGGTACCTCTTGAGGAGAGACGCTGGAGAACCAGTCTCGCCTCCCACCTCCAAAACCCGGGGCTCCTGCTCCCGAGCGCGTTTTTAGCTCGGCGCATGGCTGGACTCCGAAGCCCGGGGCGTGCTCGAGCGCCTGGCCGGAGCGGCCGCCTGTGGAGCCGGACTCGATGACGGGTGGGAGGGCCGGCACTTCCGGCCTTCCTCCCCTTCTTCTGTTCGACCAGGGCTGCCCGAAATTTAGCTAGGTCCATAGGTTCTGCATAAGACGAAAATACAAAAAAGGAGTTAGTAATGCCAGAAAAAGTGGAAGAATACACGTCTAAATGGGTCGTCTAGAAACTCCTAACTTACCCGCAAACTGAATGGGGCTAAGCTTGGCCCAACTGAGAGCTTACTCAGACAACAGCACATCGGCCCGGGGGAGGGGCTCCCACTCCGACACCGTCACCGCGTCGGGATCATTCGATCGCTTCATCCGCGGGCAGTTGGCCCTGTGCCACTGGATGGGCACATGCCAATCCTTATCCTCGGATGGCCCGATAAACAAAAACTTCTTCCATTCGTGGATGGAAGAAGGTATTACGATGGCCCCCGACCCGGCAGCGCCTTCCCGGTGCTCTCTAAAAGAAATGTATACCCAGCTCGGCTCGTCCTTGCGAGTGCCGGGATGGTTTTTGTAGTAGAAAGAGGAAAGGAGAAAGCTCAAACTAAAAGGGATCTCCCGCAATTTCAACCAGATCAGGAACCTAAGGAGAATCCTCCAAGAGTTCGGCACTAACTGGTCCGGAGCTAACTGAAAACAACTCAACGCCGCACTCATCTCGGGGGAGAAGGGCATGCGCATTCCGGCCCAAAAGGCTTCCAGGTACAATGCTATCTCCTTGCCCCGTACCTGGTCTGCCCTCTCCCCTTCCCCGGCCAGACGAAGCGAGTAGCCGGAAGGAATGTGGAAGCGAGCCCGGATGGTGGCAAGCTCATCCGTATGCCTCAATATGGATGACGCGTCACGGACGCCCCTGACCTGCGCTTTGGGGACCGTCCCCGCCGTACGAACCCGGGAAGCGCGACTAACCCTAACCTCTCGGGAAGACTCCGACCCGGACAAAGAGGGGGAAGCTGCAGAAGACTCCCAGACTCTACCCGAACTATCTCGACAAACTTCTCAGAGGAAGACATCTAACCTGAGCAAAGGAAGGGGACGTCCGAGAGAAGAACGTAGGAAATCCGACGTAGAGGGAAGAGCGTCGAGCTAACACACGGAAGGAAGAGGAAATTATAGCGAAGTGTGGACCCTCGGGGGGATCCCACCTCTATTTATAGCAATCGGCAAACACATCCAGCGGTGTTGATCGTCTCCCGCCAAAATGACACTTCGCATTCAACGGCCATCGGCGCTCCACCTGTAGCACGCGCATTGGGCGCGTCCCATCGGGCGCGAGAACACCAGCGGCCTGTCACGTCAGCCAACCAGCGTCAGACACGTGACCTGGCGCTCCAATGAACGTACGCCCGAATCGGCGCATCTTCTTTAATGCGAGATCTCTTCCCTGATCTGCTGACGTCACCAAGAAAATATAATCAATTGCCCGGGAATACGCACCGATGATATCTTCAAATAAGGGCTTATCCTGGGTGATCGGTCAGACCACTCTCGACTCGACCGATTAATGGGTCGAGACAAGAGTGGGGGGCTAATGATGATACTTGATACCGGGGTTTCCCCAGATCATGACACGTGGTAAGTGACGTGTCCTAAAGCCTGCAAGAAAGGATCAAGAACGGTACATTGGAAGCATGCCCCGGGCCCTCGCCCAAGGATGTACCCGACCTTCGGTGGCTTCCCAGACCACTCCCATGCTCGCCTTACAAACAACCGCCGGCTCGCTTCCGAGCCTTCCCACACGCTGAGTTCCCTCAGCCCCTAGCTCGCCTTCGAGCTATCACAGAACCAAGCTCGCTCGGCCTCCTGCTCGTTCCCTGGTCTTCCGCCGAGCTTAGCTTCCTCGGTCTCATCGACCGACCCACGGCACTGATCGCAGGCGTCTCCGCCACGGCTCCGCGAATCGCGCCAGACGCGAGATACCCGCCGCCCATGATCCCGCGTTCCACGCCATCGCGTTCCTCCATTAACGAGCGTATCTCGTCATCAGCGAGGAATCCCGCTTTTCACGTGGGCGTAATACCAGAGGCATAACGGCCTGCGTGAATCTCGCGCCCGCCAGCCCATGGCTGCCACTATATAAACCCCTCTCTCAGACGATTCAGGTAAGGCAATTTGACCCCAATAGGCAGCTACTCTGCCCATTTAGCCCGTCTAACTTGATCGTCGGAGGGTCCTCGGTGGCACAACCACCCCGGGGACTTCCTTGCAGGTAGCTCGGCTTCAACCACTTCAAGCCCATTGAGATCACACGCTTCAGGAGGCAACCTCCCAACTCAATCTCAGCCGCTCGTTTCCACTCGCTGCAGATCAACAGAAGGTAACATCTGAAGGAGATCCAGAGATCCATCAGACTTGTTAAGGGCCTTTCACAGTTCAAAGATTGAATGCAATGCACCCTTTATGTAACCTATGACTAAAAAGTCGGGTGATATCCCCCCCCCCCCCCCCTCCCAAGCTCTGTCCAACACTATAAACATTCTTGGGTGAGTCGTAATCCAAATTCTTAGATAGTTAGAATTTCAAAATCTCATTTTTATATGTGGCATTGTTTGTAAAGTTCCTTGTTCATGAGTTGTAGTGACATCCCTCCGCAGTTAGGTCTCCATATCAGGAAAAACCAACAGGCCTTAACTCGGTTAACTGTGAATACTAATTCATACGCCTAGCTTTTGGAAATGGTATGCTAGAAAATACAATTGGAATGATGGTCAACTAAAATAATAATCTATCCAAGATTCACAAAACCATAGGAACTTTGATAAGAAATATTTTGTTGTTTTTAAAAATATACTATTTGGACCCAGGGTTTCTAATTTTTTCCTTTTTCCCCATATGGGAAAGAGCATAGGTTGTTTATGTAAGCTGGTACTGTTTAGAACCGATAGATTAAATAAATCAAGGCTGCACTGATCTTTCTACACTTTTGTAAAGGTTTAAAACACGATGGTACTCGGAAAACATACTATTTTTGGTTTATCCTTTGCAGCATGGATTTAATTCTGGATGGAAGCGTTGATTTATGCAATGTATTCATAGGTACCGGAAAAATCACTTTTTTAAAAACAGCAAGCGTATGCTATCTAATTTCTCGAATTGGTGTCTTTTGCTCATATTCAAAAACATGTTAGCTGACGTGATCAAAATTAAGTAGGCTATAAATTGTACAAGTAAAATTGCTACTTGCAAATTGCAATCTCTGTATTTCCGATGGATGTCGAGGCATCGGTAAGAAATATGTTCGTTGTGAATCTAAGTAAAGAAAATGGTTCGTTCATCCGAGCCCAAATGTTTGGATAAATGGTTGTCGTGAACATTTTGCTGTAATCACCATATTTCAAATTTTCTTCTTTTCTAAATGTTTCTTAATTCATGCACCATGGTGAATATCTTTAACTCTACTTTCCATTCTCTCTTCCCTCTGACACCCACAGACCCGCACACACCTAGGCATAAATCTTACATTTCTTTTATGGAATTTTTTTAATGTACATTGTTTCACAAATGTGTAGTTTATATTGATACTTATTGCTAATTCTTCCATATTTCCCCCCTAGGTAATTTGATACTCTAAAGCTTTAGCAAAGGAAATCTGATGGCTGCTCACAAAGTCGTGCATGCAACTCTGAAAGGCCCGAGCGTTGTGAAAGAGATTTTCATTGGTCTTACCTTAGGCTTAATAGCTGGCGGCATGTGGAAAATGCACCACTGGAACGAGCAGCGGAAGACTCGATCATTGTACGATATGCTCGAAAGGGGCCGGATCAGTGTAATCGCTGCTGAAGAGTAATGAACCAGAAGTTAAATCTGAATAAATTGGAGATTCTTGAAGAAAAACTCTGTTTCTTGATTTCAATTGTTTCAGAATAAAATGTTGGTTGTTGTTTTACTTTCACAAGAGAGCAGTGAAGCAAATGTCCAACTGCAGGTTTTGGTACTTTAAGAGTGCTCTATGAACTATTGATTATGTTTTTTTAATCTATGTTTTTGGGGTATTTAGTTCCTTTATTGTTCAAGTATTGTTCACTTTTGAGGTGAAGATGATTCTCAATCCTTTTGAGTTAAGATTTATCATGTTTCGATGAACGAGTGTTTGGATAACACACACCCACCCCCAACCCTCACCCCGGTTCAAAATCATGTTAGACAAGCTAATGTGTATGCAAAACCTATCCCTGTTTTTTTTTCTTGCTTCATTTATTTGTGCAGCAATCATGATTTGTCTTTGTAGATTATATGCAAAAGCTATCCCTTCTAATTTCTTCACAATATGAGGATTGCATTAAAGTTTGACCTACAATTTAATTTGTTTGTTTATCTTGGGAAATGGTTGATTTGTAGGAAATATGTATGGCTATATGGCTACAAGCATCAAATTATACATATTAATATTTTAATATTTGATTAGCAACAAAATAATTGAAAATTGCAGGCACGTATGCATATTGCAGAAAAATGTTGCAGCAAATGCTTAGCTAATCAAAAAACTCAACACCCTGCTACATCAATGATATACCGAATTTCTAATAACAAAGTGACACTATAATTAAAATTAATATAAATAAATGTAGAGCTCATTTTCTGGATAATTACTTCACCTTTCTATCCGCTAACCAATATTACACAAAATTTGTGTTTTGGTTCTTCAGGGATTAGGATAAAAATTAAATATAAATTTATAATCTTACATATTCTATACTTTCTAATAAAATTTTAAACTATGAAAATTGGATGCTTAAAATTTAATTGCATACCATATGCTTTTTAACGTATCTATTTCACAATATTATTCTTTTTTTCCCGCACACTTATTAAGGATAGTAACTTTTCAAAATCTAATTTGCCGTAGACGTGAAACCTCTAATTTAACGGGGGGAAAGGAAATATTTGAAACGAGTGGAGTAATATTTACGTTCGCAGGTGCAAGTTGGATATTAATTACAGCCAAGTAACGGCAACTGTTTTTTAAACTTGTTACCAAAAACTCAACCAAACTAAAACAATGAGTTCCTTTTCCCTTTCTCTCTCCCCGCGAAAATCTTCACCGAAACTCCATCATCAATCTCCTCCCAAAACCCCAAATCACTTCAAATCCCTAATCGAAATCTCTTGAACCCATGAAGAATTTTCCTAAATCCATTTGTGATGGAAGCCTTGATTTCCTTCAGATGCTGTCCTCCGTTGATCCGTCACGAGCGTTGCTGGATGGTTGAGATTGGATTCGGAGGTTGCCTTCTTGAGTGTGTGGATCTCAATGAGTTGAGTTTGAGGTGGAAACCGAGCTACCTGCAAAGAAATCCCGGGATGGATGACCACCGTAGGACCCTCCGACGATCAAGTTAGCCGAGGAATTTAGGCAGAATAGCGGCCTATTGGGTGCAAATTCACTTAGCTGAGTCGTCTGGGAGAGGGGTTTATGGTGGCCGCATGAAGCGAGCAGGCACGAGATCTTCGCCTTCGGTAACGCCCCTGACGTTACGCGTGCATGAACGACGGGATCCCTTCATTAATGACGGGATACGCTCATTAATGGGAGGACGTGCCAGCATGGGACGCAGGACGTAGGGCGGAGGTTATCTCGCTTTGGCGAGATACGCGGAGCCGTTGCGGAGGCGCTAGGGCTCCGCAATCTCGGTTGATTGGGGGAGGCCGAGAAAGCTCGGCACATCAGGGGCTCAGAAACGAGCGGGAGGCCGAGGAAGCTCGGCGTACTTGGAGCTCGGAGACGAGCGAGAGGCCGAGGAAGCTCGGAACGAGAGAAGGCTCGGAGGCAAGAAGACTGAGGAAGCTTGGAGATGAGCTGTTGGTAGTCTCTTAGACGAAGGGGGAATGTCTTTCAGGGGGGTCTCCCGAAAGGTCGGGGAACTCCCCCGAGAAGAGGCCCCGGGGAATGTCCCCGATGCGGCTCACTTATTCCACCCCCCGTGGAATCCGGGACACGTCATCTGCCACGTGTCGTAGTCTGGGGGGACACCACTTGTGAGTATCATCATTAGACCCCCACTCTCGGTCCGACCTATCCAAGGGTTGGGTCGAGAGTGGTTTGCTCGGTCTTTTTTCTGCTCAATTTGGCGTCATGGAATCATAATGCGGATCTCCCGGGAACGGCCTGGCGTTTGGCGGTTACGTCGTTTTGATCCTTGGGCCTACGTGTCGCCTCGTCGTTCGCCTGAATCTTCGCGCGTATCCCCGAAGATGTCAGCGGATCAGTGAAATGATTGCGCTTTTAGAGGGGGCGTGCCGCTTTGTTCGTACGTCTGTTGGGCTGCAGGCTACGTGTCCGACATGGGTTGGCGGAAGCGACAGGCTGTCGCTGCCACCTGCAACCGAAGGGACGTCCCTAATGGCTGATCGCTACATGGCGCATCGTCGGTCTTTGGGCGCGACGTTTCGTTTTGGCGAGAATCAGTCTGGATCGTTGGATGTTCTTCTTTGGGGGTATATAAATAGGAGCGGACCCCCTATGGCCGATACTTTCACCATAATTTACCCTCGTTGTCATAGATTGCCCGGCATTCCTTCCTTTTAGATCGGATCGCCCGTGCTTTTTCCTCGGCTAACCCCTTCCTTTGAGTCAGGTTAGATGTCTTCATCTGAAGAGTCTGTAGAGATGGTTAGGGTAGTGTCGGACGATGAGGTTCCAGTTGTTGGAGCTGAGTCCGGAGGGTCTTCCTCTTCTTCGGCTTCAGAAAGCCAAGAGGGTCCGTCTTCTTCTTCTTCGTCCTCTGTGTCGGGATCGCATCCAAGAGTCAGGGCCACCCCCGCCACCCGCCGTCGGGCGGCAACAAGGGCTCCCAAGGTGCGCGCCTGGAATGCCCGCGATGCACCCTCCGTCTTGAGGAATATGGATGAGCTTGCCGAGATCCGGGCTCGGTTCCATATCCCCTCTAACTATTCTCTCCGTTTAGCCAGAGAGGGTGAGCGGGCGGACCAGGTGCAGGGAAAGTAGATTGCCCTGTATTTGGAAGCATTCCAGGCGGGAATGCGTCTGCCCTTCCCAACCGAGGTATGTGGGGTGCTTCGTTGCTTCCATCTTGCCCTGGGCCAGCTAGCGCCGAACTCGTGGAGAATCCTTCTCGGGTCTCTGGTCCGGTTGAAACTTAAAAATATCCCTTTTAATTTGACCCTCATAGTCTCCTTTCTTTGTTATAAGAATCATCCCAGAACCAGCAAGGATGAGCCGAGCTGGGTGTATTTTTCTTTCAAAAAACGCAAGGGTGGGGTGGTCGGGTCGGGGTAGTAGTCGTCCCTTCTTCCATTTACGAATGGAAGGAGAAGTTCATATTCGTCGGGCCACCCGAGGGTGAGGATTGGCCTGTGCCTACACAGTGGCACAGGGCTGACTGCCCGAGGGCGAGGCAGTCGTCCTCACCCGAGGCGAGGGCGGTATCCATGTGGGAGCCGATCCAGCGGGCCGACGTTCTTCTTTCTGAGTAGGCCCTGAGCTGGGCTGGGCTCAGCCTTGCGCGCTTTCTGGGTAAATTAGAGCCGTCGTAAATGATCTATTTAGACTTTGATGAATTTTCTTTGCTTTTTTCAGTGTCACTAACTCTCTTTATGTATTCTCCTTTCTGCAAATAGACCGATCCAAATTCTTAGCTGCCATGGTTGCGAAGGCAGGAAAGAATACCGGGGGCGCTAGCTCGTCTCGTCCCGGTTCGAGCTCGGCCCCGAAACCAACTGCACTGGCGAAGCTTTCCGCTGCGTCCCGAGCCCGGAAGTCAGCTGCGGGGAGAGCCAGAAGCATGCACGGGGACCAGAGCCCCGGGCGAAGGGGGCGGAGGATGAGGCTGATCTCACCGATGTCCTCCTCAAGAGGCACGAAAGGACGATCTCTCGCTCGCCACCCTCCGGGATCCCCGTGCAGGAGGGGGACGTCTGTTTTGAGGTGCCTTCGACGCTTTCCGTTGCCGATAGTGTAACAACTCCATTTTTAATGTACAAAGAATTGATTTAAATTCAATGTATACTAGGAGTATTTATTGTTGCTGATATCTCTTTAAGTATTTATTTCACTCCATAATTACCAGAAAGAGCTTGTAGCTCATTGGTAATACATTGCACTGCTGAACCAAGCCACCAGAGTTCGAATCCCATACCCAACATTATTTTTAATATTATTTTATTTGATTTTTTTAGAATACCAACCGTTACACGTGCATTTCTCACAAAATTCCTTCTATACATAAAAAGTTAGATGCACCAAAAATCCCCCCTCGAGATTCCCCAGCCCCCGACACGGCCCGACTCGGGCCGGCGCCGCCGGCCGGACTCGGCCGGACGGCCGAGTCGTCAACATCGAAGTTGAGCATCTTTGACTGGTCTTTTCACCTGCATGCACTAAATTCCTTGACCGGTTACAGAAAGCCCAATAAATCTCTTTTACTCCAAAGTTTAATGATTTTTAATGATTTTTTTATATATTTTTATATATTTTTAATTAAAACCCTAACCCTAGCCTAACCCTATATATACCCCCATACTCGCTACCCTCTCATCCTAAATTCCTAAGTCCACTCTCTCAAAATTCCAAGAGAACTTGGTACGTTAGAAAACGAGCGAAAGGCGAAGCGCTGACGAAATCGACGGCGACATTCCGGTGATTGTGCTAGGAGCTCTCAACGACGATTCTGTAGGGTCCCGGCAGCGCCCCGGCCGTCGAAACGTGGCCAAAATACGGAACAAAAATTTTCTAAACCGGCGCTACCGCTACCCGATTTCCGGATCGACCTTAAACCCTAAACTAGCAAATTAAACTAAGAGTTGGAATTGTTATACCGAGATGATCCAAGTCCTTCGGTCTTCACTCCAAGCTCCTAACGGTTCTTTGACGAACTTTGGTTACCGGTCTTCCTCCATCTCCGATGATCCACCCGAGGGAAACGGCGCAAGCTCCAGCTTGACGAACGAGACAACCGACGCTCCAAACTTGATAACGATGGAGAGTCGAGGTGTAGTAGTGTGTCACTATATTTTCTCTCATACTCATTTGCTCATGAGAGCATCCATAGAAGAAGAATGGAGGTGGTGAAGAAATCTTGGCATGAACAAAAAATGGCTAAGTATATTTTGTGAGAATGAGAGTGAGAAAGTGGGCTTGCTTTTTGATAATGTTATCAATCCAAATGAAAACCAATCCCCCCCAATAATATGGCCGGCCCCCCCTCTCTCCCCCATCAAAAAATGTCATTTGTTTTATTTCATTAAACAATTTGAACCATACTTTTCAACATGCTTTGACCCATGCCACTCCATGCTTCATGCCACCTCACATATTCCACCTTATTTATAAAACAAACGATTTTCCAAAAGGGTAAATCATATAAATGAGGTGGCAATTTCTTCTAGAAGCTATTCCGTACAAATACGGAATACTTCCCGGTACATGTACCGAAATACATATACGCGTATTCGTACCAAAATACAAATAGCCGAGAGAGAAAACGTATAGTTAACAATGATACTAGAATACGTATATACAAATACATATATTAATTATTAAATCAAAATCCGATTTAATAAACTGGCTTAATCCTAAGCCGCTAGTATTATCAACCGTCCAATTAAAGTCTGCGCAGCAAGTGCACATATTTAATCAGACATCAGTATGTATCAACATACCTCATGTACACTATATCGCCTGAACCGTGAAAACCCTCTGTGTGGGACTCTAAAGACTCGTCAATACGCTGGCAGTGGGTTTAACCACAAGCACATCAGCGGCACTAGCTGTACGTAACGGCTACCCAGGTATTGAGCGAAAGGGAGGCCGACGAGCAAACTCATCCTGAACCCCTACTGAGCCTATCAGTGACAATATTCGTACAGTCCGGTCTGTTCGTCTAAGAGTATCGCATATCGAGTCTAAGGGGTGGATAAAATCAGACCCCTAACAATGCGATATTTAGTGTCGGCATGATACCCATCACCTCCTGAGAAACTATCGATCCTGGATCGGTAATCCTCGTCTACCATGGCCATGGATTTGTGGTGATGGCCACCCGTACACAATGCGACATCAACCCCCAATACCGGGAGAGACGAATCCCCGACGATCCGATCACTGCCTCTATGTGGCTCGGGACTGTACCCAACTAAAACCTGTTTGCACGACTCCTTTGAGCCGTGGTAGGGTAGTAATCAAAGCACGGTGGGAACTCACACGAGACAAATGACGATCTCAGGTTGGCAGACTAACCTGCACACATGTCACCTGGGAACTGCTATCTGACAATAGGTATAATACCAACTAGTAGGTTCCCGGCGAGTCCGTACAGTGTACTCATAAACCAATGAGTACATGCATACTATCTTAGGTGAACAAACTAACACCAATAGCTTATGAGACCTGGCCACCGCCCCTCGTCAGGGTCTCGATCAGTATACACTAGTCTACACTGGAGTATCGATACCCGGTCTCGATACTCTTACGACTAGGGACTTTTAAGGATGTGCTTATAGACCCCAGCTCCCACATATATGATCGCCATCATAATGCTGGCAGTCAAGCAAGAATCCTATGGGCTCCATCAACACGTACATGATGATAAAGACAAAACCAGATAGCATACTATTATCTTGAGTAAGACTGTTTTATCGGTATAGGTCCTGCCTCAATCATCATAATCAGAAGTCCGCGACTATGATAATTGCCTTGAGGGCACTATAGCCAACAATCTCCCACTTGCACTTAAGGTCAATTATTGCGATGTCGCATACTCACAGCTTGTGTGATACCGAACACCCAACTTCTCTACTAATCAGTTTCGCAAAGCCCATTTGCGAAAATGATTGCGTTCGAGAAATAGCCTCAGTGAGTGGATCCGCTCCAATGTTTCTTTCTGTATCTCTCTATATCTCAATTTCGCGGAGAAAACTATCTCCCGAAATGGGCAATACCTGTCATAGAATTTGTCTGGATATCTGATGGGACCCAGTTCACAAAAGAACTCCAAATCCAGCAAACTGCTTAGACTGTATCGTCCACTGAATTTAATCAGTATCCTGCGCCAAGCCTTTCCTCAGTATCCGCTTGGACCACCTGTCCAACATACTGTCCCACAAAAGAGGGAAAACTATAACTCTGACAGTCACTCTGTCATCCAGGTCATCTTGGAAGCATGAAATGATAATCGTCTCCCGAAGGAGGCTTCCTTAATCATTTTCCTAGAACGTTCACTTATGTTCAATAACTGCTTCCTAATGTTTTTCCAGGATTGGATTAATATATCTGCTTATTGCATCTAGTACAAAAGCAATATCTGGTGTAGTACTTGACATTTCATGATTAACTCAATTGCCTAAGCAAGTGATATGCTAATCATGCAGATCCCTCTCCCCTTTAGTCTGTAAGACACCTTTAGAGAGGGTGACTCCATCACCTGCAGGTACACCACCATGCCAGGAGTCGTCCTATTTAATGTCAAAGTACCCAGATTGGGATACTTCCCAAATCTAGATCTAAAAACATAGATCTAGTAACCAGGAACCTGATATTATATCCATATCCTATGTGGAGAAACAACTTTGTGACAACCACAATATCACCGATTGTAGTATAGGAATATCTCTTCCTATCAAGTGCATGTCATCCAAAATACCTGGACATCACTCTCTACTACCTTCTTACCAGATCCATCTCCTATTCTGATGAGGTCAAAGCCTATGACTGTCACATCAAAATTAGATGATTTAATTCCGCTATACCTGCTTTAGCCTATAAATAGACATAAGCTTCTTGCCCACTATGCTTCCGCTGCTCCCACTGACTACAACAACCCTCTGGCAGAGTCATATACACGCGCACTTCTAAAGCAAGTTTAGAATGACGCTATACTCATCCTCCTGCCGGGTCTTATAGTCTAGAATAGTAGCAATGGCAAGTCTGGGTAAACAGGAACCTCCCTGTCACCGTCTCTGAGAAGACCGAAGTACCTCTCGGGTGTCTGAGGTTACCCACCAAATCTGCGGAGTGGCTAATGGAACATCAAATCCAATTGAATCCTTAGGTTTTATTAAATTTCCAGTAATCGTTTGTGGTTCTGGAATAACTTCCAGTTCTACCATACTCCCACTTCTGTTTTCTGAAAAAATCCATTTTATTAAAACTGTGGCGAGTCAAGAACAATATAAATATTGATCTTCCTGATGGTAGAAAGTTAACCCTCGTCAAAGCTCGGGATAACTCACAAACAGCCATTACTGAAACGTGCCTTGAGTTTATCCGGATTCTGGTTTTAAGTATCAGCCGGACAACTCCCTATACCTTAACATCGTTAAAATATAAATTGATTCTATATATATCTAATATAGAAACAAAAGCACTAATTTAATTTAAACTAGATTCAAAAACATGCAGCTGTCTCCAGTGCATATCATCCAAATGGAAAAAGGCCAATCAGCATTACTCATCTAGGAGTGCATCCATATATGAGTAACCCGAAAGAGAAGCAAGTTCTCAAGACCATTACTATTAACTGAATACCAAACACAAGTATCTACATCTTTGACTTCCTCGAAGAATCCTGATACTTACAATAAATGGTCCTCTACTTTATTCTTATACCTATAACTTCTGAATATCTGGACCTTGCATTTCAACGAAATACATGTCCAGAACTGGAGAAGTCATAAGTGAACAGAATATAGTACGAGTACCAACCCCTTTGTCCTAATGGACACTGGACAACATACAATACTTTGTATAAGTCCCCTGAGTTCAATAACTCAAACCCTGTGCGTCGTAGGTTGAAAAAACTGTAGTATGGTTAAGAAGAATTATACCGCTGTTGAATTCACCTTACCTAATCACCAACTGATATAGCTAAATGTCATAGACACAATATCAAAAAGTTATATCTCACTTTATAAAATAAATGTACAGATGTATCAGTTTGAAATTGGTGCATAACAACGGATATTCAAAACCAAATATTTGCCATCGGGCAAAATCCAGATGATTTCCTCAAATATCACCAATTACAACGAATTCCGATATAATGAGGATCTAATCACCCAATTCCCAATATCTTACTCCCACTCACCATCCGTAATAATATGCAGATGTGAGAAACTGATCTGGTAAATACATACCCTGAAGTTAGATTCCAATTGGGAAAACAGTTTTCAATTAACATCACACAGTGAAACTGAAATATGAAAATGTTTCAAAAGGGGTTAACTGGTATTCCTAGTAACGCCTCTTCCATTATCCTTAATCATGACAGTAACTATATACTTACTTGCCCTCACTGCAATCCCTTTATTATGTATTTACTTATTACCTTCTGTATACCTCCTTTACGCTAATTGGTTTTCTTCATTCCCTACCTTTCGGCACCAGCCTAAGGTTTGGAAGAAGACTATCCAATAAGCGTAATAGGTGTACTCTCCTAATCCTAGGAGCCCTCGCAACCTGAGAGAAGGTAAAGAGAAAAGACAACCGAATAATCCTATTCAATCTCTCCAGAACCAGAATCCATCCTTGAAAAAGTTTCTTCGAGTTCGTATGTAAGTATACGATGGATTTATCCAATGGAAGTGGATGTTCGTAGTGATACGATGTGTTCTGGAGAAACGCAAAGTGGATGTAGGAGTGGCAGGGGTATACACGGTTTTTTTTGTCGTGAATGACGGTGGTCGCAATTTCCTTTGCCATTATTCTAATCCCTTTATATGTCTTTACTTATCACCTTCTGTACACCACACTTAAGCTTAATTGGTTTTCTTCCTTCCCTGCCGTTCGGCACTTGCCTATAGTTTGGAAGAAGACTATCCAATAAGCTCAATAGGTGTACCCTCTCCTAATCCTAGGAGCCCTCACAACCTGAGAGAAGGTAAAGGAAAAAGACAACTGAATAATCCTATTCATTCTCTCCAGAACCAGAATCCATCCTCGAAAAAGTTCCTTCGAGTTCGTATATAACCATACGATGGATTTATCCAATGGAAGTGGATGTTCGTAATAATACGGGGTGTTCTGGAGAAATGCAAAGGTGATATAGAAATGGCAATGACGCATGCGACACCGAGACATTCCAAAAGCCAAAGTGTTTTAAGAAGGTTCGGTTAATTTGGTTTCATGAGTTTTAGTCAAAGGTCGGGTCATAGTCGCAGCCAGAGAGAGAGAGAGAAGAAACACTCAGCGTGCACTCTAACCTAGATCAGAATGGTTGATCATTTTATCTTATCTGGATGGCTCCCACTGTATCCTCGAATTCTCCTCCAAACCTAAAAGAAGAATTAGTCGGAATCACCCGAGGAGTAATCCTACTCATCAGTGGGAATCGGGATCCAACTATCATCGCATGATAACTTGATGGAAGCCACTCAAGTTACCACACTCCAGAAGGTATGCGCAAGCATGGCAAGTTTCCTGTATGTTTGAAACTCCCGATATGATTTTTACCCCAAGCGGCTTATGACCTTGACAGAGATCAACATATCATAAGTCGCAAGTCAAGTTCAACCCGTCATTGTCCTGGATTAACTTAGACCCACCCGCACGAGCCCTTAAAAGAGGTCAACATGACCATGCGACTGTCCTAAATAATCGCATATCTATGCAACAAACAAGCATTACCCAGCTACCAAGCACTGTGCCTTGACAGAGGTCAACATACACAGCATGAATACTAAGTAATACATGTAAGAAATGACGGAGGGCTACGGCTGGTTTTTGGCGAAAAACCTTTAACGTAATGAACTTGATATCGTTGAAGGAATCCAAGTGGTTTTATAAATGTATAGTGGCGAAAACGTTTGCTAAAGAGGTCACTCCCGGTGAAGGGATCTCGGCTCTTTCCCCGTCGAATGGGGTGCAGGATATCCCAAACTGAATACCACGATACAAAGCAAAAATAATCGACTATAGTAAAGTTATTACGTTGACACAAACTTTTACCCAAGGGCTCACTCCCGATGAAGGGATCTCGGCCCTTGCTTCGTCGAATGAGGTGCTGGATATTCATAACCGAATACCACTGTGCAAAGCAAAAGAAAACGTCTATAATGTCAGTTTTTTAAAAAACTTGGTTCCAACAACATCATAAATAGGTTTGTTTTATTCTTGCATTGATAAGAATCAATGCAGTCCCATCAATTAATCATACCGGAAAAGAACGAAAATAAAATGTACATATATGCCATCCGCATTCGCCACTGGGTCCCGTCATCACCCGTTAGGTTACTTAACTAACGACAGAGCGGGGACTGGGCTAGCACGGGTGCAAAACATATACAACATCTACTAGTATATATAAATATATATATAACATTCGTCCCAGGCATGATATAAAGCAACATCACAGAAACATCACAGAAGCAATACAAAATGGTGGATAATCTGGAGCCCCGAGTTTCACTTGAGCCGCAAGTGAGACCCGACGTTCCCTGTCGTGTGGATAGCATGTGCAATGAAACCTAGACCCCTACGAGCGCGGCAAGTTACCCGCCAAAACCAGAAGTGAGGCAGCCCCCTGTTCATATCATAATATTGCATTTTATATTCCCCATTCTTATGCATTTTACAATAAAACAGGTGCTTTTGACGCATGTCTGCTATATATTACAGGCTACAGGTTCTTGGACAGAAAACAGTGAAAACGATGAAAAGACGAAGCAAAAGTGGACTTTGACCAACAAATAGAAGACTCTTGATCAAGTCTACATCAAAAATAAAATTCATAAAGTACAAGACAATGCAAGGTCCAAGATTACAAAGCGAACGGTTAAAAGTGCACCACAATTATTCACTGGAGATCTGGAAGAAACACAGAAGCTATTTTAATAAAAGAACCAAATAATAAGGAAGCCCAAAGATTCAAGGCCCAATACTTCCTTTCAAAGAGACAGAGACATAAAATTTTACCAAAACTTGGAGTCTACTTTGACTAGGTCTTCCTAAGGATATTTTGGTAAATGTAGACGTGCGAATCAATTGTAACCTAGTATTTCCTATCCTCTATAAATAGGAACTCTAAATCATTGTAAAGGCTATGCCTCCCTTCATTAATAAATTTCAGCATTCTTTTGGAGAGCATCAAGTTGTAAGTTCTTTATTTTCTGCCCTAGGTTAATTTTCTATTCTTGCTCTAGATAATTTTAATTTCTTGCCCTAGTTAATCTTTTATTCTCTGCCCTAGATAAATGTATTTTAATTCCCTAATGAGTGAGTAGTCTCCTCGCTTGTTAGGGTTAGATCTGGGGAAGGTTTGAGGGACGAAGATCTCTCATCCCCTTTCTTGTCCTTCATATATTTTCATAGGACTCTATGCATACATGCATATACCGCTCCCTACGGCACCCTATCCCTCGAGGTAGCGGTGATACCGTAGTATAAAGGCCCGGTTGTGATGTTTTCCATGGAGGTTAGGGTAAGGATTGATAAAGGAAGGACAAGAACCTAGAGGAAGAAACATCTTTCCAAATGATTCTAATCCCTTTTATTAATAATTACCATAACACCTAATTAGATCTTCATATGGGTATAGAAAGCGGTGAGATTTATAGACTTTCCAAACTTAACCTAGACCTAATCCTAGCAAGACTTAGATATAGATTAATTTAGTTTTTTAGATTTAATAATCAATTCGAACACCTTTCGGAGTTAACTCGTTTGCGCGATTAGGAGATTCACAACATCCCTGTGGACCGACCCGTACTCACCGGCTAGCTACCAAGCGACGCCGTTCTTGATTGCGGTAATAGATAGTTTTTGACAAACGAATCAAATGGCGCCATTGCCGGAGATGGCGTGTTATGTCCTTTTTGCGATTTCGGGTTAATCATAAAATTAAAAATCATAAAAATCTAAAAAATCCAAAAAATATAAAAATATTTCATCTGTTATTTTTGGAAGGGATACTTTGTTGTTTGAATTTTGCAGGATATACGAAAGACGGATCTGGAAATCTACAGAAAGTGAAACAGAAAATAACAGATCAGAACAGAGGGAGATTTGGAGGGGAAAAAAAATTTGTTGACGTCATCGCCTTGCGGCGGAACCGCGGTAGGAAGAGGGTTGCGGCGGCGGATCCGCGGCCGTTTGGTCGTTTCAAGTCGCCAGATTTGCTCTGCGGTTTAGGAAAAAAAAAACAGTTCCGCCGCTGCAAATCTCTGTGAGTTTTCTCTCTCCTCCTCTACAAATCTCCGATATATCTTCTGAAAAAATCTCCTGCAGGATTCTTTGCGCTTAAAAAAAATCTTTTCCTTTCCAAATAAAAAATCTTATGCAGGATTCGTTGCGCTATGCTTAAAATAATAATTGATTACAAGTGATCTTTTCTGATTTGCATATCCTTAATCTTTTTGCTAAAAATATCTTTCTAAATAAAGAGCAAGAGAAAAAAGGAAAATTTTAATTAGAAAGCTTGCAAACTTTGAAATTCACAAAAAAGATTTAATTGCAAGTGATTTACTGTTTTGCATATCTTTAATCGGATTTTAAGGGGCTTTTGACCAATTCAGATTGGGTGGGGATTTCATCACCCTTCCCAGGATCCCAGAAATCACATAAAGCATTTACATTGACCAATCTTAATTAAAAAAATACTAGACTCAGACATAAGGACGTCGCGCTCAATAGGACAGAGGACTAGTTATAGGCATCGACCGTTTATCCTAACTTGACTTTGCGGTGTCTAGGCAAGTGTGTCAAAGGCTAGTGGTTATTAATTAGGCCCACTACTGTGGTTCCTTCCCACTTACCTGGCACTTACCTGGCCGCAATTGGCGGTGAAGAGGCGGTTTGAGGTCCTATCTCTAGCCTTTTGGAACAGTTAGGAGCTGTCTAGCTGACCTAGGTGACCCTAGATCTAGGCCTGATTGTGCATTTTTGGTTGATCGAAAGTGTGTCTTAGCCCTTTATCAAAAAAATATTTTTTGCAAACAGTTCCAAATAAAAAAAATAAAGAGAAAAAGAAAAAAAGAAAATTTTTATTAGAAAACTTGCAAATTTTTGCCGCAAATAAATCCTTGCACAACCCAACCTTCTTTCTTTTCCCCTTTTCTTCTAACATGGGTACCCCACATAATAAATCACTTGCCGAACTTTGGTATCCCGAACCTAATTTTGCGTCGTACGTCAATTTGTTCGGTCAATTTAAAAACGATCATTCCTTGCCTAAAAAATCTTTGAAAGATCAAATAGAGGCGTCTAGGAGAAACAGTTTGACTTTTCAACCCACTTTGTGTCAACCAAGTCAACCTGTACCACCTCATTATGTTGATACCACTTTTTCAAGTCCTTCTGTCACTCCTAAACCGATGTCTATTGCTGAGCATATTGCTCAATCTCGCAGCCGATCTTTCACCCCTCTCCACTCATCTAGTTCTAGGGATCCGCACGATTATTCACATGTTGACCCTACCCCTGCCCAACCACCCACTTCCTACCAGTCCTACCCGACCTTCCCACCTTCACTAGACACTGTTTCTACACAGCCTGTTGGGAGTTTTACATATCCACACCATTTTGAATCTTTTACCGAAACCCCCTCACCACCTAAGTCTAGTTTGGAAGAGTCGTTGGAGGCTTATATTGCAGTAACAAATAAAATGACTAGGAATGTGGAAGCGTCCTTAGCCGCCCTTATGCAACCTACTGAAGCGGTAGCTAGTTTCCCGCTATCTCAAAATTTTTCAATGAATAAGGAGGCGGTTGGACAGAGTGAGAATATGAGAGGATTTCAAAATCAAACCTACCTTTACCCAATTGAAGCCCACAACTCCAGTTTTCCATTGAATGTCCTAAATGATTCACTAGTTCAAAATAAAAACGAGTTGTGCGACTTTATAGTGTTTGATTTGCCAAATTGTGAAGAACCTCTTTCGAGTGAAACTACACTTAATCCTTTCGATCTTTACACCTACACTCTAGAACCTAAATCGATAAATATCCATGCTTTTGATGAGGTGTCTAAAGAAATTGATTTTCACTTGATTGAGGATATAGACGCCGGGAATATTTCGGATGATGAACCAGTCGATTTGATTGAAATTTTATGTTCAACTCATCATCCCGAGTCATTAGATGTTTCTCCCGAACTTCATATGCGTCTGGATTTTGATGATAATGGCATGGATGAGTTGAATTTTGAGGAGAATTATAAGGATAGTATTGAGGAGAGTTTTGAGGACCATATTGAGGTTGAACCATTTTTATTTGATGTGTCTGATTTTACAATTCATCCTCCTGAACCTTTGACTGTTATATCACCCTCCCTCCCTTCCATCGTTCCGACCCCGCTTAAAGACTGTGAGCTTGAAAAATTTTCCTTTGAATCTGACATAGTTCTCACAGACGATAACACTTACGAGTGTTTCACTTTTTCGGACGATGTTGATGACTCACCGCCCGAGTTTGAATACTTTACATTTTCAGATGAGTTAGTTGAACCATCATACTCGGTTGCTTACAATTGTTTCGAACCATTAATGGAATCTTTCAAGTTCGAGACAGTTTACTACGGTGAGAAAGAGACTATCCCTAATTCACTCCCTGTCGTCATTCCTATCATTCCGACCATACAAGAGACCGTTACGCTTTCATCCCCTTTACCAAGTTCGGCGTACCCATGTTTTCTTGCGAATCTTGAGGGATTTGACCCCATTTCTCGACGGGTTGATAGGTTAGCGCAATCGCTTTTAACACATCGGTCATCACAAATTGCGCTAATTTATTCACTCAATTTACACTCTCAAGATCGTACTCCACTTCTTTCTCCTTCCCGCCATTCTTCTCCTCCACCGAGACCATATTCCACTCTTCTTCCCATTCAGTCTCGTGTGCTTCTCATCTCTCTTCTTTCCACTCCCTCCTTTCACCAACTATATCATTACCACGATAAGATCTTTGACTGGTTGGTGCTAACCTTTGGCTTGTGTAAGGCCAAGCTTAAGTTTGGGGGGAAAACTTGTTGTATATATGTATATATATTTTTTGTTTTCTTTTTCTATAAAAAATAAAAAAAATAAAATTTTTTCAAAACATTAATTTTTTTTTTTTATAAATAAATAAATAGGGGAGTACCGGCATTTTGACCCTCTTGGTTTAGTATGACAGTGAGGACACTGTCAAGTTCAAGTTTGGGGGCATGCTCGGTACGTTTTCTTCCTTCGCATTCATTTGTACATATTTTTGCATTTGCATACTTATTTGAAAACCCATAAAAATTGAAATTTTTTAAAAATTATAAAAATAATTGTATTTAATTTTGGCCATATTTGATTTGAGTTTGACAGATAGGTTTACTGGCTAGGAACAACTAGATCTTAGACTTAATGAATTAAAAACCCTAAAAATAACCTTCCTTAAAGTTTAACGGTAGAAAGTATATGTCTTTGTAGTTTATTTAGAAATAGGCAAATTTTTAGTTCACTTCTTGGGCTAAGTCGAAACGAAGGAAAAATATTGAAGCTTTTATTAGAATATAAGTTTGAAAAATAATTCCTAGCTTAAGTCTAGACTCTGAAAACGTATACCCTACAAATTGCACAATCACGCACCTTGAAACTTGGAATAGTAGAAGAGACCTTGAAATGCTTTTGTCTAAAGTCCTTAGTACGATGAAAATAAAAGAAAAAAAATGTGAATAAAGAATTAAAAAAATGGACACTGGTTTTTGTGATTACTTAAGGCTGCAAAAAATAGAAAAATATTTAGCGAGGGTGCTTCATCACCTAGTGCCTTAGACCAACTGGTTTGGGAGTCACTGCTAAAAGCCTTGGGTGTTGCAAGACTAGGAATTACGCTTTAATGTGCAAACACATCTTGTAATCGGTTGTTGGTACCTCAAGAAGTATTAACGGTTGCATGAAGGATGTATAAGCAAAATTCAATTAAAAATTCACCTACTAATAAGTGCTTTGGACAACGGACGAGAGTATGATTGCTTGATTTGAATTTCCAAGTGTAGGGGTGATCTATACACACACGTAGGGGTATGTGATTGGAATTTAGATAAGAGAAAGGGATGAAGAATAGAACTTGTATCTTTAGTAGAGTTGATAGAAATTCCTAAGTGGAGATGGAACCCTAGAAGGAAAACTTAAGAGATGCCGAAAGCTAAGTAAGTCTATAAAACATATATAATCTTAAGTTAAATGATGAGGAAGTGTGAAGAATATGGGTGGATAATTTATGAGTCGAAAATAATAGAATTCCTTGTTAGAAAACCTAATTGGAGAATAAAAGTCGAAAAGCCAAATTGATAGGATTTTGTGGGTAGTATCCGCTGAAAACCCTCAGGAGACAACACTCCTCCTACTAGGGACACCTAGAGGTTTAACGGCTTGTTGCACGAGCTCAGTGCAATCGCGATTTCCTGCGAAAGTGCGGTTAGGTTTTTTATAGAGAATAAAAAATAATAAGTTTGCTCGAGGACGAGCAAAAGATAAGTTTGGGGGTATTTGTTCATATCATAATATTGCATTTTATATTCCCCATTCTTATGCATTTTACAATAAAACAGGTGCTTTTGACGCATGTCTGCTACATATTACAGGTTACAGGTTCTTGGACAGAAAACAGTGAAAACGATGAAAAGACGAAGCAAAAGTGGACTTTGACCAACAAATAGAAGACTCTTGATCAAGCCTACATCAAAAATAAAATTCACAAAGTACAAGGCAATGCAAGGTCCAAGATTACAAAGCGAACGGTTAAAAGTCCACCGCAATTATTCACTGGAGATCTGGAAGAAACATAGAAGCTATTTTAATAAAAGAACCAAATAATCAGGAAGCCCAAAGATTCAAGGCCCAATACTTCCTTTTAAAGAGGCAGAGACATAAAATTTTACCAAAGCTTGGAGTCTACTTTGACTAGGTCATCCTAAGGATATTTTGGTAAATGTAGACGTGCGAATCAATTGTAACCTAGGATTTCCTATCCTCTATAAATAGGAACTCTAAATCATTGTAAAGGCTATGCCTCCCTTCATTAATAAATTTCAGCATTCTTTTGGAGAGCATCAAGTTGTAAGTTCTTTATTTTCTGCCCTAGGTTAATTTTCTATTCTTGCTCTAGATAATTTTAATTCCTTGCCCTAGTTAATCTTTTATTCTCTGCCCTAGATAAATGTATTTTAATTCCATAATGAGTGAGTAGTCTCCTCGCTTGTTAGGGTTAGATCTGGGGAAGGTTTGAGGGACGAAGATCTCTCATCCCCTTTCTTGCCCTTCATATATTTTCATAGGACTCTATGCATACATACACATACCGCTCCCTACGGCACCCTATCCCTCGAGGCAGCGGTGATACCGTAGTATAAAGGCCCGGTTGTGATGTTTTCCATGGAGATTAGGGTAAGGATTGATAAAGGAAGGACAAGAACCTAGAGGAAGAAATATCTTTCCAAATGATTCTAATCCCTTTTATTAATAATTACCATAACACCTAATTAGATCTTCATATGGGTATAGAAAGCGGTGAGATTTATAGACTTTCCAAACTTAACCTAGACCTAATCCTAGCAAGACTTAGATATAGATTAATTTAGTTTTTTAGATTTAATAATCAATCCGAACACCTTTCGGAGTTAACTCGTTTGCGCGATTAGGAGATTCATAACATCCCTGTGGACCGACCCGTACTCACCGGCTAGCTACCAAGCGACGCCGTTCTTGATTGCGGTAATAGATAGTTTTTGAGACGAATCACCCCCTTCAGCAACGTGAATGGACCACCCAGCACTTTACGGAATCCGGTAACTTGAGCATCCCTCCTGGGTCACCTATACCCCTTACGAGTGCGGCGAATAGCCCACCAATTCTAGAGTAAGGTCCCCTCCGTCCCAACGCCATGAGATGCGGACCCGTTGCCCTCTAGAATCTGGCCATTCGTGCACTCCACCGCGGGGTAATCCTAGTACAGAAAAGAAAATAATATACAAGGGTGACATCGACCTCAGCCCGGTCGTGCCCCAAAAGAATAATATACAAACTGGCAGTGACGGCAGTCCACATGTCGGACGCTCGTCCCGCAATATCAAATGTACAAATGAAATTAAAAAGCACTAATATTGCACCATAGCTATCCACCACGACGATCCAACCAAATCACAGCACAACACAGAACATCAACGTGAATGTCACGTTCACAAACCCTTCTAAAAGACATATAGCAATTAGACGAGTTTACCGATCAAATGACATTCACGGTCACAGATAGTAATTTAAGTACTGATAAACGCACACTTAAAATATCGATCGACAAAGTTCCAAATTGGCCCCAATAGCAAAACAACACTTTACTGAAACCTGGGCCAAAATAGAATATCACAAAAATCACAATTCCAAGTAATAGAGACACATAAAAAATTTCGACGCTCGTTGCCACTATTCCGCAGCGGAACCGCCGCCAATGGGGGGTTAGTGCGGCGGATCCGCGGCGCTTTAGAGGCTTCAGGGGCTCAAAATTTTTCTGTACCCTTATATTCGCCTGCACGGATTTTTAAGATGTGTGAAATAATTTTTTGACCACATTTGAAAATCGACAGCAACCAGAAAATTGGAATCGTGTTTTCGGTAAAATCCGTCGATCGATCTTTTAAGCACGTCTAAACAAGCTAGTAAGGGGTTTAAAGGGTGGCTCTGATACCATGTAGGGTCCCGGCAGCGCCCCGGCCGTCGAAACGCGGCCAAAATGCGGAACAAAAATTTTCTAAACCGGCGCTACCGCTACCCGATTTCCGGATCGACCTTAAACCCTAAACTAGCAAATTAAACTAAGAGTTAGAATTGTTATACCGAGATGATCCAAGTCCTTCGGTCTTCACTCCAAGCTCCTAGCGGTTCTTTGACGAACTTTGGTTGCCGGTCTTCTTCCATCTCCGATGGTCTACCCGAGGGAAACGGCGCAAGCTCCAGCTCGACGAACGAGGCAACCGACGCTCCAAACTTGCTAACGATGGAGAGTCGAGGTGTAGTAGTGTGTCACTATATTTTCTCTCATACTCATTTGCTCATGAGAGCATCCATAGAAGAAGAATGGAGGTGGTGAAGAAATCTTGGCATGAACAAAAAATGGCTAAGTATATTTTGTGAGAATGAGAGTGAGAGAGTGGGCTTGCTTTTTGATAATTTCATCAATCCAAATGAAAACCAATCCCCCCCAATAATATGGCCGGCCCCCTCTCTTTCCCCCATCAAAAAATGTCATTTGTTTTATTTCATTAAACAATTTGAACCATACTTTTCAACATGCTTTGACCCATGCCACTCCATGCTTCATGCCACCTCACATATTCTACCTCATTTATAAAACAAACGATTTTCCAAAAGGGTAAATCATATAAATGAGGTGGCAACTTCTTCTAGAAGCTATTCCGTACAAATACGGAATACTTTCCGGTCCATGTTCCGAAATACATATACGCGTATTCGTACCAAAATACGAATAGCCGAGAGAGAAAACGTATAGTGAACAATGATACTAGAATACGTATATACAAATACATATATCAATTATTAAATCAAAACCTGATTTAATAAACTGGCTTAATCCTAAGCCGTTAGTATTATCAATCGTCCAATTAAAGTCTGTGCAGCAAGTGCACATATTTAATCGGACATCAGTATGTATCAACATACCTCATGTACACCATATCGCCTGAACCGTGAAAACCCTCTGTGTCGGACTCTAAAGACTCGTCAATACGCTGGCAGTTGGTTTAACCACAAGCACGTCAGCGGCACTAGCTGTACGTAACGGCTACCCAGGTATTGAGCGAAAGAGAGGCCGACGAGCAAACTCATCCTGAACTCCTACTGAGCCTATCAGTGATAATATCTGTACAGTCCAGTCTGTTCGTCTAAGAGTATCGCATATCGAGTCTAGGGGGTGGATAAAGTCAGACCCCTAACAACGCGTTATTTAGTGTCGGCATGATACCCATCATCTCTTGAGAAACTATCGATCCTGGATCGGTAATCCCCGTCTACCATGGCCATTGATTTGTGGTGATGGCCACCCATACACAATGCGACATCAACCCCCAATACCGGGAGAGAAGAATCCCCGACGATCCGATCACTGCCTCCATGTGGCTCGGGACTGTACCCAATTAAAACCTGTTTGCACGACTCCTTTGAGCCGTGGTAGGGTAATAATCAAAGTACGGTGGGAACTCACACGTGACAAATGATGATCTCAGGTCGGCAGACTAACCTGCACACATGTCACCTGGGAACTGCTATTTGACAATAGGTATAATACCAACTAGCAGGTTCCCGGCGAGTCCGTCCAGTGTACTCATAAACCAATGAGCACATGCATACTATCTTAGGTGAACAAACTAACACCAATGGATTGTGAGACCTGGCCACCGCCCCTTGTCGGGGTCTCGATCAGTATACACTAGTCTACACTGGAGTATCGATACCCGGTCTCGATACTCCTACGACTAGGGACTTTTAAGGATGCGCTTATAGACCCCAGCTCCCATATATATGATCGCCATCATAATGCTGGCAGTCAAGCAAGAATCATATGGGCTCTATCAACACGTACATGATGATAAAGACAAAACCAGATAGTATACTATCATCTTGAGTAAGACTGTTTTATCGGTATAGGTCTTGCCTCAATCATTATAATCAGAAGTCCGCGACTATGATAATTGCCTTGAGGGCACTATAGCCAACAGATTCGACGCGCCGGCAAACCCTCTACTTCCCTCTCACTCTCTAGTGTTGTCCAAACCCGTAAGTCCCTCTTTTCTACCTTTCTTTTCTTTCATAAAAATACGACTTTACAAACCCGACGGAAATCGGAACAAACCGATTTCCGATTCGGTTTTCTATCAAATCTCACTTATCACCAATTCCATAATGCTTAAACATCTCTATGTTGACTATTAATCACTTAACAACTAATTTGAATAAGTTTTCTCACATGAAATGATAACTTTTGCAATATATCGTATTCTTTCACTTAAATACCACAATGTTTAGGTTTCACATTTAACCCCTTAACATTGCGATACCTTAAAGTAGATCACGAGGTAATGACCTACCTCCACACACACGCAAATACAACCCTTAATGATATCATCAAAACTAAGAATACGATAATACAAGATTTTACATTTAAATACCATTTTCTTAATAAAACCTTTTCTAAAAGTTTTAAGTTTGATACACTTTCAAAACAAATATCTTTTAATAGGAAAATACAATAAGTTAAGGACATCGATCATTTATCTAAACCTGACTTTGTGGTGTCTAGGTTAGGCAACTGAGAAAATGTAACTTTAAAAGGCCCGTCTCACGATTCGTGAGCGGATCCCTCATTTTCTCATTTTGTACTTACCTGGCCACAATTGGCGGTGAAGAGGCGATTTGAGGCTTCTAACGACTTGTCGTTTAGATCTTTTAGAAATAATCTAGTTGAAATATAAAACCCTAGAATCTAAAATACGGAAAATCGACTTTTGCAAATAAATACCTTTTACTTTATAAAACCGTTTTCTAAAGGATAGTATTTATAAAATCTTTGCAAAGCGCCACTACAACCCATATTTGGGGAACCTGTTAGGGATTGTACGGTTTATCGTGCACCCTCGACTTAGAAGTGCGAGATTCAGACCTCCGCAAGGAGCATTCGATCTCGAAAGGTTTAAAATACGATATCTTGAGAAAATGATATTTTTTAGAATATAAAATATTTATTGAAATCATTTTGTATAAATATATGTATATTATCATTAAAAGACCTATTTTGTTATAATATAAATATCCCACTTTTTTCTAAAAATCACAAGACTAGATTTTACATTAAAATACCATGCATTTCAAATAAATCAATATTACAGATAAATACCTTTATTTATGTAATTAGGATATTTTCACTAAGAAATATCACAAAATAAAATTACACTCATTATAACTATAAAGACGAATAATAAATACTTGAGGTGTATCTTGAAAACTATACAAAAGTATTTTTACATAAAACTCTCTTAAGTTTTATAAATTACAATAAGGATTCTAACAATTATAGAATTTCGACTTAGATTTCTTTTAGTCTGACTCGGGTTTGAATCTGATTATTTCTGATTTGAATATGATTCAAGTTAATCTACATTCTTTAATATTCCAACTCAATATGAACACATGAATCCCAGAATCCAGTTATCAATCTATACAACTTGACTGAATCAAACCATGGATATACATCCCCTATTCCGTTATTCCATTTACCTGAATATGCAGTTACAATCTGTTTACTGATATCATGGTTTTGGTCAGTCATCCAACTTACACAATACAATACAACAATACAATCAAAACACTACGGGGTTTAAGGGGTAGATTGGTGCGGAAGGTGTTAGAAGTGGCACGAGACGGTAAGATTAAGACATCTAACCTATATTCCGTTGCTGTTGTATCGTGGCTTAACGGTTCCTTGTACATTCCGTTTGCCCTGGTCTCTAGCATACTGAGACCCCTCTCGTATACACTGGTATCCTTCTGTACCAAGCTACAACAACAGCGTAAACAAAATATTCTACAACATTATACTTTAGAAGATACCTCTTATTCTGTCTTTTCTAATTCTTTTTTATCTTTAGGACTTACCGAGCGACCTGTTCGCTGACGACATTCTATTTCTTTCTTCTTTGAATGTTGTCAGGTGTTTTGGACCCAGCAGAGATCGAGCGCACCGGTGAAGACTTGGATCAGTTTCACGAAGACCCCGAGCTCTAGACATTGTACCTTGTTCTATTCAGTATTTTCATTTTCTGTTATGCCATTGTTTAGGCATCGCTTTCCATTCCAGTTGTATTTACTTTTCATGCATTGTACAAAAGAATGTTATTAATAAAGTTGCTGTTATTTTTATATCTCTTGTCTCTTGTGATTTACTTTTATATTGCTTAGATACGCTTAGCGTATGTACTTCTAAGTATATACGTAGCGGACTTCATCGCGTCCCCTTCGCCGTACACCGGGAAGCGGGGGCGTGACAGGTTTTGTTGGTGGCCCATGCAGGTCCGAGCTGTATGAATCTCTATCATGCAGTTCTGGTCTGCGTGAACAACCTAAGAAATATAACACAAGAACCAGCAACTAAAACATTCTTTACAATTCATGTTTCTTGAATCTTACAAATTTCTATTTCTTGAATCTTATCCTTTCATGTATTTGAATCTGTCCTGACCCAAAAATTTTCTTCAAGGTTATGCATTTCCCGAACAACACCAGCACCAATGTCAACAACACACCTCCAGCACTACCTCTCACAACAGCTGTTCCTGCGCCACCCACCGAGCAAACAGTGTTACTTGAGGCGATCCGCAGCCTTCTCGAGGGACAGCAGCAACTCCTGAACCGTCCCGAGACCGACACACAAGGGGTAAAGAAATTCAGGGCTTTGCACCCAAAGCAGTTCTCTAGAAAAGAAAGCCCTCTTGAAGCGGATGAATGGGCACAAAGCATAAAAGACGATCTGGCAGCAGCTCAAGTGCCAGATATCGCTTGGGTCCGTGTGGCAAAACTACAGCTCACGGACAATGCTCGCAACTGGTGGAAGGCGGAAGAAAGCCGTCTGGTACAGCCGATTGAATGGAAGACTTTTCGCTAGAAGTTCGACGTGAAATACTTCCCTGTGACTGCCAGGTTTGCAATGGAGCAGCAGTTCATTCATCTACAACAGGGTTCAATGTGAGACAAATCAGTAGATGAGTATGACGCTGAATTCACCATGATAAGCCGATAAGATATGTCACAACAGTTCAATTTTTAAATCTCACATACTACACGGCTAACACCATCTTTAAACAGATTCGCGGCACATTTGATACCGACGGACGAGATCAGAGTCCGTCGCTTTCAACAAGGACTGGACACGGAGATTCAGGCTGATCTAGCCACGGGAAAATTTCTGACTCATGAGGATGCTCTGGAAGCTGCCCGCAGTTATGAGGCAGTGATAAAAGTAAGGGGCAGACCTCAGTCTGCAGGAGTCAAACGCCCTGCTAATCAGATGGCAGGTGGAGCCTCGTCCAGGCCACCTTTCGTGCCAAAGCGACCCGGAGTACCGAACCATCGTCCCAGCCCAGCCTTTTGCACTTACTGCAAGAGAACTAGACATGTGATGAAAGACTGCCGTCAAGCCAACCGTCTTTGCTTAGTCTGCGGCTCAGCTACTCATGATATTGGGTCTTGCCCCCAAAGACAAAACCCAGTTGCTGCACCCAGGCCAGCAATTACCTATCCGCAGCGACCAGCTCTTCAGGCACCTGCTCCCAGACCTGCACTACCTGCACCAATCAGAGGACCACAAGCTACACCACCTCCTCGTCAGTTCCATCAAGCTCAAAGGAATGTTCCGAGGAATGCTCCTCAGGCCAGGAGGAATGTACTAAGGCGCCAGGCTTTCACGATGTCCGTGGAAGAAGCTGAGGCCACTGGCCAAGTCATCACAGGTAAACTTTTCTTTTCAAACTTGCTTTTCTATTCTGCTACTTAGTTACATATTTCCTATACCTAAAACAAATCCCACATACCTTAGGTACAATCTTAGTATCCTCAATCCCTGCACTTGCACTGTTTGATACTGGAGCATCACACTGCTTTATGTCGCAACGGTTTGTACGAACCCATGCGATTCCAGTCTCACCGCTTGTATCCAGCTGGAATGTCAGTTCAGGAAATGGCGTTCTAAAGGCAACTATGGGATACAACTTGTGTCCAGTCGTCTTCTGCAGCAGAGAATTTTATGCTGACTTCAAAGTGCTGGACATACCGAACTTCGATGCGGTTCTAGGAATGGATTGGCTTAGAACTTTTTATGATACCATAGACTGTCGTCAAAGAAGGGTAGTATTCAAGATTCCAGACCATTCGGTCTTCTATTTCAAAAGCGGAGACCGTACACTGGAGCCAAGTACCTACAAAGCAAAGCCAAGAGAAGCAGTAGTTACAGCAGCTCAAGCAGAAGAAGAATCAAGACCAGATGTGGTTCGAGAGTTCGACGATGTATTTCCTGATGATATATCAGGTTTGCCTCCCGATCGAGCTCTTGAATTCAGTATTGATTTAGTACCAAGAGCACAACCGGTGATCAAAACACCCTATCGTTTAAGTCCGGAAGGTTTGAAGGAGGTCCGAACACAGTTGGACGAATTACTAGCGAAAGGATGGATTCGTCCCAGCACTTCAAGTTGGGGATCATCTGTACTACTTGTGAAGAAGAAGGAAGGTTCATACAGAATGTGCATCGATTACAGAGCCTTGAACGAAGTCACTATAAAGAACAAGTATCCACTCCCGCCATCGATGATTTATTCGATCAGCTAAGTGGATCTTGTGTTTTCTCTAAATTGGATCTTCGTTCAGGTTATCATCAGGTGAAGGTCAAGGAAGCTGATATTCACAAAACAGCTTTCAGAACTCGTTATGGACATTACGGATTTCTAGTGATGCCATTCGGAGTGACCAATGCACCCGCAATATTCATGAACCTAATGAATCAAGTTTTCCGGGAGTATTTAGACAGGTTTGTGTTGGAGATAGTGTCCTCAGAGTCAATTATTAGGTCACAGGTACGTGATTGTAATGATTGAGGGAGGACCTATCCCGGTAGGACAGTCTTACTCGAGATGATAGTATGCTATCTGGTTTACCTTTATCATCGTGTACTGTTTTAGGTGACCTGACACGTCGCTATTACACGTTGATAGAGCCCCTAGGATTCTTGCTTGACCACCAGCAGTATGAGGGCGATCATATAAGTGGGAGCTGGGGTCTATAAGCTTATCCTTAAAAGGTCCCTAGTCGTGGGAGTTTCGAGACTGGGCATCGATACTCCATTAGTAGACTAGTGTATACAGTCGAGACCCCGACGAGGGGCGGTGGCCGGGCTCACAAGCCACTGGTGTCAGTTGGATCACCTAAGATGTATACAGGTGCTCATTGGGTTATGAGTACACCGGACAGGACTCGCCGGGAACATGCTAGTTGGTCATATACCAGACGTCAGATGGCAGTTCCCTGGTGACATGTGTGCAGGTTAGTTCATCGACCTGGGGATCGTCATTTGTCTTGTGTGAGTTCCCACTGTACTTTGATTACTACCCTACCACGGCTCAAAGGAGTCGTGCAAACAGGTTTTAGTTGGGTACAGTCCCGAGCCACATGGAGGCAGTGAGCGTATCTTCAGGGGTTCGTCTCTCCCGGTATTGGGGGTGAGGTCGTGCTGTGTCTAGGAGAGCCATTACACAAAGTCCTTGGCCAAGGCAAGGAGATTTACTGGTAGGTATTCCAGTAGTATCTCAGGGTGTTCTGGGCTACACTCCGACACGACTTGTACCGCTTTTGGGGGTCTGACTTTTACCAACCTCCTAGGCCCGCCATGCGATACTCATAGACGAACGGACCGGACTGCACGGATATTGTCACTGACAGGCTCAGTTGGGTGTCGGGGTGAGCTTCCTCATCGACGTCCCATTTGGTCAGTACCTGGTAGCCCGTCACGTATTGGCTTATACCTCTGACGTGCTAGTGGTTAAATCCATAACCAAGGTATTGACGAGTCTTTAGAGTCCCCCACATTCAGTTACTCAGCTTTCGGGCGAAAGGTTGTAGAGGCCGTATGGAGATATGGCAAGGTCCGATCAGATATGTGCGGTATTGCACGGATCAGGATCGGACAGTTTGTACTATAGGCCGTATGGTTATATGGCAGGGTTCGATCAGATACGTGCGGTATTGCACGGATCAGGATCGAACAGATATTACTAGCCGGTTTTGGTATAAGCCGGATCCTAGTATAGTACAGTGTAGATTTTGTCTCATTGCATTTGTATTTCGGTCGAAATACAGATGCGGGTGTGTATGCACAGTATCGGGGTTTTCCTGTAATTTATTACGGGACCAGTTTTCTGGAGTTGCCAGTTTGCTTTCCGTTTCGGCCGATTTCCATTGTTCCGTTCATTGGCCGAAGATTGGTGGAGGAGGGTTTATTTGCATTGTTGCAAATAGGCATTTGTGGAGGGGGTCTTTGCATATTTCCTTGTGTCATGATGGCTCACCATACCTTGACCTTGCTTGACTTTTTGACTTCATCATGGTTGCACCTTACCTTGACTTCTTGACTTTGTTTTCATGATTTCTTGACTTTGGTTGTGATGATGGGAGAGGAGATGGTTGTTGAGTGTTGGTTTTTCCAAGCCATCATTTTCTTTGCATTATTGTTCAAGCCATTCTCTCTCTCTCTCTCCAATCACACCAAAAATGGGGGGGGGGGCGGCCATTCCATGGGCAAGGGGTTCATTTCATTTGAAAAGGAAAAAATGTTACTCTCATTTTGTATGCTACATTTTCCCCACCTCTCTCCAAGCTCTCTTTTCCTCCACCAAAAGGCACCTCCATGAACCCCAAATGAGACACAATCCTCTACTACACATTCTACAGCAAACCTTGGGCACGTCGAGTAGCCGGCTTCGTGCCCGAGTTGCCTCGGCATTGAGGTGGGAGCCCGTAAACAAAGTAGGCGATGTGGTGCACTTCCGGCGACGAGGAGGAGACGGGACATTCCGCAGGAGATCGGGACGATGACGAGAAGACCGGAGGACTTGGATCGTCGGTATATCTCTAACCCATCTTCTAGTTAGCTTAGACTAGTTAATGGTTACGATCCGGGTGTTTAGTGCGCGGTGGTGCCGGTTTGCTAAGTCCGCAAAATTAAAGTTTTTCACCGCTTCCGCATTCCGGCGTCGGATTGACGGCCGAGGCGCCGCCGTGCACCTACAGTGGTATCAGAGCCTCCCCATTAACTTAGTCTAGCTTTGTGTAATGTGTTTTTCAGTTCCGATCGATCGAAATGTCCGAAAACCCAAATACACCCACGACAGTTTCTGTTGAATTTTTTCAGTCTCCAAAAATTTTTCAGGTTGCATAAAAGTACTGTGCTCGATGATCTAAGACCAGTGGAAAAATTCGAGACACTGATTCTCCAACTGGAGCGCGGAACCGCGGCAAGTACCCACTTAGTGCCGCGGTTGCGCCGCCGTAGTCATTGATCAGTGTGTGGAAATTTTCCAGTGGGCCTCTGGGGTTAAATTTGGGTTTCTGGAACATTAATTTTGGGCCCATATTTTCTGTAACTGCTACAGTTTTGATTGGGGGCCCACTTGTTAATTTTTGATCGATCGGATATTTTAAACACATTTTTCACAGTATTTACATTATATCTGCGACCGTGAATGTCACTTGATCGGTAAATCCGGTCTAACTGCTATAGCCCGGTTAGACGGATTTGCGAACGTGACTTTCACGTTGATGTTTTGTTTTTGCTGTGATGTTGCGGATCGGTCGTGGGGGATAGCCTGGTTGCAATGCTAGTACAGTTGTTGTTGTATTATGTACATTTGATATTGCGGGGCGAGCGTCCGACATGTGGACTGCCGTCACTGCCTGTTTGTATTATTTTTTTGGGGCACGACCTGGTTGCGGTCGATGTACCCGGTGTATGTATATTTTACTTTCTGTACTAGGATTGCCCCGCGGAGGGGTGCACGGATAGCCGGGTTCTAGAGGGCAACAAGCCCGCATCTCATGGCATTGAGACGGAGGGGGCTTCACTCTAGGATTGGCGGGCTATTCGCCGCACTCGTAGGGGGTACAGGTTGACCCAGGAGGGGTGCCCAAGTTACCGGATTCCGTGAAGTGCTGGGTGGTCCATTCACGTTGCTGAAGGGGGCTGCCTCGCTTCAGGTTTTGGCGGGTAACTTGCCGCGCCCGTAGGGGTCTAGGATTTCATTGCACAGGCTATCCACACGACCAGGGGAACGTCGGGTTTCAGCGGCTCTGTGAAACCCGGGGATCCCAGATATCTGTATTGTTTCTGTGATGCTGTTCATTCTCTGTGATGTTGCATTTTATTCACGCCTTGAGCGAATATAATATATTGGTATATATATTAGTAGATGTTGTATATGTTTTACATCCGCGCTAGTCCAGTCCCTGCTCTGTCGTTAGTTAGCTAACCTAACGGGTAATGACGGGACCCAGTGGCGAATGCGGATGGCATATACGTACATCAGTATATTTTCGTTCTTTGTGGTGTGATCAATTGATGGGACTGCATTGATTTGGATCAATGCAAGTTAAAACAAACCTAATCTGATGTTGTTGGAACACTTTTCAAAAAGCTGTTATTGCAAGGACATTTACTTTTGTTTTGCACCGTGGTATTCAGTTAGAATATCCTGCTCCTCAGTCGACGAGGCAAGGGCCGAGATCCCTTCACCGGGAGTGACCCCTTGGACAAAAAGTTTGCGTCAGGGCATTAACTTCACTATAGCCGATTACTTTTGCTTTGCACCGTGGTATTCATTTGGAATATCCTGCACCCCATTCTACGGGGAAAGAGCCGAGATCCCTTCACCGGGAGTGACCTCTTTGGCAACGGTTTTCGTCACTATATTTTCAAAAAGCTATCCGTTCCTTCAACGATATCAAGTTCATTACGTTAAAGGTTTTCGCCAGAAACCATTCGTAGCCCTCCGTCGTTTCATATGGGTAGTCAATAGTATTCAAGCTGTGTATGTTGGCCAAAGTCAAGGCACAGTGTTTGGTAGCTGTTGGTTATTCATATGCAGCATAGATAGATGCGTTGGTTTGGGACAGTCGTGCTGCCATTTTGGCCAAAGTCAAGGGTATGTACGGGTGGATTCAAATTAACCTGGAGAATGACGGGCAGAACTTGACATGTGACTTATGATATGTTGGCCAAAGTCAAGGTCATAAGAGCATGGGGCAGAAATCACATCGGGAGTTTCAAAAGAACTGAAACTTGCCAGATATGCGCATACCTTCTGGAGTGTGATAGCGTGAGTGGATTCCGTCACGTTATCATGCAATGATAGTTGGATCCCGATTCCCACTGATGAGTTAGTTTACTCCTCGGGTAACCCCGACTAATTCTTCTTTCAGGTTTGGAGGAGAATTTGAGGTACAGTGGGAGGATTCCAGATTAGATAAATTGGTGACCATTCTGATCTAGGTTAGAGTGCACGCTGAGTGTTTCTTTTCTCTCTCTCTCTGGCAGCGACCATTGACCCGACCCTAAGACTTTGACTCAGTGACCAAGTTGACCGAACCTTCTTAACACCGGCTTTTGGATTGTCAGAGTTGCAAACCTCATTGCCACTCCTACTTTTACCCTTTTCTCCAGGACACCCCGTTTTACTACGAACGTCCACTTCCATTGGACAAAACCATCGTATGGTTAGATACGAACTCGAAAGAATTTATTCGAGGATGGTTTCCGGTTCTGGAGAAAACGGATAGGATTATTCAGTTGTCTTTTCCTTTTACCCTCTCTCAGGTTACGAGTACTCCTTGGTTTAGGGATAGTACACCTATTACGCAAATTGGATTGTCTTCTTCCAAACCTTAGGCTGGTGCCGACCGGTAGGGAATGAAGAAAACCAATTAGCATAACGATGGTGTGCAGAAGGTATTAAGTTCAGACAAAGCAAGGGATTAGTAAGAGGGCAAAGTAAATTGCAACAGATATTCATGACCAAACCAAATATTTCGTTACCACTCCCACATCACTTTTGTATTTCTCCAGGACACTCCGTATCACTACGAAGATCCACAGTTTATTTGGATACTCCATCGTATGGTTATATACGAACTCGAATGGAACTTGTTCCAGTTCGGGGATGGATTCTGGTTCAGGAGAAATAGAAATAAGGTTTATTCGGTTGTCTTTTATCTTCACCCTCTCTCATTGCGAGTGTTCCTAGGATTGGGACAGTACACCCATTATGCTTATTGGATAGTCTTCTTCCAAACCATAGGCTGGTGCCGAACGGTAGGGAAGGAAGAAAACCATTTGGCCTGAAAGGGTGTGCAGAAGGTAAAGACTAAAGGCATATGAAGGGATTTGGAGAGGTGGCAAAGAATTATACGGTTACAGTCGTGAATCTGGAAGAGGCATTACTAAGAATACCAGGATACCCCATCGAAACATTTCAATGTTTCAGTTTCACTGTGTACAATTAAAGGAAAACTGATTTCCCGATTAGACACTTGCTCCAGGGTATGTATTTACCAAGTATGATTCTCACATCTGTATGGTTTTACAGATGATGAGTGGGAGTAGGTTATTGGGAATTGGGTGATCATCCTCATTGTATCGGGATTCGTTGTAATCGGTGATATTTGAGGAAATCACCTGGGCTGTTTGCCGGTCGGCAAATATTTGGTTTTGAATATCCGCCGTTATGCACCAATTTCAAATCGATGTATCTGTACGTCTATTTTCATAGAGTGAGATATACCTTTTTGAAATTATGTCTATGACATTTACCTATATCAGCGGATGGTTAGGTAAGGAGCATTAAACAGCGGTGTAATTCTTCTTAACCATAAGTACAGTTTTCAACCTACGACACACAGTGAATGAGTTATTAGACTCAAAGGGACTTATACAGAGTATTGTATGTTGTCCAGGGTCCATCAGGACAGAGGGGTTGGTCCTCGTACTATATTCGGTTTACTTATGACTTCTCTAGTTTTTAAACAGGTGTTTCGCGGAAACACAGGGTCCAAATTTTGAGAAGTTATAGGTAGTTGAATACAGTAGAGAACCAGGTATAGCAAGTATCGAAGATGTAGATACTTGTCAATGGTATTCAGTTGACAGTAATGATTAAGAGATCTTGCTTCTCTTTCAGATTACTCATAATTGGAAGTATTCCTAAGTTGAGTAACGCTGATCGGCCTCCTTCCATTAAGTTGACATGCACTGGAGACAGCTGCATGATTTGAATCTGGTTCAATTAAATCAGTGCCTCTGTTTCTATATTGGATATAGAACAGTTCATATCTTAACGATGTTAAGGAACGGGGAGTTGTCCGGTTTATGATTAAAACCAGACACTAGACAACTCAAGGCACGTTTCTGTAATGGCTGTTTGTGGGTTGACCCAGGCTATGACGCGGGTTGATTTTCTACCATCTGGATGAACAATAGCAATATTGTTCTAGACTCGCCACAGTTTTATTAAAAATGGATTTTTTCAGAAAACAGTAGTGGGAGTATGGTAGAACTGGAAGTGATTCCAGAACCACAAACGATTACTGAAGATTTGATAAGGAACCTAAAGATTCAATCTGGATTGACATTCCATTGGCCACTCCGCAGATACGGTGGGTAACTTCAGGCACCCGAGAGGTACTCCGGTAGCCTCAAGGACGGTGACAGGGAAGTTCTTGTTTACCCACAATTGCCATTGCTGTTGTTCCAGGTTACGAGACCCGGCGGGAGGATGAGTATAGCTTCGTTCTAAACCAGTTTTAGAAGTGTGCGTCTATATGACTCTGCCAGAGGGTTGTCGTAGTCAGTGGGAGCAGCGGAAGCATTGGTGGACAGGTTGCTTCTGTCTATTTATAGACTAGAGCAGAAGTAGCGGAGATAGATCATCTATTTCTGACGTGACAGTCATGGGTTTGACTTCATCAGAATAGAGGATGGATCTGTTGAGAAGGTAGTAGGGTGTGATATCCTGGTATTTGGATGATATACACAGAGTAGGAAAAGAAACTCCTACACTACGATCGGTTATACTTTGGTCGTCACACAGTAGTTTCTCCACAAAGGAAATGGATTTTATATCAGACATACTGGTTACTGGATCTATGGTCTTAGATCTAGATTTGGGTGGTTTCCCAATCAGGGTACTTGACATCGTTCTAAGAGTATTTAGGATGGACGACTCCTGGCACGGTAGTGTACCTGCAGGTAATGGAGTCACCCTCTCCAAAGGTGTCTTACAGACTAAAGGGGAGAGGGACGGGCATGATTGGCAGATCACTTGCTCAGGCAATTGAGTCAATCGTGAGATGTCAAGTACCACACCAGATGTTGTTCTTGCACTAGATGCAATAAGTTGACATTAATCCAATCCTGGAGAAACAGTCGGAAGCAGTTTTAGAACATAAGTGGATGTTCTAGGGAGATGATAACGACAGCCTCATTCAGGAGACAGTTATCATTCCAGGCTTCCAAGATGACATGGACGACAAGGAGGTTGTCAGAGTTATAGTTTTCCTTCTGATGAGGGGCAGTATTTTGGACAGGTGGTCCAAGGCAATACTGAGGGAGGCATGGCGCGCAGGATACTGATTAAGTTCAGTTGACGATACAGTCTAAGAAGTTTGGATTTGGAGTTCATTTATGAGCTAGGTCCCATCAGACATCCAGACATATTCTGAGACAGGTATTGCTCTTTTCGGGAGATGGCTTTCTCCGCGAACTTGAGATATAGAGAGACATAGAAAGAAACAACTAAGCGGATCCACTCACTGAGGCTATTCCTCGAACGCAATAGTTCCGTAAACGAGCTTTGTCAGACTGACTAGTAGAGGAGTTGGATGTTCGGTATCACACGGGCTGTGAGTATGCGACATCGCAATAATTAGCCTTGAGTGCAAGTGGGAGATTGTTGGAGATAGTGCCCTCAGAGTCAATTATTAGGTCACAGGTACGTGATTGTAATGATTGAGGGAGGACCTATCCCGGTAGGACAGTCTTACTCGAGATGATAGTATGCTATCTGGTTTACCTTTATCATCGTGTACTGTTTTAGGTGACCTGACACGTCGCTATTACACGTTGATAGAGCCCCTAGGATTCTTGCTTGACCACCAGCAGTATGAGGGCGATCATATAAGTGGGAGCTGGGGTCTATAAGCTTATCCTTAAAAGGTCCCTAGTCGTGGGAGTTTCGAGACTGGGCATCGATACTCCATTAGTAGACTAGTGTATACAGTCGAGACCCCGACGAGGGGCGGTGGCCGGGCTCACAAGCCACTGGTGTCAGTTGGATCACCTAAGATGTATACAGGTGCTCATTGGGTTATGAGTACACCGGACAGGACTCGCCGGGAACATGCTAGTTGGTCATATACCAGACGTCAGATGGCAGTTCCCTGGTGACATGTGTGCAGGTTAGTTCATCGACCTGGGGATCGTCATTTGTCTTGTGTGAGTTCCCACTGTACTTTGATTACTACCCTACCACGGCTCAAAGGAGTCGTGCAAACAGGTTTTAGTTGGGTACAGTCCCGAGCCACATGGAGGCAGTGAGCGTATCTTCAGGGGTTCGTCTCTCCCGGTATTGGGGGTGAGGTCGTGCTGTGTCTAGGAGAGCCATTACACAAAGTCCTTGGCCAAGGCAAGGAGATTTACTGGTAGGTATTCCAGTAGTATCTCAGGGTGTTCTGGGCTACACTCCGACACGACTTGTACCGCTTTTGGGGGTCTGACTTTTACCAACCCCCTAGGCCCGCCATGCGATACTCATAGACGAACGGACCGGACTGCACGGATATTGTCACTGACAGGCTCAGTTGGGTGTCGGGGTGAGCTTCCTCATCGACGTCCCATTTGGTCAGTACCTGGTAGCCCGTCACGTATTGGCTTATACCTCTGACGTGCTAGTGGTTAAATCCACAACCAAGGTATTGACGAGTCTTTAGAGTCCCCCACATTCAGTTACTCAGCTTTCGGGCGAAAGGTTGTAGAGGCCGTATGGAGATATGGCAAGGTCCGATCAGATACGTGCGGTATTGCACGGATCAGGATCGGACAGTTTGTACTATAGGCCGTATGGTTATATGGCAGGGTTCGATCAGATACGTGCGGTATTGCACGGATCAGGATCGAACAGATATTACTAGCCGGTTTTGGTATAAGCCGGATCCTAGTATAGTACAGTGTAGATTTTGTCTCATTGCATTTGTATTTCGGTCGAAATACAGATGCGGGTGTGTATGCACAGTATCGGGGTTTTCCTGTAATTTATTACGGGACCAGTTTTCTGGAGTTGCCAGTTTGCTTTCCGTTTCGGCCGATTTCCATTGTTCCGTTCATTGGCCGAAGATTGGTGGAGGAGGGTTTATTTGCATTGTTGCAAATAGGCATTTGTGGAGGGGGTCTTTGCATATTTCCTTGTGTCATGATGGCTCACCATACCTTGACCTTGCTTGACTTTTTGACTTCATCATGGTTGCACCTTACCTTGACTTCTTGACTTTGTTTTCATGATTTCTTGACTTTGGTTGTGATGATGGGAGAGGAGATGGTTGTTGAGTGTTGGTTTTTCCAAGCCATCATTTTCTTTGCATTATTGTTCAAGCCATTCTCTCTCTCTCTCTCCAATCACACCAAAAATGGGGGGGGCCGGCCATTCCATGGGCAAGGGGTTCATTTCATTTGAAAAGGAAAAAATGTTACTCTCATTTTGTATGCTACATTTTCCCCACCTCTCTCCAAGCTCTCTTTTCCTCCACCAAAAGGCACCTCCATGAACCCCAAATGAGACACAATCCTCTACTACACATTCTACAGCAAACCTTGGGCACGTCGAGTAGCCGGCTTCGTGCCCGAGTTGCCTCGGCATTGAGGTGGGAGCCCGTAAACAAAGTAGGCGATGTGGTGCACTTCCGGCGACGAGGAGGAGACGGGACATTCCGCAGGAGATCGGGACGATGACGAGAAGACCGGAGGACTTGGATCGTCGGTATATCTCTAACCCATCTTCTAGTTAGCTTAGACTAGTTAATGGTTACGATCCGGGTGTTTAGTGCGCGGTGGTGCCGGTTTGCTAAGTCCGTAAAATTAAAGTTTTTCACCGCTTCCGCATTCCGGCGTCGGATTGACGGCCGGGGCGCCGCCGTGCACCTACAGTTTGTTGGCATCTTCATCGGCGACATCCTGGTGTATTCTAAGAGTTGGAAAGAACATGTAGAGCATCTACGAATTGTCCTGGAAACTCTTCGTCAACATCAGCTTTATGCCAAGTACAGCAAGTACGAGTTTTGGTTAAAGCAAGTTGGTTTTCTTGGACATATCGTATCGGGAGAAGGAATCTAGGTGGATCCAGCGAAAGTTTCAGCAGTTAGCGAATGGTCTACACCAAAGTCAGTGAAGGATATTCGGAGTTTCTTAGGTTTAGCTGGATATTACAGAAGGTTTATTGAAGGCTTTTCGAAGATAGCAACGCCCCTGACCAAGCTCACATGTAAAGATGAAGAATTTGTGTGGTCAGAAGCATGTGGACAAGTTTTCGTAGAACTCAAGTCAAGGTTGACATCAGCACCTATTCTCGTCATACCGGATCAATCTGGAGGATTCGAAGTGCATTGCGATGCATCCGATAAGGGATTAGGATGTGTTCTACATCAGCACGGTAAGATTGTGGTTTATGCTTCAAGACAGCTGAAGATTCATGAGCGCAATTATCCGACGCATGATCTGGAGTTGGCAGCCGTCATCTTTGCTCTCAAGATTTGGCGTCATTATTTACTTGGTGAACGAGTGAACATCTACACAGATCACAAAAGTCTGAAGTACGTGTTTACTCAAAAGGAGTTGAATATGCGGCAGAGAAGATGGTTAGAACTCATGGCGGACTTTGACATCAACTTGCAATATCACCCAGGGAAGGTGAACGTAGTACCCGATGCTCTTAGTCGCCAACTATTATCGATGAATCTCACCACTCAGTGGAAGCTTCAACAAGACTTGAATCAGATGGAGATTGAAGTAGTCATGCCAGGTAATGCTTCAAGTTTGATGAATTTACAAGTTCAATCAACCATTGTCAATCAGATCAAAGCAGCTCAAGCCAGCGATGCTAAGTTACAAAAGATCAGAGAACAAGTGGAGAATAGACTCAGAACAGACTTCATCATCTATGAAGACGGATCTTTGAGATACGGCAGCAGATTGTGTGTACGAAAAGGTCCTGTTCGGGAAGAGTTAATGAAAGAAGCTCACAGCTCTCCCTATTCAGTACACCCTGGAGGTACCAAAATGTACAAAGATCTACGTCAGAATTATTGGTGGCATGGAATGAAGAGTGAAGTAGCCAGAAGCGTCGCAAAATGCTTGGTGTGTCAGCAAGTAAAGGCTGAACATCACAGGACTACTGGATTACTTCAACCGTTACCAATCCCAGAATGGAAGTGGCAACACATCACGATGGATTTTGTGACTGCTCTTCCTCGCAGTACAAAGGGTAACGATGTTGTATGGGTCATTGTGGATCGACTCACAAAGTTGGCTCACTTCATCCCATTTCGAGTTGGCCAATCAACTGAGACACTAGCAAAGAAGTACATGGAGCTAATAATCTATTTAAAGATTTAAACTCTTCATAATGTATTATCTCTGATACCCATGAACTCATACAGGAAATTGTGAGACTTCATGGAGTACCGGTCTGCATTGTCTCCCATCGTGACACCAGGTTCCGATCGCAATTTTGGCAGAGTCTGCAAGCAAGCTTGGGGACAAGTCTGAACTTCAGCACGGCTTATCATCCATAAACAGATGGTCAGTCAGAACGAACTATTCAGATCTTGGAGGATATGCTCAGAGCGTGTATGTTAGACTTCAAACGATCGTGGGAAGATCACCTACATCTTGTGGAATTTTCGTACAACAACAGCTACCAAGCAAGCATAAGAATGGCACCTTTTGCAGAATTGTATGGAAGGAAGTGTCGTTCGCCATTAAGTTGGGACGACATAGGAGATAGGGAACTTCTTGGACCAGAGATGATAGTAGCGACTGTTGATGTGGTTCGTACTATCAGGGAAAGGATGCGCATAGCCCAAGATCGACAGAAGCACTGGGCTGATGCAAAGAGGCGACACTTGGAGTTCCAGCCAAGAGATTACGTATTCCTGAAGATATCTCCGAACCGCGGAGTGATTCGATTTGGAAGACGGGGTAAATTGAGTCCGAGATATATTGGACCGTTCGACATACTCGAATGAGTCGGTGAAGTTGCATACCGTTTAGCGCTTCCACCCTCATTGGAAGGAATGCATAATGTGTTCCACATATCCCAACTCAGAAAGTATGTGAGTGACCCCAGCCATGTACTCGATCATTCTGAGCTTACGATACAGCCCGATTTGTCTTGTGAGCAACAGCCCATGAAGATCCTGGACAGGAAAGTGAAGACACTTCGGAACGAGGAAGTTAACTTGGTTCGAGTGATATGGAGGAAAGACACTCCAGGAGAGTCCACTTGGGAAAGGGATGATGAAATGCGTACTAGATATCCACACCTCTTTGTAAACTAGTCCTCAAATAAAAGTTGTAAATTTCGAGGACGAAATTTTTGTAAGGAGGGTAGACTGTAACAACTTCATTTTTAATGTACAAAGAATTGATTTAAATTCAATGTATACTAGGAGTATTTATTGTTGCTGATATCTCTTTAAGTATTTATTTCACTCCATAATTACAAGAAGGAGCTTGTAGCTCATTGGTAATACCTTGCATTGCTGAACCAAGCCACCACAGTTCGAATCCCATACCCCACATTATTTTTAATATTATTTTGTTTATTTTTTTTAGAATACCAACCGTTACACGTGCATTTCTCACAAAATTCCTTCTACACATAAAAAGTTAGATGCACCAAAAATCTCCCCTCGAGATTCCCCGGCCCCCAAGTCGGCCGGCGGACCGGCCGACTCGGGCCGGCGCCGCCGGCCGGACTCGGCCGGACGGCCGAGTTGTCAACATCGAAGTTGAGCATCTTTGACTGGTCTTCTCACCTGCATACACTAAATTCCTTGACCGGTTACAGAAAGCCCAATAAATCTCTTTTACTCCAAAATTTAATGATTTTTAATGATTTTTTAAATATATTTTTATATTTTTTTAATTAAAACCCTAACCCTAGTCTAACCCTATATATACCCCCATACCCTCTAACCTCTCATCCTAAATTCCTAATCTACTCTCTCAAAATTCCAAGAGAACTTGGTACGTTAGAAAACGAGCGAAAGGCGAAGCGCTGACAAAATCGACTGCGACATTCCGGTGATCGTGCTAGGAGCTCTCAACGACGATTCGACGCGCCGGCAAACCCTCTACTTCTCTCTCACTCTCTAGCGTTGTCCAAATCCGTAAGTCCCTCTTTTCTACCTTTCTTTTCTTTCATAAAAATACGACTTTACAAACCCGACGGAAATCGGAACAAACCGATTTCCGATTCGGTTTTCTATCAAATCTCACTTATCACCAATTGCATGATGCTTAAACATCTCTATATTGACTATTAATCACTTAACAACTAATTTGAATAAGTTTTCTCACATGAAATGATAACTTTTGCAATATATCGTATTCTTTCACTTAAATACCACAATGTTTAGTTTTCACATTTAACCCCTTAACATTGCGATACCTTAAAGTAGATCACGAGGTAATGACCTACCTCCACACACACGCAAATACAACCCTTAATGATATCATCAAAACTTAGAATACGATAATACAAGATTTTACATTTAAATACCATTTTCTTAATAAAACCTTTTCTAAAAGTTTTAAGTTTGATACACTTTCAAAACAAATATCTTTTAATAGGAAAATACGATAAGTTGTGGACATCGATCGTTTATCTAAACCTGACTTTGTGGTGTCTAGGCTAGGCAAGTGAGAAAAGGTAACTTTAAAAGGCCTGTCTCACGATTCGTGAGCGGATCCCTCCTTTTCTCATTTTGTACTTACCTGGCCACAATTGGCGGTGAAGAGGCGATTTGAGGTTTCTAACGACTTGTCGTTTAGACCTTTTAGAAATAGTCTAGTTGAAATATAAAACCCTAGAATCTAAAATACGGAAAATCGACTTTTGCAAATAAATACCTTTTACTTTATAAAACCGTTTTCTAAAGGATAGTATTTATAAAATCTTTGCAAAGCGCCACTACAACCCACATTTGGGGAACCCGTTAGGGATTGTATGGTTTATCGTGCACCCTCGGCTTAGTAGTGCGAGATTCAGACCTCCGCAAAGAGCATTCGGTCTCGAAAGGTTTAAAATACGATATCTTGAGAAAATGATATTTTTTAGAATATAAAATATTTATTGAAATTATTTTGTATAAATATATGTATATTATCATTAAAAGACCTATTTTGTTATAATATAAATATCCCACTTTTTTCTAAAAATCACAAGACTAGATTTTACATTAAAATACCATGAATTTCAAATAAATCAATATTACAGATAAAAACCTTTATTTATGTAATTAGGATATTTTCACTAAGAAATATCACAAAATAAAATTACACTCATTATAACTATAAAGACGAATAATAAATACTTGAGGTGTATCTTGAAAAATATACAAAAGTATTTTTACATAAAACCCTATTAAGTTTTATAAATTACAATAAGGACCCTAACAATTATAGAACTTCGACTTACATTTCTTTTGGTCTGACTCGGGTTTGAGTCTGATTATTTCTGACTTGAATATGATTCAAGTCAATCTACATTCTTTAATATTCCAACTCAATATGAACACATGAATCCCAGAATCCAGTTATCAATCTATACAACTTGACTGAATCAAACCATGGATATACATCCCCTATTCCGTTATTCCATTTACCTGAATATGCAGTTACAATCTGTTTACTGATATCATGGTTTTGGTCAGTCATCCAACTTATACAATACAATACAACAATACAATCAAAACACTACGGGATTTAAGGGGTAGATTGGTGCGGAAGGTGTTAGAAGTGGCACGAGACGGTAAGATTAAGACACCTAACCTATATTCCGTTGCTGTTGTACCGTGGCTTAACGGTTCCTTGTACATTCCGTTTGCCCTGGTCTCTAGCATACTGAGACCCCTCTCGTATACACTGGCATCCTTCCGCACCAAGCTACAAACAACAGCGTAAACAAAATATTTTACAACATTATACTTTAGAAGATACCTCTTATTCTGTCTTTTCTAATTCTTCTTTATGTTTGGGACTTACCGAGCGACCTGTTCGCTGACGACATTCTATTTCTTTCTTCTTTGAATGTCGTCAGGTGTTTTGGACCCAGCAGAGATCGAGCCCACCGGTGAAGACTTGGATCAGTTTCACAAAGACCCCGAGCTCTAGACATTGTACCTTGTTCTATTCAGTATTTTCATTTTCTGTTATGCCATTGTTTAGGCATCGCTTTCCATTCCATTTGTATTTACTTTTCATGCATTGTACAAAAGAATGTTATTAATAAAGTTGCTGTTATTTTTATATCTCTTGTCTCTTGTGATTTACTTTTATATTGTTTAGATACGCTTAGCGTATGTACTTCTAAGTATATACGTAGCGGACCTCGTCGCGCCCCCTTCGCCGTACACCGGGAAGCGGGGCATGACAGATAGCCTACTCTCGGACATGGAGCGATCGGCCGAGGGCAAAATTCCTCGGGGGACCCTAAAGGCCCAAGTGGCCGCCATCGCTCAGGAGGCGGTCCAGGTTGGTATCCATTTTCCCTTAAGGATTTCGTTAAGTATTTTTCCTTAGTTTGAACATTTTTAACTCCTTTTGCTGCTTTCCTCAGGTCCTCCAACACTGCGCCCTTATCATCAATATGGAGTCCGAGAAGATTGCCCCGGCCATAAGGAAGGCAGGTGAATCGTCCTCGCGGGAGGAGGATCTGCGCCGGGAGCTGTAGCAGGTGAAGGAGAGGATAGCCGTCCTCGAAACCCGGGTGGTCACTGAGGAGTTTATGAACTCCAAGTGTAAGGAGTCAATCCGACTTCTGAGTGAATCCAATGAGGCCATCCAGGCTAAGTTGGAGGAGCCTAGCAAGCTTTACGCCACGATGACGAAGTCGTGGGATGCCTGCAAGAGGGACACCCAGGCGGCGCTTGATGCGGTGAAGCTTGCTGATCTCCGAGCTTCGAAGTCCGTGGAGAGGTATAAGCCGTCAGACCAGTTCTACATCGACCTCGCCGATGCCTCGGCCATTGTTTGGCACTAGGCTCTCGACGCTGTCAAGACATTGATGCCGGGGTTTATTGACGGCGAGCTTCGGCTCCGGTACCCCCTCTCCGAGGATACGCCGTAGGCGGAAACTGCCAGGGATGCCGCCGGGGTTGAGGCTGCCGGTAGAAGTGCCAGGGTTGAGGCTGCCGGTGGAAGCACTGACCCAGAGGTCGCCGTTTTGGTTCCTGACACTGGCGTCGAGCAGGGTGAGATCCTCCCCGGTGCCTGAGCTTTCCTGCCTTTTTCTTTTTTAAGTTTTGTAAACCTCCGTGCGTTTTGTAAGGCTGAGGAGCCCAGAATACCTTGTAAAAATTTTTGGAATATAAATAAAGCTAAGCTTATTTTCCTCTGCATAACCGTGTGATTTTTAGATTCCTGACTTTTTAGATGACGATCGCGCGTTGAGTGTGAACCGAGTAATTGCCAAATGTAGGAAGGTCGGTGCCTCCCGCTCCCCGGAGTCGAGGCGGCGATCGATCATTTAGGATGAATCCAAAGACATCCAAGTGTAGGAAGGTCAGTATTAGTCCCTTCCTCAGTATCGGATTGACGACCATGTCTAGCACGTGTTGTAAAACAGCCAAGTTAAAATAGGCATGCATTGCATGATTCCTTTTTATGTGGTTTCTAGACTCGTTTCTCCGTAGGGCAGAAATCTGCCCCTCGGAGACTAGCCGAGCAGGGAAGCTGCTCGATGGCCTCGTGAGGAGGGCTTTGGATCCTTAGCGTAGATGGGCAGGAGCCTACCCGATAGGGATGGACTGGACAGGGAAGCTGCTCGGTGGCCTCGTGAGGAGGGATTTGGATCCTTAGCGTAGATAGGTAGGGATCTACTCGCTAGGGATGGACCGGGCAGGGAAGCTGCTCGGTGGCCTCGTGGGGAGGGTTTTGGATCCTTAGCGATCCTTAGCGTAGATGGGTAGAAATCTGCCCACTAGGGATGGACCGGACAGGGAAGCTGTTCAGTGGCCTCGTGTGGAGGACTTTGGATCCTTAGCGTAGCTGGGCAGGAAGCTGCCCGTTAGGGATTGGCCAGCAGGAAATTGCTCGGCGGCGGCGTTGTGAGGGCTTTTGATCCACAGCGTTTGAGAGACAAGAAGCTACCCGCTGCGGATGGACCGAGCAGGAAGCTACTCGGTCGCCTCGTGAGGAGGGCTTTTGATCCACAGCGTTTTAGGGGCAGGAAGCTACTCACTGGGGATGGACCGGGCAAGAAGTTTCTTGGTCGCCTCGTGAAGAGGGCTTTCGATCCTTAGCGTAGATGGGTATGAATCTACCCGTTAGGGATGGACCGGGCAAGGAAGCTGCTCGGTGGCCTCGTGAGGAGGGCTTTTAGAGACACCCTTGCACCTCCCTGGGGCGTCGTTCAAACTTCCGTGGCGGCGTCGGCGGGAGTGAGGGTGTCGTTCAACCTTCCGTGACGGCGTTGGCGGGAGTGAGGGTGTTGTTCAACCTTCCGTGGCGGCGTTGGCCCCCTTGAAGACGGCATGGCCAACACGTGTCCATTCTATATCGGGAATTTGAGACGTCCCGCGATTCGTGTCGCTTGTGCGCGTAAATTACGGCCTTTGGAGATTTTGATTGAGGCTATAAATAGCCGGGGCATGTTGGTTTCTCTCTAGCCTTGTGTTTCTGAAAATGGCCGGTCGTCCGTGTGTGCTCATCGGGGAGATCATTTCTCGTGACGATGTGTATCTTTACAATCTCGACCGCTCTGAGCAGACGTACGAGGCGGTGATAGACCGCATGGAGGGGCACTTTGGACGCCTTCTTCCCCGGCGTTCTCCGCTCCTCCAACTGCTCATCTATGCGATCTGGAAGAAGTCCCCGGGGCTGCATAATGCCCTGTCTCTGCAGCTGAGGGACTAGGCGATCGTGAAGTTGCACTCGCTCTACCATCTTGGGTTGATCTCGAGGAGCAGGCGGGACCGATCAGTGGGCCTTCTTTTGGAGTGTTTCCAGAAGAGGCCGATCGTTGACTTTTGTCCAGCGGATGGTGCTTCCGTGGCAGCCGAGGAAGCTCGGGCTCGACTGGCGGAGATTTTCTCGGAGTACCATCAACAATGCTTTCTTAATTCCCGGCCCCCTTGTTGTAAATATATATGTTATGTAAGGCTGAGAAGCTTATAATACCCATTTGATGAATAAAAGTTTTTCTTGTTGAGGCATTTTGTTTCCTTCTGTCCTTTTCGCATTGTTTACGTGCTTTTTCAAGACGAGCTTGGGGGTCACGGAACTGAGAAAGAAGAAAAAATTTGTGGAAGAAACCTCTTATAACTTAATAAAATTTACATCACTTCAAAAAGGAGAAAATATATTCATTTATACAATTTGAGTTTCTCGGCGTTGTAAGGCCGAAGAAACTTTCGTCCCCTGGCGTCTTACAAGCGATATGCTCTACCGGGCAATGTTTCTGCTACGAGGAATGGGCCGTCCCATTTTGGAGAGAGTTTGTGCAGCCTCGTTTGGTCTACGAACTCGTTCCTCCGTAGGACTAGATCTCCCGTCTTGAAGGTGCGATGCTTGACTCGGGCGTTGTAGTAGCGAGCAGTTTGTTGTTGATAGGCGGCCGCTTTGATTTGCGCTCGGTCCCGTTTCTCCAGTAGGATATCTAAGTTGGTCCGGAGCGCCGAGATGTAAGCTTCGTCATCAAAGTGTTCAACTCTGTAGCTAGGCAATCCGATCTTCGCGGGAACTATGGCCTCGGTGCCGTAGCAGAGGCTGAAGAGGTTTCTGCCGTGGGTGTTTTTCTTAACGTTCGCAGTGCCCATATGACCCGAGGTAGTTCCTCGACCCAGCTGCCTTGTCTTCTTTCTAGACAGGCTCGGAGACCACGGATGATGCCCTGGTTCGCAACCTCTGCCTGTCCGTTGCATTGAGGATGGGCGACCGCGACAAACTTCATCAATATGTGGTACTCGCTGCAAAACTCTCTGACTTTGTCGTTTTCAAAGTTGGTCCCGTGGTTGGTGATGATGCACCTCGGGATCCCGAATCGGGTGATTACGTTGTTCTGAAGGAACTTTATAGTGGAGACGGCATCTGGTTTTCTGATGGGGACGGCCTCTATCCACTTTGTGAAGTAGTCTACCGCGACGAGAATGTATTTGTGTCCGCCCATGCCAGTAGGGAGTTGGCCCACCATGTCCATCCCCTATTGTGCGAACGACCAAGGGGAGCTGAGGGTTGTTAGCTCAGTAGCGGGGAGACGAGGTATGCTGCCATGGAGTTGGCAGCTTTTGGATTTCTGACAAGCTTCTCGGCATCCTGGTGTATGCTCGGCCAATAATATCCTTGAAGCAGCGTCTTCTGGACCTTGGTGCGGGCCCCTTGGTGCGCCCCGCCGACCCCTTCGTGTATCTCTCATAGAACATAGTCAGCTTCGGGAGGGTCGACATATCAGAGTAGGGGCTAAGTGTACGATTTCTTATAAAGGTTCCCATTGCTCCAGATGAAATGACGAGCTTTTTCTCGAAGGCGGCGTGCCTCACTTCGGTCGTTTGGAAGTGTGCCATCTTTTAGGAATTCCACGAGGGACTTCCTCCAATCTTGGCCTTCCTTCTGAGTCGTGTATACCTGGAGTGTTACCTCTTTGTCCTCCACGCAGGGCCGTGGTAATACTTCGAAGAGGATATTCCTCTTATGGTTGGCCGTAAAGGAAGAGGCGAGCTTGCTCAATACGTCGGCTTAGATGTTCAGATTTCGGGGAATCTGCTCTACTTGGACTTCGTTGAAATTTTTGCGAAGTCTTTTTACCTCAGTTAGGTACTTTATCATGAGCGGTTCCCGGGCTTCGAAACGCCCGGTTACCTGGCCGACGACTAGTGCGGAGTCACTGCGGACCCTGATGGTCTTCAGCCCCACCTCGGATGCGATTCGCAATCCTGCTAATAAGGCTTCGTATTCCGCGGCGTTGTTTGATGCTCTAAACCTGAGCTTTAAGGAGTATTCCAACTCTGCTTCATTTGGGCCGCGGATGATTAGACCAGTCCCGCTCCCTTCCTCGGTGGAGGATCCGTCCACGTATAGTACCCAGTCCGGGATGGGGTCAGATATCTCTTCGACTGACGGACGTGGTTCGGGGTCGTGTTCTGCTATTCCGCCTTTAATGGGAATGGTGTACCCGACAACGAAACCGGCTAAGACTTGCGCTTTGATGGCTTGCCGGGGGCGGTACCTGCTATCGAATTGGGACAATTCCCACCTCCATTTTTCCAGATGACCCGAAAACTCGGGGGAGGCGAGGATGGTCCTTAAAGGTCGCTCGGTGAGGACGAAGATTGTGTGTGCTTGGAAGTAATGTCGGAGCTTCCTGGAAGTGATGACAAGTGCCAGGATTATCTTCTCCATAGCGGGGTATCTTGTCTCTGCATCCTTGAAGACATGGTTCACGTAGTAAACCGGCTTCTGCACACCATCGACTTCCCTAACGAGCATCGAGCTTGCAGCTTGATCAGAGACCGCGAGGTATAACAATAGCCCGTCGCCTTCGACTGGTCGAGTGAGTAGCGGAAGAGTCACTAGGTGTGCCTTGAGCTGCTCGAAGGCATTCTGGCATTCCTCAGACCATTCGAACTTGGGAATCTTCCTTAGGGATTTGAAGAATGGTAAGCACTTTTCCCCGGACCTGGAAATGAAACAGGGCAGCGACCTCCCGGTGAGGCGCATGATCCACACATTACTCTTGGGGGATGCCATGTCGAGGATTGCTTTGATCTTTTCCGGGTTTGCTTCGATTCCTCGGTAGGTTACCATGAACCCGAGGAACTTCCCACTGGTGACTCCGAACGCGCACTTAGCCGGATTGAGTTTCATTTTATATTTGCGCAGGACGTTGAATGTCTCACCGAGCTCTTTGGTGTGCCCCGCCGAAGAAACGGATTTCATTAGCATGTCGTCGACGTAAACTTTCATGTTTCTCTCGATCTGCGGCTTGAACAGTCTGTTGACGAGGCGTTGATATGTAGCCGCAGCATTCTTAAGACCGAATGGCATCACTTTGTAGCAGTATACCCCCCGAGCCGTGGTGAATGCGGTAAGCTCTTCATCTGCCGGGTTCATCCGGATCTGATTGTAACCGGAAAATGCATCCATAAAGCTAAGTAATTCATGGCCGGCTGAGCTGTCCACCAACTGGTCTATCTGAGAGAGGGGATAGTTGTCTTTGGGGCATGCCTTGTTTAGATCGGTGATGTCCACGCACATTCGCCATTTCCCGTTAGCCTTTTTGACCATGACCACGTTCGCCAGCCATTCTGAATAGTCCAGGTTTCTGATAAAGTTGGCGGCAAGCAGTCGATCCACTTCGTCCTCAATCGCCCTTTGCTTTGCCGGTGGAAAGCTTCTCTTCTTTTGCCAGACGGGCTTTGCATACGGGTCGACCCCGAGCTTGTGGGAGATACTTTGGGGCCGATCCCGGGCATATCCGCAAGGGTCCAAGCGGACATGTCTGAGTTGTCTTGGAGGAATCATGTCAGGTCTTCGCGGTGGTTCCCGGTTAAGAGGGAGCCAATCCGGACGGTTCGGTCGTCGACCCCTTCGACGAGGGGGACTTCCGTCAGTGCTTCTACTAGGGATCCTCGGACTTCCTTTTGGTCGTTGCGCGTGTCCAGAGACCCCTGGAAATCACACGCCTCTTCAAAATCGTCGCTCGTCTCTCCAGTGGACGACACGGAGGTGAGACAAACCCTAGCAATTTGCTGGTTCCCGTATGCCTGACCTATCCCCCTTGGTCTAATGGAAACTTGATCGCAAGGTGGTAGGTCGAGATTTGAGCCCGAAGGGCATTTAATGTCGGGCGCCCCAGGAGGATGTTGTAGGATGAGGGGATTTTAGCGACGATGAATTCCACAGGTACTGTCCTCGTATGGCCTGTCTCTTCGATGTTGAGGAGGAGGGTGACCACTCTCTCGGCCGAGATGGAGTGGTTTGTGAACCCCGAGAGGACATGGGAGGCGGACCGTAGGTCGGACGGTTCCATCCCCATACGCTTGAAACAGTCATAGAAGAGGATATCTGCTGAGCTCCCGGAATCGACCAGTATCCTCTGTACCTCGTAACGGTGGACCCGGGCTGTTATGAAGAGGGGGTCGTTGTGAGGCAAGGATATACCGTGGAGGTCTTCATCGGTGAAGACGATGGGCTCGGCCGCTCTGCACTTCTTCCGTGGTGTTTCGCTTGTACCCTCGACTGGTAGGAGCTGGCGATTTTCGCCGGCTTCCCGAGCAGGTTCCGGGATAACGGCCGAGGTAACGACCATGATTTGCCCGATCGTTAATTCATTGGGAGGGGGCTGGTTCTATTGCTCTCGGTCTGCCTGTCGCTTGTCCCGCAAGTACTTCGCTAGGTAGCCAGAGCGGATCAACTCATCGATGTAGTCACGAAGTTGTTTGCAGTTTTCGTTCGGGTGACCCTGCAACTTATGAAAGGCGCGGTACGGTCCCCGGATACGCTTTTCCGCCCTTTGGGTGATTGGCGGGACCTTGAAGAATCTCTTGCCCTTCGCTTCCTCCAATAGCTCGGTTTGGGAGATGTTAAGAGGGTGTACTCCTGGAACTTCAGGGAGTAGGGTTTTGGTCGGTCGACCCTCTTCTTCTCTTCTCTGCCCCTCTTCTTCTGGTCGGCTTGGTCACCCCGGGGTAGGTTGGTGTTCACCTCCGACTCGAGTTGGATCTCCCGCTCGGTCCAAGCTTTTACCTCGGCCATGGTCTTAGGTTGCGCTAATGCAAAAGAGCGGAGCCACTCTTTGTGCCTGAGACCCGACCTTAGTGCGGTGATGACAGTTTCATCCCCGTGCTCGGAGACCTCGAGAAGAGCGTTGTAGAAACGAGTGACGTATCCCTTAAAGGATTCCTTGTCCCCGCTCTTTATAGTGAACAGGTAGTCGACCGTTCTCTTTTGTCGTCAATTCCCGACGAAGTGGCTGAGGAATTGGGTGGCCAGCCTACCGAAGGTCGAGATGGAGCGTGGCGTTAGTCCTCGAAACCAGTCCCGGCCAGCTGGATGAGAGTGGCGGGATAAGCTCTACATTGGGCCGCGTCGAAGTTATCCTGGAAGCTCATGCCCGCCGTAAAGGCGTCTAGATACTCCTTCGGGTCAGATTTCCCTTCGAAGAGGGCCACCTTGGGCGGTTTGTTCCTGGACAAGAAGTGCTCGGCCAACGGTTCTTCCGTAAAGGGTTTCGTCAGCGAATCGGCGGAGTATCGGGCCTCTTCGCCGGATGCTAGGCCGTCCAGGTGTATGCCCTCGATTTTCTTCCCGAGGGCCTTGAGTCGGTGGTGTAGACCGAGGATTCCGCGCAGTCGAAGTGGTGACTGTCCCCGCTCCGGTTCTGCGCTAGTGTGCGGCTTCGATTCCGCTCTATCAGATTTCGCGAATCCTAGGGCGAGGTCCTTCTCGAGTAGCCCCGGCGTTCGTCGTTCGCGCGACCCCGGCGGGAAGGGAGGTGTCGGTCATGTCTGGAAGCAGGCAAGCTGACCGATACCTCCTCGGGGGGCGAGAACGCGTGGCGGGTGTTATAACAACGGCCCAGTCTTCCCTGGGACCGCGGCGTGGAGCTGTCCGGCGCCCAGCGGGTCATGGAATCAGTCGCCACGTGTGGGTTAAGGTGGCCGAAGTCGGCCCGCCGGAGCTCAGTGGCGCTGTGACGAGGACAAGGTAGATCGAGGGTCTGAGCGTGCCCGTTCGTCCTTCGATGGACGTCATTATCCCGGGGAGGGGGAACTGCGGCCTGGTGGCTGTGGCCGGTTGCTTGGACGTGAACGAGGGCATCCACCAGTGATGTAAGCCTGTCTATCCGAGCGGCTAAGGCGCCGATGGCGTTAGAAGGGGGAGGCCGAGGAAGCTCGGCACATCAGGGGCTCGGAGACGAGCTGTTGGATGTTCTTCTTTGGGGCTATATAAATAGGAGGGGACCCCCTAGGGCCGATACTTCCACCATAATTTACCCTCGTTGTCAGAGATTTTCCGACACTTATTCCTTTTAGATCGGATCGCCCGTGCTTTTTCCTCGGTCAGCACCTTCCTTTGAGTCAGGTTAGATATCTTCATCTGAGGAGTCTATAAAGCTAGTTAGGGTAGAGTCAGGCGATGAGGTTCTAGATGTTGGAGCTAAGTACAGAGGGTCTTTCTCCTCTTCGGCTTCAGGTAGCCAAGAGGGTTTGTCTTGTTATTCTTCGTCCTTTGTGTCGGGATCGCATCTACATCGAAGAGTTGATCCGCTCTGGCCACCTGGTGAAGTACCTGCGGGACAAGCGGCAGGCAGACCAGGAGCAAAAGAACCAGCCCCCTCCCGGTGAATTAACGATGGGGCAAATCTGAGAGGCCGTGTGTTCGATTCCCACATACGGCACCAACTGATGAAGGCCTTAATCTCCTTCAGATGCTGTCCTCCGTCGATCCGTCGCGAGCGTTGCTGGATGGTTGAGATTGGATTCAGAGTTTGCCTTCTTGAGTGTGTGAATCTCAATGGGTTGAGATTAAGGTAGAAGCCGAGCTAACTGCAAAGAAGTCCCGGGGTGGGTGACCACCGTAGGACCCTCCAACGATCAAGTTAGCCGAGGAATTTGGGCAGAGTAGCGGCCTATTGGGTGCAAATTCCCTTACCTGAATCGTCTGGAAGAGGGGTTTTATAGTGGTCGCATGGAGCGAGCAGGTGCGAGATCTTTGCCTTCGGTTATGCCCCTGACGTTACGCGTGCGTGAACGACGTGATCCCTTCATTAATGACGGGATACGCTCATTAATGGGGGGACGTGCCAGCATGGGACGCGGGACGTGGGGCGGCGGTTATCTAGCATTGGCGAGATACGCGGAGCCATTGCGGAGGCGTTAGGGCTCCGCAATCTCGGTTGATCGGGGGAGGCCGTGGAAGCTCGGCACATCAAGGGCTCGGAGACGAGCGGGAGGCCGAGGAAGCTCGGCATGCTTGGAGCTCGGAGACGAGCAAGAGGCCAAGGAAGCTCGGCATGAGAGAAGTCTCGGAGACGAGGAGACTGAGGAAGCTCGGAGACGAGCTGTTGGTAGTCTCTTAGACGAAGGGGAAATGTCTTTCAGGGGGGTCTCCTGAAACGTCGAGGAACTCCCCCGAGAAGGGGTCCCGGGAATGTCCCCGTTGCGGCTCACTTATTCCACCCCCATGGAATCCGAGACACGTCATCTGCCACGTGTCGTAATCTGGGGGGACACTTCTTATGAGCATCATCAATTCGCTTTTAATCAAAACATCCCAAATTCGAAACCCCAAACTTCTTCACTCAACTCCTCTACTCATTTGCCTCACACTCGAACCCCAATTCTCTATCTCATGCTCAAAAGCTCTTCAATAGCCCCAACTCACTTGCAACACATTAGCCAAACATTATTCCAAAATGGGCGGGCCCGAATTGGCCCTTTTAATATTTTCTCAAATGTTGTGTGATGATGTAGGAAAACCCGACGATTTCACTTACACTTTTGTTTGCAATGCTTGCTCGAAAACGCCTTCGTTGTTTTTTGCAGGCAAGCAAGTCCATTCTTCGATGGTGAAGAGCTTGAGTAGGAGCAAAACGCAATCACGGAATTCGTTGATGGGGTTTTATGTAAAAATCAGGGAAGATGTTTCGAGGGTTAGTAGAATTTTTGATGAAATTGATGAAGCTGATGTTGTTTCTTGGAATTGTTTGCTTGATGGGTATGTCAAGGTTGGGGATTTGAACAATGCACAATGGCTGTTTGATGAAATGCCTGAGAGAGACGTCGTTTCATGGACTTCAATGCTTGTGGGCTGTTGTAATGTTGGATTGGCGATCAAAGCACGTAAATTATTCGATGAGATGCCAGAGAAGAATGGTTTCTTGGACCGTGACGATTAACGGGTATCTGCAGGCCTGTGAGTACCAAGAGGTTCCGGCAGTGTTTGCAGAGATGCAGAGTTTGGGTGCGAAAATCGATCATATCACGCTAACTACATTGTTATCGGTATGTGCTAGGTTTGGTGCCTTAGAGCAAGGCCAATGGGCTCATGCTTACATAGATAGACATGGGTACGAAGCCGATCCCCATCTATTGACAACATTGGTCGATATGTATGCAAAATGCGGAAAAATCGACCTGGCTTACAAAAAAATTCACGAATCAAAGAGCAAAACCAAGGTTTTCTTATGGAAAGCAATTTTGGGGGGTGGGTGGTGGTGGTGGTGGTTTGCGATGCACTCCCTGGACGATAAAGCGTTACAACTATTCTACTTACCAAAACATGACCACGCCCCAAGAATAAATTCGAGAAGGTTCATGTAGAATCCTTATTTGAAGCAAAACCGTAGAAGCACTTTATCCAATGTCCAGAGGGCTTAGATTTAACAAAAAAAAATGACAGCCTTACAGACATGAGTTTGTTTTTCTTTCGATCTCAACTATCCGCGTATCGCACCACGGACGGTGGATAAGCTACTTCTACGATTTTGCTTCGCATGGGGTTCTATGGGAACCTTAATAGATTAATTGTTTTGGAAAAAAAGGGTGAGGCCTTCAACAAAAACTGGCCTATGAAACACAATTAAGATTTAATCATCACTGCAACTAACAAAAAAGAAACAAATTCAAGCATACCTAACTCAAAATCCAACATACATAATAAAACATACACTAATCCGCTGACTTAATAACCAAGAGAAACAATCGGACATAGAACCACCATTCCTTTTCCACTGACAAATCGCACAATGCTATAGCTCATCACCGAGCAACAGATCAAAATTAGATCAAAATTAAATCCCGCTTGCATTAGATTACAGTCAATAGGCTATAATTTACAATGATGTATCAACACGATCAACGATCATATAGTTGCCATTGGAGATCACACTCTCTAATAAAAGAATCAAAATAGCACATTCAACACAATGAAAAAATTATGCATATGCAACACACTTTAGATTCAATTGCAGACAGACTAGCATCACAACAGCAAAGAAAGAAGAAAATTACAAACAGACCCAACACAAAATCTAACATAAAAACACAACATAGACAGATCCCTAACTAAATAATCCATATAATAAATCAAACATGGAACAACCATCCCATTGACAATTGCATAACGGTAAAGCTTTGGGCGTTCAGATTTCAAGCAAAGGGTAGGACATTCGATTTGCCTTTTATAAGTAAGAAATACTAATATATTTATCTTAGGAGATTTAGAACTGAAATCTATTATAAAAGATAGACGAAATCATGCAATGAAATACATTTAGATTCAATCCAAGATAGACTTGCATGATGACAACAAGAAGTTATTACAAACAGACCCAACACAAAAACCTAAGAAAAGAACACAACATAAACTAGTCCCCAAGCTTAATAATCATCAAACAAAGAACAACTCATCCATCGACAATTGCGTAGTGCGCCGTTCGATTTAGAACTGAAATATGTTTGCCGATGCAGCAATGGGCATGCCCGGGCACGGTATATTCCAAGGCTTCAACAAAGGATCTGGAATCTCCGGAATATCCATCTGCATTCCACTGAACTCCTCGACGAACCGCAGCACCGAGTTCAAAGACCTCAGCCTCTCAGTCAATTCAATGATTTGGGTCCTCAACACTGTGTTATCTCCATCAAGAGCAAGAAACTGCTGTGTTAGCATATCGATCTGGATCATAATTTGGCTGTTCTCGTTCTTGAGCTGAGCCACTTGGTTGATGAGATCGTCTAAGTGTTGTTGCTTCCTCATTCTTGATCTTCTCGCCGATTCTCGGTTCGATACCATCCTCTTCCTCTTCCTCTGATCCTCTTCGGACCCTGAGCTTTGTTGAGACTGAGCCCGCGCCATGGGATAAACCTCTCTAAAAGTTTCTTAAAATGTGACAACTTTGGCTAAAAATCGGAACTTTTGAATTGAATGGGATTGAATTGGGGGAGAATTAGGGTTTCAGATCATGAGATGACATAGAAGTAGTAGAGGAAGAGAACTGAGAAAGACTGAAGGATCGGGCAGCAGAAAAAATTGAGGCTTTTCATATAAGGCTAGAGCTAGAGATTGATGATTCTATATAGAATTGGGCAACAAAACATTGATATTATGAACAGTGGATTTTGAACGAATTAAACGATGCAACCTTTCTATGAAAACAAAAAGGGGGTTTCTTGATTCCTCACAAGCTCAGACAGATTTGATGCAGGAATTTGATGGAATTGGCAAGGGCAAAGGCTTAAATTTGAGATCTTTAGAATTGGGTCGTGGCTTAAAAAGCCCTAAAATTGGGATTCAAGTACAGTAGTTGTCGGAACCCTAGATTTGATCTCAACCACGAAAATTGAGCAAAATTATCACCAAAATTAGACAAAAAGCAACCTGATTTTAAGATATTTTGACCTAACAACTAGATCTGAACGCAAACAGATCAGATTTCAACCACACGCACTAATTTCGAACCAAATTAGCCCAAATCAGGCACAAATTCGTCGAAATCTAACCAAAATAAACAAACTTTAAACCAAAAAAGAGCAGATATTCGAGCACTTAGCTGGAATTGGAAACGCCTGATAGGATTAGAGACGAGAGAGTGGAAGGTCGATAAGGGATTTGGGATTGGTTATTTATAGAATGGATAGGGGCATTTTGGGAAGAGGACTAGGGGCATTATGGGAAGAGAATTAAGATTTTAATATAAAAATTGAATTTTTATTTCTTCCAGAAGGGAGATGGAATCTTCAAGCCAAAATTTGGTGGGCTGACGAATCGACCACGTTTTCAGTGCAGGACATGACAAGGGCCAGCGGCCAGCGGTATGATAGGCTGTGAAAAGGTTAAGATTTGTTTTCCAAAATACCCCTCGAGTTATAGCATCGTTTTGTACTTTTGATTGGTGTATGGATATGTGACAAGGATATTCTCGGAATATATTTTGAAATAATATATACGGTGGTATTGACTATATTCAGTATTTCATTAAGTGCAATGTATCTAAACTAAAACGATGAATGAATAATCATTTATGTAATGACCATACGAACCAGAACCAACACGACGCTGACCGAAATGTATTGTCTCAGAATTTTCATAATATGTGGATGATTGTTGATTTAGCAGTGCATTCGTTCTCGGTGAACTCTCAAAAGCTAAAAAGCACTGAAGAGAATCAAAAGTTGATAATTTACTGGGTAGATATATGTACTCAGGGTAGATATATGGACTCATATAGCTCTTTGCTTTTCCTGACTTGACACGTGTACATGTTCATGTATATCAAAGAGGTCCCCCCACAATTTTATGGAAGCCTCGTGCCATTTGGCAATGAGTTTGGCTATTTTTTTTTCTCCTTGTGCTTAATGAATTAACGGTAAAAAATTAAAGAATATTAATTTTCTCACAAAATAGTAGAATTGAAGGTTCACAGGTTCCATTGGGTCCAATGTCATGTCACTTAGCAAAACAAATAATATGATAAAAAAAGGATATAAAGATACATGTAAATTACGGCTTATTATTCCGAAAGACCGAGAAAATTAAGTGCAGTTAGAAAATTTTTACATGCTGTTTAATAGCGAAAAACTAAAACAGTGAAAAAGATGGACGCTTCAAAATCTTGAAATCTACCATGAGGTATAAAACAAATATCTAGAAAGAAGTGGAGTAATAAAACATTGGAACCACCAAAACTGTGAGCAGTGTACGGGGTAAAGGAGAATATATATGAATATTGCATAAAAATTATTACTATAGGTAAAATAATCAATTAAATGTTGGATATTTATGGAATTTTAAATGCTAACCCTGTCTACAGGCCATGTTGCTTTAAACAATGGAACTTTTTTTTTTGTACAAACTGTATGGATTTTGTTTAAAATAGTGATGAACTTGATGGTCAACCGAAGAGAATAAAATATCAACGGTTTGTACTTTAGGGTATATAAGTGTGGCGAAAAAATCAATAAGATATATAAATACAAAGTAGGTGAAACATTAAGACATTATTTAGCAATTAACCCTTTTTTTTATAGATATCTGCAGCTTTTCAGCCGCACTAATGATAATAAATAACAGTTAACATCTTTGGATATTATGGAATTTAATTTAATTGGTAGAAAAAGAATATATATATATAGTTTAATTTTATGGCTTTTTTTTGTTGCTTTCAACTTGTACTTTGTTTATTAAATTCTTTTTAAGTAACCTGAAGGGACCGAGTCGTGTCTAACTGTTGCGCTGGAAAAACAGACCTTTAGGCTTTCCGGGCAAATATAATGTGATAATTGATTGGAGCAAATTAATCATTCGCTCTTGAAATTCCAATTTCTTTCATATAATAGGAAGGAAGCAGGACAAGTAATGATTTATGTCAAAAAATTGAATAAAAAAACCACATCAATTACTGGTGGAGGTCGGAATCTCTTTTAGATATTGTCCTCCGTCGGTCCGGTGGCGTGCGAGTTGAAGAGTGGAGATTTGGAAAGAGAGTGTGGATCTTAATGGATCGTTGGTCGGTGTTGTCGCCGAGCAACCTGCAAAAGAAGTCTCGGGATGAGAAACCATTCTAGGACCCTCCCGACGATCAAGTTAAAACTGGGGAAAATTCAGGCAAAATAGCGGCATAATGGATTGTGTTGAGTTACCTGAATTTTCTGTAGGAGAGATTTATATAGGGGTTGTTGGCTATAGTGCCCTCAAGTCAATTATTGGATCGCAGGCACGTGATTGCAATGATTGAGGGAGGTCCTATACCGGTAGGACAGTCTTACTCGAGATGATAGTATGCTATTTGGTTTGTCTTTATTATCGTGTACATACTTCATGTGACATTATAAATCACTATTACATATTGATAGAGCCCATAGGATTCTTGCTTGACTACCAGCAGTATGATGGCGATCATATACGTGATAGTTAGGTGGTATATAAGCACATCCTTAAAATGTCCCTAGTTGTGGGAGTTTCGAGACCGGGTATCGATACTTCAAGAGTAGACTAGTGTATACGGATCGAGACCCCGACGAGGGGTGGTGGCCGGTCTCACAAGCCATTGGTGTCAGTTGGTTCACATAAGATGTATGCAGGTGCTTATTGGGTTATGAGTACACCGGACGGACTCGCCGAGAACATACTAGTTGGTATTATACCTATTGTCAGATAGCAGTTCCCTGGTGACATGTGTACAGGTTAGTTTATCGATCTGAGATCGTCATTTGTCCCGTGTGAGTTTCCACCGTGCTTTGATTACTACCCTACCACGGCTCAAAGGAGTCGTGCAAACAGGTTTTAGTTGGGTACAACTCTGAGCCACATGGAGGCAGTGAACGGATCGTTAGGGGATTCATATCTCCCGGTATTGGGGGTTGATGTCGCGTTGTGCACGGATGACCATCACCAGAAATCCTCGGCCGGGATAGACGAGAATTACCGATCTAGGATCGGTAGTTTCTCAGTTGGTGATAGGTTTCATGCCGGCACTAAATGTCAAGTTATTAGGGGTCTGACTTTATCCACCCCCCATACTTGATATGCAATACTCATAGACGAACGGACCGGACTGTACGGATATTGTCACTGTCAGGCTCAGTAGGGTTTCAGGATGAGTTTGCTCGTCGGCCTCCCTTTCATTCAATACCTGGGCAGCCGTTACGTATAGCTAGTGCCACTGACGTGCTTATGGTTAAACCCACTGCCAGCGCATTGATGAGTCTTTAGAGTCCTACAAAGAGGGTTTCCCTGATTCGGGCGAAACGTTGTAGAGGCCGTATGGTTTTATGGCAGGGTTCGATCATATTCGTGCACTAGTGCACGGATCATGATCGGACGGATAATACTAGTGGGTTTTGGTTTAAGCCGGATCCTAGTATTATATTGTTGGATTATTTTCGTTTCGTTGTATTTATATTCAGTCGCAATACGGATGCGGGTATGTATATACAGATGAGGGGTATTCTTGTAATTCGTTACAAGATTACTTTAGAAGATGCCTTTTCTTTTGGATTAAACATTTAGTTTAAATGTTTATTTGGAGTGGGAAAGTGTGACTCATTATTCTAGCATGCTCACATGGGTGTGACTCATGGTGGGTCATGGGTGACATGCTAGGGTTTTGGTTTGCAGTGTAGGATATTTGTTGTGAGCTTGGGATATTTTTTCTTGGGTTGTTTTCTTTTGTTTCTAATTGCTCACAACACAATATAACACAACACACCAAACGAAAAAGGCAGCCATCTCATTTCTTTTCTTGACTTGATTTCTTGAGCTCACACTTTCCTCTCCCATGGCATTTTCTTCAACCTCCACCAAATACCTCTCATGAGTTGAGAATCCTTGAGTGTTTTGAGACAAAGTATTCACACACAATCTCTACTTCATCTTGGCTATCTAGGTTAGCAAACTAGATACCCGAGTTGTTTTGGTTTTGAGGCGGGAGCCCGTATTACTAATCCTTGATGTGGATCGTCTTCGACGAGGGAGACTGGAGATCGAACTTGATCAAGGAAGCCGCGAGGAGTTTGAGACAGAGGTTGAAGACCGAAGGACACGGATCGATCAGTATAACTTCTCTAAACTCTTTTCATAGAACTAGTATAGGGTTAATGGTACGATCCGTCGATTAGGGTTCCGTTAGTGGCGGTTTTTAAAAGTTTTTGTTCCGCGTTTGGCCACGGATTGATGGCCGGGGCGCTGACGTATCCCTACATGGTATCAGAGCCAACCCATTAACCACATACTAGTTGGTTTAGACGATATTAAAGTATCGAAATCGAAACAACTCCGAAATAATACCCGATATATTCCATTCTCTGTCATTTTTTTCTGTGTCTTCTAAAATTATTTAAGCAACCGCAGAAGACTATTTAGGTGACTACTAGAACACCACCCAAACACGAGCCCCTATCTCTTTTTTTGACCCGGCCACATTGATGAAAAATCCGAGCTGGCCGGTCTGGTATTGGAGTTGTGGCTTGGATTTTGTAGTGTGCTGTAACAACTCCATTTTTAATGTACAAAGAATTGATTTAAATTCAATGTATACTTGGAGTATTTATTGTTGCTGATATCTCTTTAAGTATTTATTTCACTCCATAATTACAAGAACGAGCTTGTAGCTCATTGGTAAGACCTTGCACTGCTGAACCAAACCACCAGAGTTCAAATCCCATGCCCCACATTATTTTTAATATTATTTTGTTTTTGATTTTTTAGAATACCAACAGTTACACGTGCATTTCTCACAAATTTCCTACTACACATGAAAATGTAAATGCACCAGAAGCCACACCCGACGACCCCACACCCCCCGACCACCTGACTCGGCCGGACTCGGCCGGCGGATCGGCCGGACTCGTCCGGACGGCCGAGTCCCCAACATCGAAGTTGTGTATCTTTTCCTTCTGAAACCCCCTGCATGCTTCATTTAGTCAGATCGGTTACAGAGAGCCCATTAACCCCCATTTACTCCATTTTTTTTAATGATTTTTATATATTTTTACATTTTTTTAATTAAAAACCCTACACCTACCCTAACCCTACCCTAACCCTATAAATACACCCCCTACCCTCTACCCTCTCATCCCAAATTTCTGAGCCCACTCTTTCAAAATTCCAAGAGATCTTGTGTACTTTGAAAACGAGCGAAAGGCGAAGCTCCGACGAAATCTACGGCGAACTTTCGGTGATCGTGCTAGGAACTCGCGACGACGAATCGACGTACCGACGAACCCTCTTCTTCCTTATCACTCTCGTGTTGTCCAAACCCGTAAGTCCCATTCTAATCTCTCTCTCTCTTTTTCTAAAAAATACAAAATTACAAAACCCGACGGAATCGGAACAAATCCGATTTCTGATTCGGTTTTCTATAAAATTTCACTTCTCATCAATACATTCATGCTTAAATATCTGTATGTTGACTATTAAACATTTAACAAACAATTTGAACAAGTTTCATCATATGAAATGATAGCGTTCCCAAATTATCGTATTTTTTACTTAAATACCACAATGTTTCGATTTCACATTTAATCCCATTAACTTGCTATACCTTTAAAGTAGATCACGAGGTAACGACCTACCTCCTCATACACTTGCATACAACCTAACACGATACCATTGAAAAACTTAGAATACGATAAAACAATATTTTCATTTAAATACCATATTCTTAATAAAACCATTTCTAAAAGTTTTAGCTTGTTACACTTTTAAAATAAATACCTCTTATTAGGAAAATACGATAAGTTGTGGACATCGGTCGTTTATCTAAATCTGACTTTGTGGTGTCTAGGTTAGGCAAGGGAAAAAGGTAATTTTAAAAGGCCCGTCTCACGATGATTCGTGAGCGGATCCCTCTTTTCTTCACTTATACTTACCTGGCCACAATTGGCGGTGAAGAGGCGATTTGAGGCATCTAACAACTTATTGTTTAGACCATTTAGAAATAATCTAGTTGAATTAGAAAACCCTAGAACCTAAAATACGGAAAATTGATTTGTTACAAATAAATACCTTGTACTTTGTAAAACCGTTTTCTAAAGGATTTAGTAATTTACAATCTTTGCAAAGCGCCGCTACAACCCATTTTTGGGGAATCCGTTCGGGATAGTACGGTTTATCGTGCACCCTCGGGCTTAGTCCCGAGATTCAGACCTCTGCAAGGAGCATTCGGTCTCGAAAGATTTAAATTACGACATCTTAAGAAAATGAGATTTTTAGAATATAAAATATTTATTGAAATTATTTTTGTATAAATATATATATATATATATTTATCATTAAAATATCTATTTTTTTATAATATAAATATTCCAATTTTTCTAAAAATCACAAGAATAAATTTTACATTAAAATACCATGAATTTCAAATAAATCAATATTACAGATAAATACCTTTATTTATAAAATTAGGATATTTTCACTAGAAATATTACAATATAAAACCCACATTCATTACAACCCTAAAGACGAATAATAAATGCTTGGGGTATATTTTGAAAAGTATATAAAAGTATTTTTACATAAAACTCCCTCAAGTTTTATAAATTACCCTAAGGACCCTAGTAAATATAGGACTTCGATTCACATTTCTGATTGTCTGACTCGGGTTTGAGTCTGATTATTTCTGACTTGAATATGATTCAAGTCAATCTACAACCTATAATATTCCAATTCAATATGAACACATGAATCCATGAATCCAGTTATCAATCTATACAACCTGACTGAATCAAACCATGGATATATATCCATTATCCAGTTTTTCCGTCTACATGATTATGCAGTTACAATCTGTTTACTGATATCATGGTTTTGGTCAGTCATCCAACTTATACAATACAATACAACAATACAATCAAAATACTACGGGGTTAAGGGGTAGCCTGGTGCGGAAGGTGTTAGAAGTGGCACGAGAAGGTAAGATTAAGACACCTAACCTATATTCCGTTGCTGTTGCACCGTGGCTTAACGGTTCCTTGTACATTCCATTTGCCCTGGTCTTTAGCATACTGAGACCCCTCTCGTATACACTGGCATCCTTCCGTACCAAGCTACAAACAACAGCGTAAACACAATATTCTACAATATTATACTTTAGAAGATACCTTTTATTCCGTCCTTTCTAATTCTCCCTTATCTTTGGGATTTACCGAGCGACCTGTTCGCTGACGACATTCTGTTTCTTTCTTCTTTGAATGTCGTCAGGTGTTTTGGACCCGTCAGAGATCGAGCCCACCGGTGAAAACTTGGATCAGTTCCACGAAGACCCCGAGCTCTAGACATTGTACCTTGTTCTATTCAGTATTTTTCATTTCCTGTTATGCCATTGTTTAGGCATCGCTTTTATTCCAGATGTATTTATTTTTCATGCATTATACAAAAGAATGTTATTAATAAAGTTGCTGTTATTTTTATATCTCTTGTCTCTTGTGATTTACCTTTATATTGCTTAGATACGCTTAGTGTATTTACTTCACAGTAAATACGTAGCGGACCTCGTCGCGTCCCCTTTGCCGTACACCGGGAAGCGGGGCGTGACAGGTTTTGTTGGTGGCCCATGCGGGTCAGAGCTGTATAGAACCATACTATGCAGTTCTGTTCTGTATGAACAACCTAAGCAATATAACACAAGAACCAGCAACTAAAACAATCTTTACAATTCATGTTTCTTGAATCTTACAATTTTCTATTTCTTGAATCTTATCATTTCATGTATTTGAATCTGTCCTAACCAAAATTTTTCTTCAAGGTTATGGATTCTATCTCCTTAGGTACACACTTTCACTATACCTAAAACATATCCCACATACCTTAGGTACAATCTTAGTAGCCTCACTCCCTGCACTAGCACTGTTTGATACTGGGGCATCCCACTGCTTTATGTCGCAACGGTTTGTTCGAACCCATGCGATTCCAGTCTCACCGCTTGTATCCAGCTGGAATGTCAGTTCAGGAAATGGCGTTCTAAAGGCAACTATGAAATACAGTTTGTGTCCAGTCGTCGTCTGCAGCAGAGAGTTTTATGCTGACTTCAAAGTACTGGACATACCGAACTTCGATGTGGTTCTAGGTATGGATTGGCTTGGAACTTTTTATGCTACCATAGACTGTAGTCAAAGGAGGGTAGTATTCGAGATTCCAGACCATCCGGTCTTCTATTTCAAAAGCGAAGACCGTACACTGGAGCCAAGTACCTACAAAGCGAAGCCAAGAGAAGCAGTAGTTGCAGCAGCTCAAGCGGAGGAAGAATCAAGACCAGATATGGTTCGAGAGTTCGACGATGTATTTCCTGACGATATATCAGGTTTGCCTCCCGATCGAGCTCTTGAATTCAGTATTGATTTAGTACCAGGAGCACAACCGGTGATTAAAGCACCCTATCGTTTAAGTCCGGAAGGTTTGAAGGAAGTCCGAACACAGTTGGACGAATTACTGGCGAAAGGATGGATTCGTCCCAGCACTTTAAGTTGGGGATCACCTGTACTACTTGTGAAGAAGAAGGAAGGTTCATACAGAATGTGCATCGATTTCAGAGCCTTGAACGAAGTCACTATAAAGAACAAGTATCCACTCCCGCGCATCGATGATTTATTCGATCAGCTAAGTGGTTCTTGCGTGTTCTCTAAATTGGATCTCCGTTCAGGATATCATCAGGTGAAAGTCAAGGAAGCTGATATTTACAAAATAGCTTTCAGAACTCGCTATGGACATTACGAATTTCTAGTGATGCCATTTGGAGTGACCAACGCACCTGCAATATTCTTGAACCTAATGAATCAAGTTTTCCGGGAGTACTTAGACAGATTTGTTGTCATTTTCATCGACAACATCCTGGTGTATTCTAAGAGTCAGAAAGAACATGCAGAGCACCTACGAATTGTCCGAGAAACTCTCCGACAACATCAGCTTTATGCCAAGTACAGCAAGTGCGAGTTTTGGTTAAAGCAAGTTGGTTTTCTTGAACATATCGTATCAGGAGAAGGAATCTCTGTGGATCCAGCGAAAGTTTCAGCAGTTAGCGAATGGCCTACACCAAAATCAGTGAAGGACATTCGGAGTTTCTTGGGTTTAGCTGGATATTACAGAAGGTTCATTGAAGGCTTTTCAAAGATAGCAACACCCCTGACCAAGCTCACACGTAAAGATGAAGAATTTGTGTGGTCAGAAGAATGCGAACAAGCTTTCGTAGAACTCAAGTCAAGGTTGATATCAACACCTATTCTCGTCATACCAGATCAATCTGGAGGATTCGAAGTGCATTGCGATGCATCCGGTAAGGGATTAGGATGTGTTCTACATCAACACAGTAAGGTTGTGGCTTATACTTCAAGACAGCTAAAGATTCATGAGCGCAATTATCCGACGCATGACCTGGAGTTAGCAGCCGTCATCTTTGCTCTCAAGATTTGGCGTCATTACCTACTTGGTGAACGAGTGAACATCTACACAGATCATAAGAGCCTGAAGTACGTGTTTACTCAGAAGGAGTTGAATATGCGGCAGAGAAGATGGTTAGAACTCATGGCAGCCTTTGACATCAACTTGCAATATCACCCAGGAAAGGTGAATGTGGTACCTGATGCACTTAGTCGCCAACCATTAGCAATGAATCTCATCGCTCAGTGGAAGCTTCAACAAGACTTACATCAGATGGAGATTGAAGTAGTCATGCCAGGTAATACTTCAAGTTTGATGAATCTACAAGTTCAATCAACCATTGTCAATCAGATCAAAGCAGCTCAAGCAAGTGATGCTAAGTTGTAAAGGATCAGAGAACAAGTGGAGAATGGACTCAGAACAGACTTCATCATCCATGAAGACGGATCTTTGAGATACGACAGTAGATTGTGTGTACCAAAAGGTTCTGTTCGGGAAGAGTTAATGAAAGAAACTCACAACTCTCCCCATTCAGTACACCCTGGAGGTACCAAAATGTACAAAGATCTACGTCAAAATTATTGGTCGCATGGAATGAAGCGTGAAGTAGCCAGAAGCGTCGCAAAATGCTTGGTGTGTTAGCAAGTAAAGGCTAAATATCACAGGACTGCTGGATTACTTCAACCGTTACCAATCCCAGAATGGAAGTGGCAACACATCACGATGGATTTTGTGACTGCTCTTCCTCGCAGCACAAAGGGTAACGATGCTATATGGGTCATTGTGGATCGACTCACAAAGTTGGCTCACTTCATCCCATTTCGAGTTGGCCAATCAACTGAGACACTAGCAAAGAAGTACATGGAGCTAATAATCTATTTAAAGATTTAAACTCTTCATAATGTATTATCTCTGATACCCATGAACTCATACAGAAAATTGTGAGACTTCATGGAGTACCGGTCTGCATTGTCTCCCATCGTGACACCAGGTTCCGATCGCAATTTTGGCAGAGTCTGTAAGCAAGCTTGGGAATAAGTCTGAACTTCAGCACGGCTTATCATCCACAAACAGATGGTCAGTCGGAACGAACTATTCAGATCTTGGAGGATATGCTCAAAGCGTGTATGTTAGACTTCAAAGGATCGTGGGAAGATCACCTGCACCTTGTGGAGTTCGCGTACAATAACAGCTACCAAGCAAGCATAGAAATGGCACCTTTTGCAGTATTGTATGGAAGGAAGTGTCGATCGCCATTAAGTTGGGACGACATCGGAGATAGGGAACTTCTTAGACCAGAGATGATAGTAGCGACTGTTGATGTGGTTCGTACTATCAGGGAAAGGATGCGCATAGCCCAAGATCGACAGAAGCACTGGGATGATGCAAAGAGACGACACTTGGAGTTCCAACCAGGAGATCACGTATTTTTGAAGATATCTCCGAACCGCGGAGTGATCCGATTTGGAAGACGGGGTAAGCTAAGTCCGAGATATATTGGACTGTTCGACATACTCGAACGAGTCAGTGAAGTGGCATACCGCTTAGCGCTTCCACCTTCATTGGAAGGAGTGCATAATTTGTTCCACATATCCCAACTCAGAAGGTATGTGAGTGACCCCAGCCATGTTCTCGATCATTCCGTGCTCACTATACAGCCGGATTTGTCTTGTGAGCAACAGCCTGTGGAGATCCTGGACAGGAAAGTGAAGACACTTCGGAACAAGGAAGTTAACTTGGTTCGAGTGATGTGGAGGAAAGACACTCCAGGAGAGTCCACTTGTGAAAGGGAGGATGAAATGCGTACTAGATATCCACACCTCTTTGTAAACTAGTTCTCAAATAAAAGTTGTAAATTTCGAGGACGAAATTTTTGTAAGGAGGGTAGACTGTAACAACTCCATTTTTAATGTACGAAGAATTGATTTAAATTCAATGTATACTTGGAGTATTTATTGTTGCTGATATCTCTTTAAGTATTTATTTCACTCCATAATTACAAGAAAGAGCTTGTAGCTCATTGGTAAGACCTTGCACTACTGAACCAAACCACCAGAGTTCAAATCCCATGTCCCACATTATTTTTAATATTATTTTGTTTTTGATTTTTTAGAATACCAACAGTTACACGTGCATTTCTCACAAATTTCCTACTATACATGAAAATGTAAATGCACCAGAAGCCACACCCGATGACCCCACACCCCCTGACCACCTGACTCGGCCCGACTCGGCCGAGTCGGCCGGCGGACCAGCCGACTCGGGTCGGCGCCGCCGGCCGGACTCGGCCGGACGACCGAGTCCCCAACATCGAAGTTGGGTATCTTTTCCTTCTGAAACCCCCTGCATGCTTCATTTAGTCAGATCGGTTACAGAGAGCCCATTAACCCCCATTTGTTAGTTATATGTATGCCCTAGAGGCCATTACTATACATAGGATGTATATTGTAGTGGATGCTGGGACATATATAAGGAGGACTTTCTTGCTCGACATGATAGTATGCTATCTGGTTGAACTTTACCTTAACGTGTATACTGGGTGTCTCTCTGTTACATGTTGGTAAAGCCCTTAGGATGTGTACTTGACTACCTGGACTATGATGCGGATCATACTAGTGGGGACATGGCAGTCCATAAGTATATCCTTCAAAGTCCCTAGTCGTGGGTGTATCGAGACGGGGCATCGATATACCAGAATAGACTAGCGTATACCTTCTCGACCCATACAGATGGGCGATGGATGATCCCATATCCATTGTGTTTGACATCAGAGATGATATGCGGGTGCTCAGTGGAGACTGGGTACACTGGACGGACTCGCCGAGAACTCCCAGATGGTATTATACCTTTCGTCAGATGGCAGTTCTCTGGTGACACTGGTACAGAGTAGTCTGTTGACCCGAGATCGTCATAGAGTCTTGTGTGGTTCCTACTGTGCTTTGATTTCCACCTTACCACGTCCAAGAGGGCGTGCAAAACGGTGGTTTTTGGGTACAGTCCCGAATCACATGGAGGCAATAAGCGATAGGAGGGGATTCGTCTCTCCCGGTATAACGAGTTGATGTTGCGCTGTGTTCGATTGGCTATAACCGGAAATCCCTGGCCAGGGTTGCTGAGATTTACTGGTAAGTGTTACCAGCAGTTTCTCGAATTGTTATAGACCTCATATCGACACGACTTATCGAGCTACTGGGGTCTGACGTTTACCACCACTAGGCGAGATATGCGACATATCGGACGATCAGACCGGACTGTACGGTAAGTGTTACTGGTTGGATTCACAGGAGTGTGAGCGGGCTTGCTCGTCGATCTTCTGATCGCTCAATACCCGGGTGGCCGTTACGTTTAGCAGACCGCTTGCGGCTTGTGGGTGATTGATATGATCATCATCTGCTGCCGGCGTATTGACGAGTCTTTAGAGTCCTATACAGAGGTTTCCTGGCTCAAGCGAAACGGAATAGGAGCGCATATGAGATATGTGCGGGACCGAGAATGATACCAGTATATGATACTGTATTCGATTCTCGCGATCTGTGACATTGATCGGTTATATGCGATATAGCCGGGTTATCGGATCAAGTGTTGATTCGATAAGTTGTTACTATTAATATTAGTCGGTTATATGCGATATGACCGGATCATTAAATCAAGTGTTGATTTAATGATTTAATGCATAATTATATATTTGATATATTACTTTGCATTAACTAGTATTGGTTCACTTTAAATGGATTTTCTCACTTGGATTGTGCACATTGTATATGTGATATACTTTTGTACACAAGTTTGTATCATGTTTGATGATACATGCTAACTTGAGCATGTGTAAAGATTAAACCATGGTTGTGTAATGGTTAGGGTTTTCCTTTCATTTTCTTATTCATTTATTTATTGATTTATTCTTTATGGAAAATGAAAAGCATAAAGAGAAAAATGGTTGCTAACTTTGTTTGTATTATGAAGCTTCATGAAGTTTTGACTTAGTGACCATTTTGTCTCATGCTTAACCCTAACCATTCCACTTAACCCTAGTCTATTCTCTACACCTAACTAAGGTTAGCATATGATAAGTATTGATTTTATTATTCATTTTAGACATACTTATCATAATATTATCATCTTCTTCTTCAAGATGAAGAACCTTTATTCCATCAATGGTGATTGAAGAAAATAAGTGAGAAATCCAATTCTAAAGTGAACCCACTTCCTATTTCTTCATCCTCTACCTCTTGCCAAGTAGTATAGGGTGTTTCCTTCACAAGTTTTCATGGCTTGGTGAAGGTGGAGCTTGATCTTGTGATGCCTCGACGTAGATCATCTTCGGCATCGTCGTCGATGACCTAGCCCGCTTTTTCTCCGATGAAGCCGATGCAAGAGTCATGGTTCGATTTGGACAACGGAGAGGACTTCATCATGGAGCTATGGAGGTGGAGAAACGGATCTACAAAGGTTGTATTTCCGTTCTCTTAGTAAAGTAGTTTACTAGTTGCATCTTTCGCCTAATTTTCTAGTTAACGATCCGTGTTAGGGTTTCTCGGCACTTGTAAAATTTGAAATTGGCATGGTTGATGCCTTGTGAGACCTCATTAGTGTGCCTAGGATCCCTACAGTGGTATCAGAGCCTAGCTAGAGCCTTAGGCGATGCGTAGACGAAGTTTGAAACCCGATCGACCCGAAACCCTAACCCGTATTTGCTCTCTGGACTTTTTTGAAAAAATGGGATTTTTCCAGATTAAAAATTGCTAAAAAATTCAGCAGGGAAATATAAGAATTACGGTGCAAAAATTATCTATTGAGTCATCAATAGTGCGGCGGAACCGCGGCACAAGCATGGCTTGTGCGGCGGTTCCGCGGCAACTTTATCACATTATTTTATTATTTTTGCACAGTAATTTATATTTTTAGGTTCTGGATTTTCTGGGAATTTTTAAAATTTATTCATGAGTTGAATTTTCTGGGGTGTATTGGGACTCGATGAATCGATCGGATTATTTAACTTTGTCTATGTGGCTTTCCGGATAATTTTTGAATATGTTAAAAAGTTCGACCGGATATAAATACCCAACTTTTCCTCTGTCGGGAAATTTCCAAGTGTTGGATCTTTCCGTGGTTTAAAGACATTCTAAATAGTGCAAGTAATACGATGGACCCTCTAGAAGACAACAAACCTTAACTCGATTATGTGACCGTCTTGAACTGCCCTTTGAACCTTCGGGTTTGGGGCAGTACGGCGTGCCACATGTGAGGCGTTGGCTTGACCCTTCTACGGCTGGACCGTTGGTACTGAGGCACGAACTGAATGTTGTTAGACTTATTTCATGTGTTGATCTGTTTCGGGAAAACTTGGGTGTTCGATTATTCGATCGGAAAGTTTAACATTTTCTATCTTATTCGGAACGTGATACAACAATTGGAATTCACACATAGTTATGAGATAACTGAATGAATGTTATAAATCTAGCGGTTTAGTCTCACTTGATCGGTTGCCACGGAATTTTGATGTGATCAAAAGTCCGTCGCAATCACGTAGCGTACGCGGATACTCGCTGGGTAAACTTAATAGACAGCCTCACTCCATAGCCCCGACCAAGTGACTGTAGGAGAACCCCGTCGCCGAAAGCATCCGTTCGGGTGCTCGCGGCAGCGGTGTTCCGCCTTGGTGCACTTCGTCGACGGTATCGGGGGTGCGGCCGTCTACTGAAGTTTGCGACGAGCATTCGATCAGGATGTCGGGAATCATGTTGAATTGCCCGACTTGATACTGAAAAGTGTTTTCGATTTTGAGACTAAAATGCGGGGTTTATAATTGTTAGGCATGCGATGTCTTCATTTGATTAGGCATGCGATGTCTATGCAGGTTGCGGATTCCAACTGTTGTAGTTTTACACTTTCTTTTCTGTGACCGTAAGTGTAATATGTGATATCGCCGGTTTCGTTGCTATATGTCAACGACAATTGGGATGCGCATATTTACTTACGTTGATGACATGTGATGTTATGTGTTGCTGGATATGTTATATTGGATCGTCGTGTTTGAATAGCCGGGTTTTTTTTATGTGAGATGAGTGTTTTTCATTTTCATTCATGTAAAAACTTGTATGTAATATTCTTTTATTGGGGCACTTTCAGGTTGCGGAAGATGTCACCTTTTGTATATTATTTACTTTTCCGCACTAGGATAGACCCAAGGAGGGGAGCACAAGTAACCGGGTTCTGGAGTCCAGTGGGAGACCAACTCGAGGAGTCAAGTCAGGGTCTCCTAACTCTAGAATTGGTAGGGTTGCTTGCCGCTCTCGTAGGGGTCTAGGGGTGTGGGTTTGGCTATTCATCATGACCGTGGAATCCGTGTTTTATACTGGCTCGTATTGAAAACACGGACGTCCTAGTATATCCAATATTTCATATGTTTCTTCTGCTGCGATATCTGTGATGCGATCATGTGATGTTCTGTGATAGATACTGTATATAGTATATATGATATATTATATAGACGTTACTTATGTTTTACACCCGCGCTAGCCCTGCCCCGCTCTGCCGTTAGTTACCTAACTTAACGGTGCACGAGGGGACATCGAGGCGAATGCGGATGGCATAAGTGTACGTCGTATTTATCTGTGATGTTTAGGTACTAAATGATGGGACTTCATTAATGAGATTAATGAAATAAAAGAAACCTAAGATGTTGTAGAATCGAATTTCAAAACAAAATAGGTAGCTACAGTTCTTGCTTTGCACAGCGGTATATGTGATATATCCTGCACCTTATTCGATGAGGAAAGGACCGAGATCCCTTCACCGGGAGTGACTCCTTTAGCAATAACTGGCAGATGCTACACACTCGGTTTGTCTTTTGATTGCTTTTAAGAGTTTTTGCTTTGCACAGTGATATATATGATATATCCCGCACCTCATTCGACGAGGAAAGGACCGACGATCCCTTCACCGGGAGTGACTCCTTTAGCAAAACTAGAAAAGCCTCAAAAGCACTCCATTTTAAAATCATTTGATTCTACAACGATATCAAGTTCATTACGCAATAGGTTTTCAGAAAAACCTGTCGTAGCCCTCCGTCATTTCAGATAAGTCCTGTTTAGTATTCGTGCTGCGTTTGTTGACCTTGTCAAGGCGCAGTGTGCGGTAGCTAACCAGTATTTATCTGCTTATGCATATGATGCAGATTGGGTTAGGGTAGTCGTGCGGCCTTGTTGACCTTGTCAAGGGTCGTGCGGGTGGGTTTGATTCAATCAAGAAATGACGGGTTGAACTTGACTTGCGGTTTATGGTTTGTTGACCTTGTCAAGGTCATAGATCGTTTGGGGCAAAATATTATCGGGAATTTCAAGTGTTGAAATTTGCAATGAGATTGCATACCTTCTATGAGATAGTTGGATCCCGATACCCGCTGCGAGTAATTGTTACTCCTGGGAGAGTTTTACACATTGCAATTAGCCCATCAAGTAGGTGTCTAGAAAGGTGTTAACGAGGTTACGCCTCTGGGAAAACGAGGTTTAACATTAATTAGGTTCGTGCGAAAGCACGGGGGACCTCCCTCAAAGTACCGACACTGGCCTGGCTGAAAGATTGGCGAACTTGTAGTGTGTAATTAATCCCGGCTAGTCTTTCCTTTTAGGGTTTGAAGGAAGATTTGATAAAAAGCAGTGGGAGCCATCCTGATTAGATAAAATAATAACCAATCTATTCTTGCAAGAGCGCACGCTGAGTGTTTTCTTCTCTCTCTCTCCAGGTAGCGACCATATCACGCCTTAATCAAGATAATAATATGGATGTATTGACCGAATCCGCTTGTTATACTGAGCTGGGGAACGTTGGTCCCGCTCCAACTTATAATTGTTATAAGACAGAGCAGGAAATTGGGGATTACCAGAATTCCCGTGCCGCCCAAACGAAGAGAGTGTATGCTGATGCATCATCTTCGGGTGTGTTCGTTACAAAGAACTGTTTCTCAGTATCCTCCGCATCCTGGGTATATGATACCGGATCAGGATCCCAGATATGTAATCTGTTACATAGGGCTACAGATAGGTAGAGAACTGAGAACGGGTGATAAGTTTCATGAGGCAGAAAACGGGGCAAGTGTTGCAGCCAAGTCTGTTGGTCACTGTCACCCTGTATTCCAAATACATTGATTCTGAACGAATGTTATTAGATACCGAACCTGATATACAAAATCATATCACTCTCTTTAATAGTAAAGAAATGATAAAATTTTGTATTGTTGGATAATGTTTTGAATATTTCCTATATCAAAAGTTGATCGGTTCAGGCACGTTATCTAAAAGCATTGATGTTCTAAATCAAACTACAATTCTTTAGTATACGGAACACACACAAGAGGAAGAGTTCAGAAATGAACGAATCCTTCTTGAGGCATTGTAGACTAGGTCATATCAATGCGACCCGACTGGCTGAAGTTACATTTAGATGCATATTTAAATCAGTTTGAATTTACATCTTGTGAAACTTGCCAGTCATGTCACAAAGATACGATGACCATATCTCTGTTTACTGGAAGCAGAGAAAGAGTTAGTAAACTCTTGGGATGATACATGATGATGTATGTAAGGTCCCCTGTCTACATATGCCAGGACTGGTTCTTTGTACTTCGTTACATTCTCTGATGATCTCTCGAGATTCAGACATATGTTCCTGTTGAAACACAAGTCCGAACCTTTTGAGATATTCACAGAATATAAGTTAGAAGTAGAGAACCAAAATACGGGTATAAGTATTATGTCCTTTGATGAGATCAAGGAGGAGAATACTTGAGCACGGAATTCCTGGACTTTTCTAAAGGAGAATGAGATTCTCTCTCAGCATTACTCCTCCGTATACACCATAGCACGATGGTATATCGGGGCGGAGCAATCACACCCTATATGATAAGGTGTGCTCTATGATGAGTACTACTGAGTTACCTATTTCCTTTTGGGAGTTATGCACTTGAGAAGCTGCATACCTATTGAATAGGGTTCAAATTAAATCAGTTGCCTACCACTTCATATGTGATATGGAAAGGGAAGAGCCCATATCTTAAGTTGGTTAAGATTTGGGGTTGTCCGGGCTATGTTTAAAAGCATAATCCGGATAAGCTCGAGGCAAGGTCTGTTATGTACAACTGGAAAGGTTCCAGCTATACAAACAACATCAGATGATTTGGTAGAACCAAAGGATTCAGTAGATTCCAACGAACCTCAGCCTCTCCGCCGATCTAGTAGGGTTCCTCACCCACCTGAGAGATACTTCGGTTTCTCTATGACAGTGGGAGCGAGGATTGCATCATGAGATGATGACCCAACTAGTTTTGAGCTGGCCATCAGGAGTGGGACTCTGTAAGAATGGCTGGATGCTTAGTGATCTGAGATGGAATCCTTATACACCAACAAAGTATGGACTTTGGTTGCTATATCTGAAGGGTTAAATCCCCATCAGGAGCAAGTATATCTTGAGAAGATTACTTGGTGTACTTGGAAAGGTTGAGACTTTCAAAGCTAGACTTGTTAAAGGTTTTCGTCATTGACCAGGCGTGGGTCATGATAAAACTTTTTCTAAGGATCTATGCTTAAGTCCATCCAGATCCTACTTGTCACGGCTACATACCATGACTACGATATCTGGTGGTTGGGTGTCATGACTGCTTTTCTAAAATGATGTTTTAGAAGAGAGCGCCTGTAAGTACACAGCCAAAGGGCTTCGTAAACAGTGGGAGCAGCGGAAATGTGTGCAAGTTGCTTTACAGATTAAAGCAGGCATCGCGGAGTTGGAACATCTGTTTTGATGTGGTAGTCAAAGAGTTTGACATCATCAAAATGATAGATGAACCTTGTATAAACAAAAAGGTAGTAGGGAGTATGGTGACGATCCTCGTAGAGTACGTGGATGACATACTCTTGATAGGGAAGGAGTTTCCTATGCTACGCTCGATCAATCTCCGCTTATCACAAGAATTTTCCATATAGGATCAAAGTGATACCTCCTAAATCCTGGATTTTAGATCTATGAGATAGATCTAATTGGATGTTAGGAGACTCACTAGTTGTAGTGAGATGGTATCAATTGGTCCTGGGGAGAATTACTGGAAGTGTTCCAAGGTGATAAGGATGACTGAAAGTCAGTCACAGGCATTGTCTTTACCCTCAGTAAAGGGACGGTATGTTGGAAGAGTTCCAAGCTAGATACTGTGGCATACTAGAAGATAAAGGCAGGATACATCGCTACTTAAGATGCTACCAAAGAGGTTGTCTGGGTGTATATTAGTTCATGAGATGAACTACGTTCCAACCATTGTGAGACAATGGAGTTGTGGCTTATGCCAAGGAACGCCGGTCCCATCAGTGATCCAGACATACTCTGAGGCAGCATCACCTGATCATGGAGATAGTTGATCTCCAGGGTGATCGAGGTTAGGAGAGTAGACTCAGAGGACAATACGGCGGATCCACTCACAAAGGCCTTTTCCCAGATAGAGACTTTTATGGGATGGTTCAGTATGAGATACTACAACCACTGCTATCAGATGGCCCTAGTGCAAGTGGGAGATTGTTAGTTATATGTATGCCCTAGAGGCCATTACTGTACATAGGATGTATATTGTAGTGAATGCTGGGACATATATAGGGAGGACTTTCTTGCTCGACATGATAGTATGCTATCTGGTTGAACTTTACCTTAACGTGTATACTGGGTGTCTCTCTGTTAAATGTTGGTAAAGCCCCTAGGATGTGTACTTGACTACCTGGACTATGATGCGGATCATACTAGTGGGGACATGGTAGTCCATAAGTACATCCTTCAAAGTCCCTAGTCGTGGGTGTATCGAGACGGGGCATCGATATACCAGAGTAGACTAGCGTATACCTTCTCGACCCATACAGATGGGCGATGGATGATCCCATATCCATTGGTGTTTGACATCAGAGATGATATGCGGGTGCTCAGTGGAGACTGGGTACACTGGACGGACTCGCCGAGAACTCCCAGATGGTATTATACCTTTCGTCAGATAGCAGTTCTCTGGTGACACTGGTACAGAGTAGTCTGTTGACCCGAGATCGTCATAGAGTCTTGTGTGGTTCCCACTGTGCTTTGATTTCCACCTTACCACGTCCAAGAGGGCGTGCAAAACGGTGGTTTTTGGGTACAGTCCCGAATCACATGGAGGCAATGAGCGATAGGAGGGGATTCGTCTCTCCCGGTATAACGAGTTGATGTTGCGCTGTGTTCGATTGGCTATAACCGGAAATCCCTGGCCAGGGTTGCTGAGATTTACTGGTAAGTGTTACCAGCAGTTTCTCGAATTGTTATAGACCTCATATCGACACGACTTATCGAGCTACTGGGGTCTGACGTTTACCACCCCTAGGCGAGATATGCGACATATCGGACGATCAGACCGGACTGTACGGTAAGTGTTACTGGTTGGATTCACAGGAGTGTGAGCAGGCTTGCTCGTCGATCTTCTGATCGCTCAATACCCGGGTGGCCGTTACGTTTAGCAGACCGCTTGCGGCTTGTGGGTGATTGATATGATCATCATCTGCTGCCGGCGTATTGACGAGTCTTTAGAGTCCTACACAGAGGTTTCCTGGCTCAAGCGAAACGGAATAGGAGCGCATATGAGATATGTGCGGGACCGAGAATGATACCAGTATGTGATACTGTATTCGATTCTCGCGATCTGTGACATTGATCGGTTATATGCGATATAGCCGGGTTATCGGATCAAGTGTTGATTCGATAAGTTGTTACTGTTAATATTAGTTGGTTATATGCGATATGACCGAATCATTAAATCAAGTGTTGATTTAATGATTTAATGCATAATTATATATTTGATATATTACTTTGCATTAACTAGTATTGGTTCACTTTAAATGGATTTTCTCACTTGGATTGTGCACATTGTATATGTGATATACTTTTGTACACAAGTTTGTATCATGTTTGATGATACATGCTAACTTGAGCATGTGTAAAGATTAAACCATGGTTGTGTAATGGTTAGGGTTTTCCTTTCATTTTTTTATTCATTTATTTATTGATTTATTCTTTATGGAAAATGAAAAGCATAAAGAGAAAAATGGTTGCTAACTTTGTTTGTATTATGAAGCTTCATGAAGTTTTGACTTAGTGACCATTTTGTCTCATGCTTAACCCTAACCATTCCACTTAACCCTAGTCTATTCTCTACACCTAACTAAGGTTAGCATATGATAAGTATTGATTTTATTATTCATTTTAGACATACTTATCATAATATTATCATCTTCTTCTTCTTCTTCTTCAAGATGAAGAACCTTGATTCCATCAATGGTGATTGAAGAAAATGAGTGAGAAATCCAATTCTAAAGTGAACCCACTTCCTATTTCTTCATCCTCTACCTCTTGCCAAGTAGTATAGGGTGTTTCCTTCACAAGTTTTCATGGCTTGGTGAAGGTGGAGCTTGATCTTGTGATGCCTCGACGTAGATCATCTTCGGCATCGTCGTCGATGACCTAGCCCGCTTTTTCTCCGATGAAGCCGATGCAAGAGTCATGGTTCGATTTGGACAACGGAGAGGACTTCATCATGGAGCTATGGAGGTGGAGAAACGGATCTACAAAGGTTGTATTTCCATTCTCTTAGTAAAGTAGTTTACTAGTTGCATCTTTCGCCTAATTTTCTAGTTAACGATCCGTGTTAGGGTTTCTCGGCACTTGTAAAATTTGAAATTGGCATGGTTGATGCCTTGTGAGACCTCATTAGTGTGCCTAGGATCCCTACACCATTTACTCCATTTTTTTAATGATTTTTATATATTTTTACATTTTTTTAATTAAAAACCCTACACCTACCCTAACTCCAGCCTAACCCTATAAATACACCCCCTACCCTCTACCCTCTCATCCTAAATTTCTAAGCCCACTCTCTCAAAATTCCAAGAGATCTTGTGTACTTTGAAAACGAGCGAAAGGCGAAGCTCCGACGAAATCTACGGCGAACTTCCGGTGATCGTGTTAGGAACCCGCGGCGACGAATCGACGTACCGACGAACCCTCTTCTTCCTTATCACTCTCGTGTTGTCCAAACCCGTAAGTCCCATTCTAATCTCTCTCTCTCTCTCTCTCATTTTCTAAAAAATACGAAATTACAAAACCCGACGGAATCGGAACAAATCCGATTTCCGATTTGGTTTTCTATAAAATTTCACTTCTCACCAATACATTCATGTTAAACATCTTTATGTTGACTATTAAACATTTAATAAACAATTTGAACAAGTTTCATCCCATAAAATGATAGCATTCCCAAATTATCGTATTTTTTACTTAAATACCACAATATTTCGATTTCACATTTAATCCCATTAACTTGCTATACCTTTAAAGTAGATCACGAGGTAACGACCTACCTCCTCACACACTTGCATACAACCTAACACGATACCATTGAAAAATTTAGAATATGATAAAACAATATTTTCATTTAAATACCATATTCTTAATAAAACCATTTCTAAAAGTTTTAGCTTGTTACACTTTTAAAATAAATACCTCTTATTAGGAAAATACGATAAGTTATGGACATCGGTCGTTTATCTAAATCTGACTTTGTTGTGTCTAGGCTAGGCAAGGGAGAAAGGTAATTTTAAAAGGCCCGTCTCACGATGATTCGTGAGCGGATCCCTCCTTTCTTCACTTGTACTTACCTGGCCACAATTGGTGGTGAAGAGGCGATTTGAAGCATCTAACAACTTGTTGTTTAGACCATTTAGAAATAATCTAGTTGAATTAGAAAACCCTAGAACCTAAAATACGGAAAATTGATTTGTTACAAATAAATACCTTGTACTTTGTAAAACCGTTTTCTAAAGGATTTAGTAATTTACAATCTTTGCAAAGCACCGCTACAACCCATTTTTGGGGAACCCGTTCGGGATAGTACGGTTTATCGTGCACCCTTAGGCTTAGTAGTGCGTGATTCAGACCTCCGCAAGGAGCATTCGGTCTCGAAAGATTTAAATTAGGACATCTTAAGAAAATGAGATTTTTAGAATATAAAATATTTATTGAAATTATTTTTGTATAAATATATGTATATTTATCATTAAAATATCTATTTTGTTATAATATAAATATTCCACTTTTTCTAAAAATCACAAGAATAAATTTTACATTAAAATACCATGAATTTCAAATAAATCAATATTACAGATAAATACCTTTATTTATAAAACTAGGATATTTTTACTAGAAATATTACAATATAAAACCCACATTCATTACAACCCTAAAGACGAATAATAAATGCTTGGGGTATATTTTGAAAAGTATATAAAAGTATTTTTACATAAAACCCCCTCAAGTTTTATAAATTATCCTAAGGACCCTAGTAAATATAAGACTTCGATTCACATTTCTGATTGTCTGATTCGGGTTTGAGTCTGATTATTTCTGACTTGAATATGATTCAAGTCAATCTACAACCTATAATATTCCAATTCAATATGAACACATGAATCCATGAATCCAGTTATCAATCTATACAACTTGACTGAATCAAACCATGGATATACATCCATTATCCAGTTTTTCCGTCTACATGATTATGCAGTTACAATCTGTTTACTGATATCATGGTTTTGGTCAGTCATCCAACTTATACAATACAATACAACAATACAATCAAAACACTACGGGGTTAAGGGGTAGATTGGTGCGGAAGGTGTTAGAAGTGGCATGAGAAGGTAAGATTAAGATACCTAACCTATATTCCATTGTTGTTGCACCGTGGCTTAACGGTTCCTTGTACATTCCGTTTGCCCTGGTCTCTAGCATACTGAGACCCCTCTCGTATACACTGGCATCCTTCCGTACCAAGCTACAAACAACAGCGTAAACACAATATTCTACAATATTATACTTTAGAAGATACCTTTTATTCCGTCCTTTCTAATTCTTCCTTATCTTTGGGACTTACCGAGCGACCTGTTCGCTGACGACATTCTATTTCTTTCTTCTTTGAATGTCGTCAGGTGTTTTGGACCCGTCAGAGATCGAGCCCACCGGTGAAGACTTGGATCAGTTCCACGAAGACCCCGAGCTCTAGACATTGTACCTTGTTCTATTCAGTATTTTTCATTTCCTGTTATGCCATTGTTTAGGCATCGCTTTTATTCCAGATGTATTTATTTTTCATGCATTGTACAAAAGAATGTTATTAATAAAGTTGCTGTTATTTTTATATCTTTTGTCTCTTGTGATTTACCTTTATATTGCTTAGATACGCTTAGTGTATTTACTTCACAGTAAAAACATAGCGGACCTCGTCGCGTCCCCTTCGCCGTACACCGGGAAGCGGGGCGTGACAGGTTTTGTTGGTGGCCCATGCAGGTCAGAGCTGTATAGAACCATACTATGCAGTTCTGTTCTGCGTGAACAACCTAAGCAATATAACACAAGAACCATGCAGGTCAAAACATGCCGTCACTACTTGTTTGTATATTATTTTTTTGGGGCATGACCGGGTTGAGGTCGATGTTACCGTTGTACATGTTTTTATTTTCTGTACTAGGATTACCCCGCGATGGAGTGCACGGATAGCCGAGTTCTGGAGGGCAACAGATCCGCATCTCATGGCGTTGAGAAGTAGGGGGCCTCACTCTAGAATTGGCGGGCTATTCGCCGCATTCGTAGGGGGTACAGGTCGACCCCAAAAGAGGTGCTCAAGTTACCGGCTTCCGTGAAGTGCTGGGTGTCCCATTCACTTTGATGAAGGGGGATGTCTCGCTTCTGGTCTTGGTGGGTAACTTGCCGCGCTTCTAGGGGTCTAGGTTTTCATTGCACAGGCTATCCACACGACCAGGGGAATGTCGGGTTTCACTTGCGGCTTAATGGAAACCCGGGGCTCCCAGATTATCTGTATTGTTCTGTGATACTTATCGCTATTCTGTGATGTTGCATTTATCATGGCTGGAGCGATTATTATATATTGTTATATATATACTAGTAGATGCTGTATATGTTTTACACCCGCGCTAGTCCAGCCCCCGCTCTGTCGTTAGTTAAGTAACCTAACGGGTGATGACGGGGCCCAGTGGCTAATGCGGATGGTATATACGTACATCATATCTTCGTTCTTTTGTGGTGTGATTAATTGATGGGACTGCGTTGATTCAGATCAATGCAAGGAAAACAGACCTAATTGATGTTGTTGGAACATTTTTAAAAAAAAGCTGTTATTACAAGGACGTTTTCTTTTGTTTTGCACAGCGGTATTCGGTTATGAATATCCAGCACCTCATTCCACGAGGCAAGAGCCGAGATCCCTTCACCGAGAGTGACCTGTTGGGCAGAAGTTTGCGTCAAGGTAATAACTTCACTATAGTCGATTACTTTTTGCTTTGCATCGAGGTATTCAGTTGGAATATCCTGCACCTCATTCCACGAGGAAAGAGCCGAGATCCCTTCACCGGGATTGACCTCTTTAGCAAAGGGTTTTCGCCACTATATATTTGTAAAAAGCTATCTGGTTCCTTCAACGATATCAAGTTCATTACGTTAAAGGTTTTTCGCCAAAAACCATTCGCAGCCCTCCGTAATTTCAGATGGGTAGCACTTAGTATTCATGCTATGTTTGTTGGCCTTTGTCATGGCATAGTGTATGGTAGCTATTTGTTACTTTTCTGTTGCATAGATAGATGCGTTGGTTTGGGACAGTCGTACTACTATTTTGGCCTTCGTCAAGGATATGTACGGGTGGGTTCAAATTAACCTGGACAATGACGGGTATAACTTGACATGTGACTTATGATATGTTGGCCTTCGTCAAGGTCATAAGAGCATGGGGTAGAAATCACATCGGGAGTTTCAAACATACAGGAAACTTACCAGGCATTCGCATACCTTCTGGAGTGTGATAACTTGAGTGGATTCCATTAGGCTATCATGCGATGATAGTTGGATCCCGATTCCTACTGATGAGTTGGTTTACTCCTCGGGTGATTTAAGATGATCCCGACTAATTCTTCTTTCAGGTTTGGAGGAGAATTTGAGGAAACAATGGGAGACATCTTGATTAGATAAATAGATGACCATTCTGATCTAGGTTAGAGTGCACGCTGAGTATTTCTTTTCTCTCTCTCTTTGGAAGCGATCATGTCCTGACCCTAGACTATAACTCAGTAACCAAGTTGACCGAACCTTCTTAAAACACATTGACTTTTGGATTGTCAGAGTTGCATACTTCATTGCCACTCCTATTTTTACCCTTTGCTTTTCTCCGGAACATTCCGTATCACTACAAAGATCCACAGTTAATGGATATGACCATCGTATAGTTATATACGAACTCGAAGAAACTTGTTTCAGATTCGAGAATGGTTTCTGGTTCTGGAGAAATTGAATAGGACTATTCAGTTGTCTTTTCCTTTTACCTTCTCTCAGGTTATGAGGGCTCTTAGGATTAGGAGAGGGTACACCTATTACGCTTATTGGATAGTCTTCTTCCAAACCATAGGCAGGTGCCGAAAGGTGGGGAAGGAAGAAAACCAATTAGCCTAAGTGTGGTGTACAGAGGTAATAAGTAAAGATATATAAAGGGATTAGAAAGAGGGCAAAGTAAATTGCGACTGCTATCATTCATGACGAAACCGCGTATATCATCGCCACTCCTACTTCACCTTTAGATTTCTCCAGAACACCCGTTATCACCATGAAGATCCACATTTATTGGATAATCCATTGTATAGTTATATACGAACTCGAAGGAACTTGTTCCAGTTTGAGGATGGATTTTGGTTGAGAAGAAATAGAATAAGGTTCATTCAGTTGTCTTTTATCTTTACCTTCTCTCAAGTTGCGGGTACTCCTAAGATTAGGAGAGTACACTTATTACGCTTATTTGATAGTCTTCTTCCAAACCATAGGCTGGTGCCGAACGGTAGGGAAGGAAGAAAACCATTTAGCATAAGGGTGGTGTACAGAAGGTAATGAGTAAAGACAAATAAAGGGATTTAGTGAGATGGCAAAGAAATATACAGTTACAGTCATGAATTTGGATTATGGAAGAGGCATTACTAGGAATACCCGCTACCCCTTCGAAACAGTTTCATGTTTCAATTTCACTATACGTTGTTAATTGAAAACTGATTTCCTAATTAGATCCTTACTCCAGGGTATGTATTTACCAGGTTTGATTCTTACATTTGTATGGTTTTACAGATGATGAGTGGGAGTAAGTTATTGAGAATTAGGTGATTATATTCTCATTATATCGGAATTCATTGTAATTGGTGATATTTAAGGAAATCACCTGGGGTTTTGCCTAACGACAAACATTTAGTTTTGAATATCTGTTGTTATACACCAATTTCAAACTGATATATCTGTATGTTTATTTTATAAAGTGATATATAACTTTTTGAAATTATGTCCATGATATTTACCTATATCAGTTGATGATTGGGTAAGGAGCATTAAATATCGATGTAATTCTTCTTAACCATAGTATAGTTTTCAACCTACGACGCACAGGGTTTGAGTTATTCAACTCAGAGGACTTATACAAAGTATTGTATGTTATCCAGTGTTCATCAGGGCAGAGGGGTTGGTCCTCGTACTATATTGACTTCTCCAGTCTTAGACAAGTGTTTCGTAGAAATACAATGTCCAAGTTTTGAGAAGTTATAGGTACAAGAATAAAGTAGAGAACCACGTGATGCAAGTATCATAATTCTTCAGGTCATCGAAGATGAAGATACTTGTGTTTGGTATTCAGTTGATAGTAATGGTTTTGAGAACTTGCTTCTCTTTTAGGTTACTCATATCTGGATGCACTCCTAAGTTGAATAATGCTGATCGGCCTCTCTTCATTCAGTTGACATGCACTGGAGACAGCTGCATGATTTGAATCTGGTTCCAATTAAATCAGTGCCTCTATTTCTATATTGTATATAGAATGGTTCATATCTTAACGATGTTAAGGTATATGGAGTTGTCCGGCTTATACTTAAAACCAGACTCTGGATAACTCAAGGCACGTTTCTGTAATGGCAGTTTGTGGGTTATTCCGGGCTATGACGAGGGGTAACTTTCTACCATCTGGAAGATCAATAGTGATATTGTTCTTGACTCGCCACACTTTTAGCAAAATGGATTTTTTCAGAAAACAATAGTGGGAGTATGGTAGAACTGAAAGTGATTTCAGAACCACAAACGATTACTGGAAATTTAATAGAACCTAAAAATTCAATCGGGTTTGACATTCCATTGGCCACTCCGCAGATATGGTGGGTAACCTTAGGCGCCCGAGAGGTACTTTGGTATCCTCAAAGACGGCGACAGTGAAGTTCTTGTTTATCCAGACTTGCCATTACTGCTGTCCTAGACTATAAGACCCGGCATGAGGATGAGTATAGCGTCGTTCTAAACTAGCTTTAGAAGTGCACGTATATATGACTCTGCCAGAGGGTTGTTGTAGTCAGTGGGAGCAGCGAAAGCATAGTGGACAAGTTGCTTATGTCTATTTATAGACTAAAGAAGATATAGCGGAGATAAATCATCTATTTTTGATGTGACAGTTATAGGTTTTGACTTCATCAGAATAAGAGATGGATCTGTTAAGAAGGTAGTAGGGTGTGATGTCTTGGTATTTGGATGACATATACTTTGTAGGAAGTGAAATTCCTACACTACAATCGGTTATACCGTGGTTGTCACACAGTGGTTTCTCTACATAGGATTTGGATATTATATCTGGTATTCTGGTTACTGGATCTATGGTTTTAGATCTAGATTTGGGTGGTTTCCAAATCTGGGTACTTAGACAGTATTCTAAAGGTGTTTTAGAATAGACGACTCCTGGCATAATAGTGTACCTACAGGTGATGGAGTCACCCTCTCTAAAGGTGTCTTACAGACTAAAGGGGAGAGAGATGTGTATGATAGACATATCAATTGCTTAAGCAATTAAGTCAATCATGAGATGTCAAGTACCACACCGGATATTGTTTTTGCACTAGATGCAATAAGATGATATATTAATCCAATCATGGAGAAACGTTCGGAAGCAGTTTATGAACATAAGTAGATGTTCTAGGGATTTGGTAATGACAGCCTCCTTCGAGAGACGGTTATCATTCCAGGCTTCCAAGGTGACCTGGATGACAGAGTGACTGTCAGAGTTATAGTTTTCCCTCTTGACGAGGGACGGTTGTTTGGACAGGTGGTCCAAGCGGATACTGAGGAAGGCATGGTGCAGGATATTGATTAAATTCAGTGGACGATACAGTCTAAGAATTTTACTGGATTTGGAGTTCATTTGTGAACTGGGTCCCATCAGATATCCAGACATATTCTAAGACAGGTATTGCTCATTTCGGGAGATGGCTTTCTCCGCGAACTTGAGATAAAGAGAGACATAGAAAGAAACATTGGTGCGGATCCACTCACTGAGGCTATATCTCGAACGCAATAGTTTTACAAAAGAGCTTTGTGAAATTGATTAGTAGAGATGTTGGGTGTTCGGTATCACACGGGCTGTGAGTATGCGACACCGCAATAATTGGCCTTAAGTGCAAGTGGGAGATTGTTGGCTATAGTGCCCTCAAGTCAATTATTGGATTGCAGGCACGTGATTGCAATGATTGAGGGAGGACCTATACCGGTAGAACAGTCTTACTTGAGATGATAGTATGCTATCTGGTTTGTCTTTATCATCGTGTACATGCTTCAGGTGACATTACAGATCACTATTACATGTTGATAGAGCCCATAGGATTCTTGCTTAACTAGCAGCAGTATGATGACGGTCATATACGTGAGAGTTAGGTGGTCTATAAGCACATCCTTAAAGTGTCCCTAGTCATGGGAGTTTCGAGACTGGGCATCGATACTTTCAAGAGTAGACTAGTGTATACGGATCGAGACCCCGACGAGGGGTGGTGTCCGGTCTCACAAGCCATTGGTGTCGGTTGGTTCACGTAAGATGTATACAGGCACTCATTGGGTTATGAGTACATCGGACGGACTCGCCGGGAACATACCGGTTGGTTTTATACCTATTGTCAGATAGCAGTTCCCTGGTGACATGGGTACAGGTTAGTCTATCGACCTGAGATCGTCATTTGTCTCGTGTGAGTTCCCACTGTGCTTTGATTGCTACCCTACCACGGTTTAAAGGAGTCGTGCAAACAGGTTTTAGTTGGGTACAGTCCCGAGCCACATGGAGACAGTGAGCGGATCGTCAGGGGATTCGTCTCTCCCGGTATTGAGGGTTGATATCGCGTTGTGCACGGATGACCATCACCAGAAATCCTCGGCCGGGATAGACGAGAATTACCGATCTAGGATCGGTAGTTTCTCAGTTTGTGATAGGTTTCATGCCGACACTAAATGTCAAGTTATTAGGGGTCTGACTTTATCCACCCCCTAGACTCGATATGCGATACTCATAAACGAACGGACCGGACTGTATGGATATTGTCACTGTCAGGCTCAGTAGGGTTTCAGGATGAGTTTGCTCGTCGGCCTCCCTTTCGTTCAATACCTGGGTAGCGTTATGTATAGCTAGTGCCACTGACGTGCTTGTGGTTAAACCCTCTGCCAGCGTATTGATGAGTCTTTAGAGTCCCACACCGAGGGTTTCCCTGATTCGGGCGAAACGTTGTAGAGGCCGCATGGTTTTATGGCAGGGTTCGATCATATTCGTGCACTAGTGCACGGATCATGATCGGACGGATAATACTAGTGGGCTTTGGTTTAAGCCGGATCCTAGTATTATATTGTTGGATTATTTTCGTCTTGTTGTATTTGTATTCAGTCGCAATACGGATGCGGGTTGTATATACAGATGAGGAGTATTCTTGTAATTCGTTACAAGATTACTTTAGAAGATGCGTTTTCTTTTGGATTAAATATTTAGTTTAAATGTTTATTTGGAGTGGGAAAGTGTGACTCATTATTCTAGCATGCTCCCATGGGTGTGACTCATGGTGGGTCATGGGTGACATGCTAGGGTTTTGGTTTGCAGTGTAGGATATTTGTTGTGAGCTTGAGATATTTTTTCTTGGGTTGTTTTCTTTTGTTGCTAATTGCTCACAACATAATATAACACAACACACCAAACGAAATAGGCAGCCATCTCATTTCTTTTCTTGACTAGATTTTCTTGAGCTCACACTTTTCTCTCCCATGGCATCTTCTTCAACCTCCACCCAATCCCTCTCATGAGTTGAGAATCCTTGGGTGTTTTGAGGCAATGTATTCACACACAATCTTTACTTCATCTTGGCTATCTATGTTAGAAAACTAGATACCCGAGTTGCTTCGGTTTTGATGCGGGAGCCCATATTACTAATTCTCGATGTGGATCGTCTTCGACCAGGGAGACCGGAGATCGAACTTGATCGAGAAAGCCGCGAGGAGTTTAGGACAGAGGTTGAAGATCGAATACACGGATCGATCGGTATAACCTCTCTAAACTCTTTTCATAGAACTAGTATAGGGTTAATGGTACGATCCGTCGATTAGGGTTCCGTTAGCACCGGTTTTTAAAAGTTTTTGTTCCGCGTTTGGCCACGAATTGATGGCCGGGGCGTTGCTGTAACCCTATAGGGGCCGCATAGAGCGAGCCGTTGCGAGATCCTCACCATCAGTTCCGTCCACGCGTCACGATCGCATTAATGGTGAGATATGCTTGCGTGAGATTCGGGACGTGTGGTGGTTGACTCCGTCGTGGCGGGAGATGCAGAGTCGTTACAAGGAAGCTCGGTAAAGGGAAGTTGAGAAAGCTCAATCCGAAAAAGCTCAGGTTTTGTGCCACCTATCCCTAGCTGGTCGGGACGGTAAGGAGGCCGAGGAAACTCAGCTCTAGGATAGCTCGGAGACGAGATATTGACCGGAGGCTAGTCAAAAAAGGAATGCATCTAGGGGGAGGCCTCGAGAGGTCGGAGCCTATTCCTCGAACGGAGTTTCAGAGGCGAGGTACTGAGGAATGTTCCCTTATTCCAGTTTAGCATCCCTCAGGAATCTAATTGGCATACATGGGTGATACGTCATCTGCTACGTTTCATGATAGGGGGAATCCCTACTTACGAGTATCATCATTAGTGTCACGATCCGAAATGGCACGTGACTGGCACTTGAATCATATGAAGTCTATAGGACCCCATCTAATTCAATTAAGCAAAAAATCCCAGAAATCTAAACCATTTTAAGGAAGTAGTGCGGAAAACTGGTTTTAAAACAAGTGGTTTTAATAATATAAGTCGAAGTATTGCATTTTAAAATCTCAAGTCTTTTCTGAAAATTTCGGCAGAGTTTCCTTTATAAATACTGGCCCCAAAAGGGGTACAACAGGCAATATATATAAAGGCATCCCCAAACGGGAGCTAGCTCTTCACCAATTGGCGGTCACAACCATGCAGAAATATAATATACAACGCCGAAAGGTAAGGATCAAAACTCAAAGGAAACTCAAAATCATCAGAAAACCACAATAATATAACGCATGACTCTAAGGTCGAAAGAATATACAACTGGTCTTCTAAGGTTATAAAATATACAAGTCTGGTTGATGGAGTTTCTAGATACAACTGAAATAAATAAATGTATAATCGTGGTCACGATGCAAGTGAGTCCACCTACCGAAACAATCATCCGGAAAGAAGCAGTGTGCCAGCAAAGCTGCCAAGAAAACCTGTACGGCAAAACCTGCAAGAAACTGTGGCACAACGGGGGTGAGTTGCCAACTCGTGAGTAGAAAACATCACCAAGCAGAAATCGTATGTATGACTCAATCCTAGGTCATACGATCAGTAATATCCTCAAAATGATAAAGCCTGAAGCATGATAAAGTGGCAAGGGTAAACATCTATATATAAGTGTAATACCATGTGCTCGTGTCAGTACCTCAGATAGCAACATATCATAAATATGGGGTATGAATGCAATATAATGAAAACAGAATACATCATGAATGAAAAAACTGTTTTCTTAATTTAGTGAGATTTCTGTATATTTAAATCGAGGTATCATCAATGAAATCAATATAGAATCAGTGTCAAGCATCGACACAAAATATAAATCTTAATATCTCAGGCTCCGGGTATCCGGACTGGCCTATATCATCAAATCTCAATATCTCAGGCTCCGGCTATCCAGACTGGCCTGTATCATCAAATATCAATATTTAGGGCTCCGGCTATCCGGACTGGCCCAAATCCTCAAATAAAAGACCATGTCGGTATCCTCCGGATATCCGGTGTGTCACAATAAAATCACCGGTCAGTAGTGCTCCCCTGTCTTAGGCTTAACGCCATCATCTGCGACCTTCTCGCCTCGGGATACCGCACCGGGTCTACCATGCACCCACAGACGGTTCCTTTTCCTCTTCGAATCGGGTGTATGATATCGCTCAAGAGCCGAGAAAACTCATGGTGGACATATCTCAAATCATATCAGGAGAAAACCGCACTTTTGTATTTTTAAAAATGATAATACGTTTTATAAATCCTTGCGGTTTCTCTAAATCTAGAAATCTCAAGGAAATCCGAAATAACAATCTCAAGTGTAAATAACAGTGAATACTGGGCTTCAGCAATCCGGACTGGCCCATAATATTGCATGACAAATGAATATAAAATGCATGGGTATCTAAATAAAGACTGCAATATCTAAACTAGCACATGAAAGCAATAATATATAGGAACTATCAGCTAGTAAGCTATGTCAATAAAATAATATTCTCTAAAGTGTACGTGACATAGCAATTACCGATGAAGATATGTGTGAGCCGATAAGCAAGTGTATGTGGAGCATACGCATCATCGATAATGGTGTGGGTGTCCTAACAACAGGTTTCATCATTACTCACGAAAATATATATAGGCATGCAATGCAATGCGAATCGCAGAATAAATGGCAACGAATAGTAAATGCAGCAATAATGAAATATACATTCCTATATACGAGTCATACAGTTTTTGGATATCTGAAATCGCACGAATCGTGGTGTTTAGTAAATAGGGCTACGGTGTTTTTATGAAAAGGTACATCCTTTGAAATATCCATAGTATCCCTTGGCCTGTCTTTAAAATACTCACGATTCATTAGTTTTGAAATAGGTATGACTCGAGTCTAGTCTAACATCTACAAGTAAATTACAGGACTAAACTAACAGACTAATCGAAAGGGTAAGGAAATCCACCTAAATCTGAGTCGACCTATATATATATATATATATATATATATAATAGTCGGTGATCTCGCCTCAATAGTATCACATACGATACAATATGTATATCATATGACATGCTCGAGTCAAGAGTGCAGATCCATCATTATAATTATATCTCGTACGGTAAATCCATCGTATGGCATCCCAAATCAGGGTACGAGTCAATCTCACATTTATCTCATTATCCAACTGGTATCCTTATCATCATATATCATGAGCTGGGTACTGATTTACGTCTAGTACATACTGATATCATCAATAATATATATGCGTGTGTCTGAAAACACACCGCCTAAAGATCCCCTATAATATCATGTCATATCTCATAATACGAACCAAATCACATCACCGATCTCATGGCATCATGCCCAATCACATCGACTCATCTCCAAATACCATATATTATCCTCATTATCCAAGTATATACACACACACACACACACATACTCACAAACATATATGTATATATATACATATATATCCCCATATACATATAAGAAAGTAAAATGTATGCGAGTGTGTGTGTGTGAGTGTAAACCTTATTCTAGGGTTCGCGACTACAACTAACTAACGACACTATCATCCAATTATACTAGAATTAACCCATGATCTTCTAAGATCTTACTTACTAACCATCCAAGTTTCACAACACATAATCATATATAACTATAATATATATCAAAGGCTACACTACGAACTGCGGGGGTGCTATACGCCATCCACCCGACTTCCCCCGTAGATATATATCTACTCACCTTGATCCTTACTTTACGAAGTCGGTGATGCCATGCTCCGTCGTCTTGGAATCCATGCGAAGGTACCTACAATCAATACAATCGCAATCGCTATTAAAATCGAATCCAGAAAACCGATACGGCACACGGTACGCTCATAGGTTAGAACCTACAGCCTACGCGTGTAAAACAATCAAACAACCTTTGTTGTTGACGTACAAACGCCCAACAACCAAATACAAATCCAAACATCAAAACCTAGCATTCAAAATACGGAAAACATAACCAAAAATCACACCAATGTGCTCCCAGATTTTAGTTCAGGTCAAATTAGGTTAAACAAACAGTACTGGGGTGTTGTATAGGAGGTACAGGAGCTACAGACCAAACCTAGAACCCAAATGACACAACTTGGCCGGCCACATAGCCTTGAAATCTTATGAGCTCGGTTCAGAATGCTCAGAATGGGTTCATTCTCTCAGGATGGTCTCCTAGGGTCTTAATTAGGTCTCTGGAGTTGTTTATTTTTCCAGTAAAACTCCTGGGTCACTCTAGATTTCCTTTAGGCCACCAATTACACACAAAACCGACATTTTGATACTTCTCATCCAAGTTTAGTTTGTTTCAGTTTGGTTTGGGTTTCTAACACTATGGGATTTTAAGGTCACCAATTACACCTCAATTGCCCCTTCACAACTCAAGAATTCCTCACAACCTCATCTAGGAATTTTCTAAGTTCATAAAACCACACAATATCGATTCTAAACCAACATGGATGCTAAAGAAATTGAAATACTATACTAAGTGTGAAGGAATTACCTCATTTGGCAACTCAAGAATTTTCTTGAGTTGCCCGAAGTGCTCAAAATCCGATTTTTCTTGGTCCAAAGTGCTTGTGATGAGCTTGTGCATGTTTTTAACGAAAGGGAGATGAAGTTTTGATGTGGTTTTAGGGTTGTTTGTGAGGATGAAGAGGAGGTGGAGGGAGTGGGCTGCCATGGTGAGGAGAGGAGAGGAGAAAAGATGAAGATGATGAATGAAACAAGAAGCCAAGACCAAGGTTGACCCCTCACCTCTCTCTCTCTTGCCCATACCCAATATTCTAACCTTATCCCTTTTCTTTTCTTTTCTCTTCTCTCCTTCTCATTTAAAACCAAGCCAAAATGAAAAAAAATAAAGAGAAGCCATGGTACAAAAATGTAAAAAGTGTAATATGACATGGTGCATGTCACATGCACAAAACAAGCTTAATGCACGATTAGTTATATTTAATCGCGATTAGCATAAAAATGGAATATAATTAATTATATAACAATCTATGAATGCTCAAATCTTATAATCTCTTTCAAATTCAATAATTACATAATTCCTAAATATTTTCCAATTTATCGGTATTTAATTATACCGCATTATTAAAATATTCGTAATATTTATTATTTTAATTATTTAATTTCCCCAAAAATAATATTTTATGTTTCTGAAATGTTACAATTAGCCCCTCATTCTCGTTCCGACCTATTTATGGGTTTGGTTGAGAGTGGTCTGCTCGGTCTTCTCTGTTCAGTTTGGTGCCGAGAATTCTTTGAGGTGGATTGTCCGGGAACGACATGGCTTTTGGCGGTTGTGTCTCTTCAATCTTCAAGTTCACGTGGTGTTTTACCGTGCGCCTTAATTTTCGCACGTATCCTCGATGACGTCAGCAGATCGCTAAAAGGGTGACGCTATCATGGCGACGTCATTTCATTTGCTCAGGTCGTCATGGCGACGGGCCGACCGTCGATCTCGTGCCATGCGGCGGCATCTGGATCGCAAATGTGAGACATCGCTTCGACTGTTTGGATCCGCGTGAGAGGAAGGCATCCAATGATCGACTGCGGCGTGGCGTCGCCTGAACCGTCGGATCATTTTTGCTGAGGGTATAAATAAGGCTTCCCTGCCTTCAGCAAATACTTTTGCTCACTTGCACTTCTACTTTCCCGATTGCTCGACGCTCCTGATCTTAGGTCGGCCTCCAGTCCCTTCGCTATCTTCCGCCTTTCCTTTTCTTGAATCAGGTCAGATGTCTTCCTCTGAACCTGTAGAAAATGTAGTTAGGATAGAGTCTGGTGATGAGACCTCATCTTTTGAAACCGTGTCTAGTGAGTCTTCTTCGTCTTTTGAAAGCCGAGAAATCTCTCATTCTGCTGTGTCGGGTTCGCTCCCAAGGGGTGGCGATTTCCCTGTTCCCCAATGCCAGGGGGCCAAGAAGGCCCCTAAGGTGCGCATCGAGAACGTTTGTGACGCCACCTTGGTGTTGAGCGGGGAGAGCGGCTCGCGGATATCCGAGCTAGCTTTCACATTCTGACCGGCTATATGCTTCATATGGCCTAGAAAGATGAACGTGTGGACCAAGTGCGGGACAACGAGATTGCGCTATACTTGGAAGCGTTCCTTGGAGGAATGCATCTACCCTTTCCTCCGAGATTTATGAAGTCCTCAATTTCTTCCATCTTGCCCCGGGCCAGCTAGCTCCGAACTCATGGAGGATTCTCCCTGGGTTCCTGGTCCGGCTAAAAATAGAAGAGATTCCTTTTAACCTCGGACTCCTCCGATCCTTCCTCTGTTATAAGAACACCCCGGGACTCGCAAAGATGAGTTGAGCTGGGTGTAATTTTCGTTTAGGAAGCTTAGGGGTAGTGGGGATGGGTCAGGAATGTTGGCCGTCTCTTCTTCCATCCATGCGTGAAAGGAGAAGTTATTTTTCGTTGGTATTCCCGAAGGAGAGAACTGGCCGGTGCCAACAGAATTGTACCGGGCGAACTGTCCGAAGGCCCGGGTGTTGAACACTCCGGAAGCGGGGGTCGTGTCTCGGTAGGAACCGCTCCAGAGAACCCATGTCCTGCTTTCCGAGAAGGTCTTGAGTTGGGTGGGGTTTAGCCCCGTACAATATCTAGGTGAGTCTAGTTTAGCCGTCCAATCCATACTTTACATTATTACTGTTTTAGCGTCGCAAATTACTCCTCGTTTTTCTTTACAGAGCCTATGGATTAGTAGAAGGTTATGGCCACCCAGGCTGCCAAGGCACGGGCCAAGCAGGGCGGCAACACAAGTTCATTCAGGTCCGCGCCGAGCGAAAACGTCCGGAAGCCAACCCCTAAGAGGATAATTGCACTCGCCTCTGTTCCTGAGGAGTCTGGGGGAGTGGGAGGTGTTGGGGTCGAAAAGTGCAGCCCGGTTGACCAAGTCAAAGTCAAGGTCAACCCAAGCCAGGTGGGCCCAAACCCAGGTCAAGTGGGCCTATGTCCGAGTCGAGCCGGAACATGAAGCGGCCGGCCTCCCCATGAAAATCATGTAAAAAAAATAATTTTGATGGGCATAAAGCCAAATTTTTGTAAGCCCATGGCTTATGTGCAAAAAGAAATGGCACATGATGTAAGTCGATGTACAACACCCCACGACTTGCGGGGAGGCGGAAATATGAAAAACGATCTTGTTCTTTGCTTAAACATCGACTAACCGCATGAATCGAAGCTAAACGATAACTAACATCAAACATAGAAGTTAACAACTACTATGTAAAGGGATTATACCTACCGAATCGTGTCCTTCGTCTTTACGAACTCCACCTCCTCCTCGGCCTTCTCGAAGTAGTAGACGATCCACCCGAGAGCTTTACTCCAAGCTTAGCCTCTAAACTTGAGGCAACTAACTTTCTTTAAGTGCTAATCAAAGAAGCTAGGTGATATAGAGTGAGGGTTATGGTTTAATTAGTCTAACTAATCCTTGTACTCAACACATGAGAGGGGAGGATTAGGGTTTTTAAGAGGGAGAGCTTGAGGAGAGAGAAGATGAACATAATAATGAGAAGAGAAAATGAGTTATCATAATATATATCAAGCATTTTATTTTATCAAGAAAAGAAAAGAAAATGATTTACAACCATGCTTGATAAATATCTTGTGGTGATTTATCTCCATGAGTCATTAAGCAATTATGAAGCATTAATGACATGGATGCATCATCCATATGACTCACTAATCTCATTCAATGTATATGCCACCTAAACCTCCTTAGTCACCATCTTCTAGAAGCTTCTCGCGCAATTACGAGAACGCCCCTCCTTTCCGCAAAAATACGGAAAAACTTTAGACTGTATAAACCCAATAACCGGATACCAGTAACTGGCTTAAACCAAAACCGACTGGTAAAAACTGTCCGAAAGTCGTACATGCGTAAACACACGTATGCGTCCGAACCCTTGTCGTAAAACCATACGACCTCTATATCGTTTCGCCTGGAGTAGGGAAACTCTCTGTGTGGGACTCTAGAGACTCGACTACTACGCTGGCAGTGGGTTTAACCACAGACCGCAAACGGCATTAGCTGTACGTAACGGTCCCCAGGTAGATGTCGATAAGAAGGCCGATGAGGAAACCCATCCGAACTCCTACTGAGTCTGATGTGACAATCTCCGTACAGTCCGGTCCGTTCGTCTAAGACTATCGCATATCGGGCCTAGGGGGGAGGCAAGCGTCAGTCCCCTAATAGCGGTATAAGTCGTGTCGGAGGGAAGCCCATTACACCCTGAGAAACTACTGGAACCTACCAGCAAATCTCGCTTGCCCTGGCCAGGGACTTTGCGTAATGGCTCTCTGACACAGCGCGATATCAACCCCCAATACCGGGAGAGACGAATCCTGTCTAACCGCCACTGCCTCCAAGTGCTCGGGACTGCACCCAACTGCTACCTGTTTGCACGACTCCTTTGAGCCGTGGTAGGGTAGCAATCTAAGAACAGTGGGACACACTCGAGGCGAAGTAGCAGTGTCAAGTCTGCGGACTATGCTGTACTCATGTCACCTGGGAACTGTTCACTGACGACTGGTATAAAACCATCCAACAGTTCCCTGTGAGTCCTGTCCGGCGTACCCGTAACCCAACGAGCACCTGCATACTATCTCCAGTACGACGTACTGACGGCTGTAGGACAGACCATCTCCCCAACTGGGATGAGAAACGTACACACTAGTCTACTCCGGAGTATCGATGCCCTGTCTCGATAATCCAACGACTAGGGACCTGAATAAGGATGTGCTTGTAGACTACCCAGCCCCCACTAGTGTGACTGCCATCACAACGCTGGTAGTCAAGCAAGATCCTAAGAGCTCTATCAATACGTATACTCACATATTAAGATAGAAAAACCAAGTAGCATACTACCATGTTTAGCAAGACTGTTATATACATGTGAATATCCCAAGCTTCCATTAAGTAATATACAAACTAGTATGATACAATAATGGCCCCTAGGGCATATACACTAACAATCTCCCACTTGCACTAGGGCCATGTACTGGCATATCGAAGACCGATGATCTCGAGTAGCCTCTCGAACTGAATCTGAGGTAGGGCCTTCGTGAATGGATCAGCAATGTTTTCTTCAGAAGCAACTCTCCGTACCTCGATCTCCTGACGATCAATGATCTCCCTGAACAGGTGATACCGCCTTAAGATGTGTCTGGACTTCTGATGGGACCTTAGTTCCTTTGCTAAAGCTATAGCTCCGTTGTTGTCGCAATACAGAGGTATTGGATCAACTATGGTAGGAACCACCTGAAGTTCTGTTAGGAACTTCTTCATCCAGACAGCTTCTTTTGCGGCATCGCAAGCAGCTATATACTCCGCTTCCATCGTCGAGTCAGCAACAGTGTCCTGCTTGGAGCTCTTCCAGCACACCGCCCCTCCATTGAGGGTAAAGACATAACCCGACATGGACTTGGAATCGTCCTTATCACTCTGGAAGCCGGAATCAACAAAGGCCTCCAACCTGAGGTCTTTTCCGCCGTAAACCAAGAACATCTCCTTAGTCCTTCTCAGGTACTTGAGAATGTTCTTTACTGCTATCCAGTGCTTCTCCCCTGGGTCTGACTGATACCGGCTTACCACGCTCAGTGCGTAAGCTACATCTGGTCTGGTGCACAACATCGCATACATTATAGAGCCTACCGCAGAAGCGTAGGGTATAATAGATATGCGTTCCCTTTCCAAATCAGTCTTGGGAGACATCTCTTTGGAGAGGGTGATTCCGTGACAAGCCGGTAGATTACCGCGCTTAGAATCTTCCATACTGAATCTTTTCAGTACAGTGTCGATATACCTGGACTGCGAAAGTCCCAACATCCTCTTGGATCTATCACGATAGATCCGGATCCCCAGAATGTAAGAGGCATCACCCAGGTCTTTCATGGAGAACCTGTGTGACAAGAATCTTTTGACAGATTGTAGCATAGGAATGTCATTTCCTATAAATAGAAGGTCATCCACGTACAAGACGAGGAATACGACACTTCTGGCTACAACTTTACTATATATGCACGGTTCATCTGGATTTTTGATAAAGTCATATTCTTTGACTGTTTCATCAAAACAGATGTTCCAACTCCGCGATGCCTGCTTTAGTCCATAAATGGACTTAAGCAGCTTGCATACTTTCCCGCTGCTCCCACTCTGATTGAAACCCTCTGGCTGATCCATATAGACGCACTCTTCTAAATTTCCATTCAGAAAAGCCGTCTTTACGTCCATCTGCCAGATTTCATAATCATGGAAGGCAGCAATAGCAAGAAGGACTCGAATGGATTTGAGCATAGCCACTGGAGAAAAAGTTTCGTCATAGTCCAAACCAGGTCTTTGACGAAAACCCTTTGCAACAAGTCTAGCCTTATAGGTTTCCACCTGTCCATCTACACCAATCTTTTTCTTGAAGATCCATTTGCATCCTATGGGTTTTACCCCATCAGGAGCAAAGTCCAAAGTCCATACTTTGTTGGTGTACATGGACTCCATTTCGGTCCGCATTGCATCTAGCCATCGTACCGAGTCGCCGCTCTGGATGGCCTGCTGGAAGTCAGTAGGTTCATCATCACCTATGATGCAATCCTCTCTATCCCCATCTATGAGAAAACCGTAGTATCTCTCAGGCGGATGAGACGGCCTACTACTCCTGCGGAGGGGTGCGGGAATGTCCTGTTCTTCTTGAACTTCCGGTTCTACCAAACTTTCAGTAGCAGCTTGTGGTTCTGGAATTTCTTCCAGTTCTATTTCGCTCCCACTTATTTCCTTTTCTAAAAACTGATGTTCTAGAAAATGGGCATTACGAGAAACAAAAACCTTTTGTTCCTCTGCGTAATAGAAATAATATCCCTTGGAGTTCTTTGGATATCCCACAAACATACATTTTACTGATCGTGCCTCGAGCTTGTCCACATGCTGCTTTTTAACAAAAGCTGGACATCCCCAAATCTTCATATGCTGAAGATGGGGTTTCTTCCCAGTCCACATCTGATATGGAGTGGTAGGCACAGTCTTGGTAGGAGCCTGTTCAGAAGATATGCTGCTGATTCAAGCGCATAACCCCAAAAAGATCGCGGTAACTCAGCATTACTCATCATGGATCGTACCATATCCAATAGGGTTCGATTCCGTCTCTCCGATACACCGTTATGCTGTGGAGTGTATGGAGGAGTAAGCTGAGAGAGAATTCCTTTCTCTTTTAGGTAACCTAGGAACTCGGCACTCAAGTATTCACCACCTCGATCAGATCTAAGTGTCTTAATACTTTTGCCGGTTTGGTTTTCTACTTCATTCTTATACTCTTGGAATTTCTCAAAAACCTCGGATTTATGTTTCATCAGATAAATGAATCCGTATCTTGAGTAATCATCCGTGAAAGTAATGAAATAGGAAAAACCACCTCTTGCATGTGTAGACAATGGACCACATACATCGCTGTGTATGAGTCTTAAGAGCTCGCTCGCTTTTACTCCATGTCCAGTAAATGGAGTCTTTGTCATCTTTCCTTTGAGACAAGATTGACAAGGGTCATAAGTTTGATATTCGAACGAGTCCAAATATCCTTCTCTATGCAACTTAGTCAACCTTCTCTCATTAATGTGACCCAGTCTACAATGCCATAAGAAAGCTTTATTTAAATCTGGAGACTTTCTTTTAAGTGTGTTCTGGACATTGAAAATTTGGAGTTGGTTTAAAACATATATACCGTTATTTAGTGTACCGGACCCAATCACACCATGATTAAGGTGGATGTTAACAACATCTCTTACAAACGTGAAATCATAACCTTTATTTGATAACAAGGAAACTGATATGATATTACACGTTAAGCTTGGTACAAAAAAAAAACAGTTATGTAAAACCAAAATGTGTCCACTCGTCAATCCTAGGTGATAATCCCCGACGGACGCAGCTCCCACGCTAGCTCCGTTAGCAACCTTTAGGGTCATATCACCTTCCTTCAGCACTCTACGGTTTCTCAGTGCCTGCGATGAATTGCAAATATGAGATCTTGATCCGGTATCCAATACCCAGGAAGTAGAGTTGATCGACAGACAATTCTCAATTACAAACACACCTGAAGTCGAAGCCACAGTTTGCTTCGGTTCCTGGTTCTTGGCGTTCCACGCCTTGCAATCCTTCTTCCAGTGCCCTTTCCTGTGACAATGGAAGCACTCATCCTGGCCAACTACCGGTACCGCAAACTTTTTCTTTCCCTTCCCTCCCACCTTACTAACACCTCCTCTAGGTTTGGTGGCGGCCTTCTTCCTCCTTCCTTTGGCCCTTGCCTTGGACCCGGAAGAAGATGTACCGCTAACAAACATAGCGGGTGTTTCCCTTGTCTTCTGCAAGGTGCCCTCTGCACTCCTTAACATGTTCAGGAGTTCCGGAAGTTCAACTTCTTTTCTTTGAATGTTGAAGTTCAGGATAAACTGGGCGTAGGTGTGAGGAAGGGACTGGAGAATAAGGTCTGTATAGAGCTCATTATCCAAAGTCGTCCCAAGGTCTGCGAGCTCTTCAATATAGCCGATCATCTTTAGGACATGTTCTCCTACCGATGACCCGACAGCCAACCTCGCTCGAAACAAGTTCTTAGAGGTCTCGTATCTTGCTATACGAGATTGCTCTCCATAAAGTTCCTTTGTATGGAGAAATATGCCATCAAGGTCCATATCCTCGTGCCTCCTCTGATGTTCATTGTTCATTGAGGCAAGCACGATGCACTTGGCTTTCACGCAATCTAAATCCCAGGTTTTGCGGATTTCCTTATCCGCATTGCTGGATTTGGGACCAGGGACAGCAGGTGCCGTAGCGGTGAGGACGTACCCCAATTTGTCATAGGTCAAAGCCATTTTGACATTCCGCAGCAAATCTTTATAGTTTGGCCCTGTCAGTATATTTTTCTCTAAAAGTAACTTAAGTCCAGTCATTTTCAGGGTCGCTGCAATTAGGAGAGAGAGAAGAAAACTCTTTAGCATGATGCTCTTGCAAGTTTAGAGTGGTTTTTAGTTTATCTAAACTGGATGGCTCCCACTGTTTCTCGAATCCTTCCTCAAACCATAAAAGAAGAATTAGCCAGGACTATTCTCACTGTACAATTCTTGCTTAACCGTTCAGCCAGGCTAGTGTCGATACTTCGAGGGAGGTTTTCCAACGCTTTCGCGAAGTTCCTTAATTAAATAACCTCTTTTCTCTGGGGGCGTAACCCCGCTGACACCTTTCTGGACACCTACTTGGTTTATAGCATTGATCGTTAAGTGACGAATCTCCTGATAAGTAGCATTTACTCACAGTAGGATCGGGATCCAAATATCATCGTATGATAATGTTGAAGGAATGCTACCAACATTCATCAAACTCCAAATGGTATGCATTACTTTGCAAATTTCAGTTTCTTTAGAAATTCCCGATATAAGTTTTTGCCCCATGCTCTTATGACCTTGGCTTTGGTCAAAATGTCATAAGTCACATGTCAAGTTCTACCCGTCATTATCTTGTCAATTTGAACCCATCCGTATATACCCCTGACTTTGGTCAAATGATAATACGACTGTCCCAAACTAACTCATCTATCTTATGCAACAAATGAAAACCCCGCAGCTACCAAACATTATGCCTTGACTTTGGCCAAAATGCATAGCTTGAATACTACTGAATACCCAAATGAAATGACGGAGGGCTACGAATGATTTTGGCGAAACCGTGAACGTAGTGAACTTGATATAACCGAAGGAACCTGATAGCTTTTAAAAGGAGTGGTTAAAGCTCCGCATTTAAAAATATCTGTTTTTAAAATTAACCGAGTGGTTTCTTTTAAATTGTTCCAACGATTAAACTTTTTGGTTTATTTTCTTTGCATTATAAATAATGCGTCCCATCATTAACCAATCATTGTAGAAAACAACGAAAATACAACGTCCTCTTATGCCATCCGCATTCGCCACGGGGTCCCGTCATCACCCGTTAGGTTACTTAACTAACGACAGAGCAGGAGCTGGGCTAGCGCGGGTGTAAAACATAAGTGACGTCTAAATAGCTATCATATATAGATATTGTACATTCGTCAGACGCAATAATAGGCATTCCAGATCACAGATGAACTTTATTGGATTTGCAAGCAATCCGTGTTTGTTTTGAGCCTGCAACAAAAGACGGATTACACAGTTGTGATGAATAGCCATTACCCCACCCAAGACCCCAACGGGTACGGCAAACTACCCACCCGGCAGTTTGTGCACCCCACCTTGGGTCTGTCCTAAGAGCAAAAACAGTAAAATGAAATAATACAACGGTGGCTACAACCGCAACCTGGATGTGCCCCGCAAAATAATATTACAACAAATTACATTTACATCAAATGAATTAAATAACAACCCATCACATAACCCCGGCTATACATCACAACAGTCCAACACAGTTCATATCCACAAACAGTAAAAACCATTACAGAAATGTGCAACCCCCTGCCAACCGACATACTAGCAGTTAGGGGAGGTTTACGAACACATTATACAAACACAGATATAATCCAACAAGCAAATACTGTATAATTTCGATCGATTAAACACTTTTAATTTTGCTCCAATACTTCTCTGTAAATCTGAAACCTGAGCAAAAATAAAAAATTCCAGAAAATACCAAATATCACAGAGAAGCAACACAGGAAAATTGGGTTCCTGAATCGCCAACTCGGCGGCGGAATCGCGGCGGATCGGTGGGATCCGCCGCGGTTCCGCGGCGCTTTAGGCGATTCAGGGGCCCAATTTTCTTGGGTGTTCTTCTACTGTCTTTTCAAGCTTTCTGAACATCCCTGAAAAATTTTTGGACTTCATTTAAAAATCGACAGAAACTTGTGATTTCGGGCTTTTCCGGTTTCGTTTTTTCCGTTCGAAATTCATACAAATTTGCAAGTAAGTTATTTATTGTTTAGCGAGGCTCTGATACCACTGTAAGTCGATGTACAACACCCCATGACTTGCGGGGAGGCGGAAATATGAAAAACGATCTTGTTCTTTGCTTAAACATCGACTAACCGCATGAATCGAAGCTAAACGATAACTAACATCAAACATAGAAGTTAACAACTACTATGTAAAGGGATTATACCTAACGAATCATGTCCTTCGTCTTTACGAACTCCACCTCCTCCTCGGCCTTCTCAAAGTAGTAGACGATCCACCCGAGAGCTTTACTCCAAGCTTAGCCTCTAAACTTGAGGCAACTAACTTTCTTTAAGTGCTAATCAAAGAAGCTAGGTGATATAGAGTGAGGGTTATGATTTAATTAGTCTAACTAATCCTTGTACTCAACACATGAGAGGGGAGGATTAGGGTTTTTAAGAGGGAGAGCTTGAGGAGAGAGAAGATGAACATAATAATGAGAAGAGAAAATGAGTTATCATAATATATATCAAGCATTTTATTTTATCTAGAAAAGAAAAGAAAATGATTTACAACCATGCTTGATAAATATCTTGTGGTGATTCATCTCCATGAGTCATTAAGCAATTATGAAGCATTAATGACATGGATGAATCATCCATATGACTCACTAATCTCATTCAATGTATATGCCACCTAAACTTCCTTAGTCACCATCTTCTAGAAGCTTCTCGCGCAATTACGAGAACGCCCCTCCTTTCCGCAAAAATACGGAAAAACTTTAGACTGTATAAACCCAATAACCGGATACCAGTAACTGGCTTAAACCAAAGCCGACTGGTAAAAACTGTCCGAAAGTCGTACGTGCGTAAACACACGTATGCGTCCGAACCTTTGTCGTAAAACCATACGACCTCTATATCGTTTCGCCTGGAGTAGGGAAACTCTCTGTGTAGGACTCTAGAGACTCGACTACTACGCTGGCAGTGGGTTTAACCACAGACCGCAAGCGGCACTAGCTGTACGTAACGGTCCCCTGGTAGATGTCGATAAGAAGGCCGATGAGGAAACCCATCTGAACTCCTACTGAGTCTGATGTGATAATCTCCGTACAGTCCGGTCCGTTCGTCTAAGACTATCGCATATCGGGCCTAGGGGGGAGGCAAGCGTCAGTCCCCTAATAGCGGTATAAGTCGTGTCGGAGGGAAGCCCATTACACCCTGAGAAACTACTGGAACCTACCAGCAAATCTCGCTTGCCCTGGCCAGGGACTTTGCGTAATGGCTCTCTGACACAGCGCGATATCAACCCCCAATACCGGGAGAGACGAATCCTGTCTAACCGCCACTGCCTCCAAGTGCTCGGGACTGCACCCAACTGCTACCTGTTTCCACGACTCCTTTGAGCCGTGGTAGGGTAGCAATCTAAGAACAGTGGGACACACTCGAGGCGAAGTAGCAGTGTCAAGTCTGCGGACTATGCTGTACTCATGTCACCTGGGAACTGTTCACTGACGACTGGTATAAAACCATCCAACAGTTCCCTGTGAGTCCTGTCCGGCGTACCCGTAACCCAACGAGCACCTGCATACTATCTCCAGTACGACGTACTGACGGCTGTAGGACAGACCATCTCCCCAACTGGGATGAGAAGCGTACACACTAGTCTACTCCGGAGTATCGATGCCCTGTCTCGATAATCCAACGACTAGGGACCTGAATAAGGATGTGTTTGTAGACTACCCAGCCCCCACTAGTGTGACTGCCATCTCAACGCTGGTAATCAAGCAAGATCCTAAGAGCTCTATCAATACGTATACTTACATATTAAGATAGAAAAACCAAGTAGCATACTACCATGTTTAGCAAGACTGTTATATACATGTGAATATTCCAAGCTTCTATTAAGTAATATACAAACTAGTATGATACAATAATGGCCCCTAGGGCATATACACTAACACATGAGCCATGAGATGGGAAAAATGCCATTTTGTAAAGCCCAAGGGGCTATATGTAAATATGTAAGCCTATATAAGGCAACATGATGAAAATATCTAATATACTTTTTGATTCCCCTAAAAATCTAGGGTTTGTGCCTCTTTCCTCTTTCTGAAGGTTCCAAACCTTCTTCTTTCTTTTGAATTAAATCAAGAGTTTTACTCTTTCTTTTCCAAAACTAAATAGTTTTTCACCACAAAACCAACAAAGGGGAACCTGGATCTGTCATTAGATTTCAAAAAGAAGAGATTTTTAAAATCTCACATCTCTTGATCTTCAAGATCCTGCCAACAGAGAAGGAAGAAGGAGGCTCATCTCCAAAAACCCCACTTTGGGGAAGAACTAGGGCTCAAGGGGAGAAGCCCCTTCATCAGCTTCAAAATATCCTAGGAGTTTAACTCCTCACACACACACACACACACACACACACATACACACACACACACAGAATAATAAGCGCTCCTTTCTGGGAGTACAACTCCCATTGCAGGGACCAAGTCCCTTTTGCCGCCCGAGTGCCTACGTGCTGACACGTGGGGCGCTAGCGCCCTTGCGCTCAAAGCGCACATGGAGCGCTAGCGCCCGAGCGCCCACGTTCCTGGCACGTGGGGCGCTAGCGCTCTAGGGCTCTTGCGCTCAAAGCGCTAGCATCCAAAGTGCTGGCGCTTTTTCCCACGCATCCTTTGGATGCCCTTTCCCTTATATATATTCATACACACACACATACTCCACGACACTGTCCCTCTCAAAAAAATTTAGGCCGGGGCGCTGCCCCGCACCCCGCAAGGGGGCTGCTAGTCCCCTTGATCCCCATTCCGCTATCCGGGTAGCGGGACCCCCGTAAAAACTCTGCGAGGCCCCCGATATATCCAAAACCCCTTTTAAAACACAACACATGCACACTGCACATTGAGTTCGCATGACCAGTTTAACCCGTCAATTGGAGGTTCCCTCGCTTCAAAGGCGAGGGGTAATTAACGGCAGCTTAGTCCGCGGCTGCCGGAGATTCGGATCTCCACAATCAATAAACCCCAGCCTACCCTAGGCAGGGGGAATCTGTAATGCGTCTGACAAGTGTGCACGCATTCCCATCTCAATGGGGTGACAAAAAACACCCTACAGATTCTGGCACGCCCGGTGGGACCTTTCTCTCCTCCCATATTTCGGGTTAAACGTTCATGCGAGCTCAATCAATGTACATATCGATTGTCTATACTGAAATTATGTTTCTATTTGCAGGGGTTAACAATTTTCAATTGCCATCTTCGAACGCAAGTCGGTATTTGAATGGCTTTCCTTGGCCCCAGCTGGGGGCAAGGCCATCAACACCGACAAACTAATAAGGCATCTCATGCAAGCTCCAGCGGTGCCCTTGACAACTGCTCAATCGGGTATCTTCTCTAAGCTCCCCGTCGGATGACCACCAAGTCGTTAAACTGGAAACAGATGCCCACCAAGTCGTTAAACTGGAAACAGATGACCGCCAAGTCGTTAAACTGGAAATAGATCGATCACCACGTCATTAAACTGGGAACAGTCGACCTCTAAGTCGTTAAACTGGGAATGTAATATATATATATATATATATATATATATATATATATATATGTAAATAAACAAAAAATGTGTAAATAAAAGAAAAATAAAGAAAAGCCGAAATGACAGGGAAACTCGCAATAAAAATCAGCGAGTAAAATAAAGATGAAAATAAAGCCGAAATGATGGGGCAATCGCGATTTTCGCGATAAGAAAAGCTGAAATGATAGAGCAATCGCGGTAAAAAAAAACGGCGAATGATGAGTCGCTCCTGGTTCCATATTCTAGTGTAGTGATGCAGACGCCAACCAAAATCCAATTTCCCATAATTCTCCCAGCCTTACGGCCAGTCCCCAAACTGACTACCGTATACAATCCACGGGCTCAAATAATTCTCAGCATACCTATGCCCCACCGCAATCACCAGTTACGCGGCTGGTCTCCGCCCTCGGAATTATGCTCCATTGGGAAGACCCACTCATGCGTCCTCACGATACATGAGGAGAACTAACCTTCATGGGATCCTTATGACTCACAAAGGAAAAACACACTTGGGAGTCCTCACGACTCCTAAGGAGAAAATGCACCTACGTGATCCTTACGACTCGTAGGGAGAAAATGCTTTTATGGGACCCTTACGACCCATAAAATTGAAAAGCCTTAGGTGATAGGGATCTAAAACCTGTCTCCTAATCCATCGCTTCCCAATAGGCACGGCGAATGATGAGTCGCTCCTGGTACCATATTCCAGTGCAGCGATGCAGACGCCAACCAAATTCCAAATCCCATACCCCAATGGCGAATGATGAGTCGCCCCTGGTACCATATTCTAGTGCAGCGATGCAGACGCCAACCAAATTCCAAATCCCATACCCCAATGGCGAATGATGAGTCGCTCCTAGTACTATATTCCAGTGCAGCGATACAGACGCCAACCAAATTCCAACTCCCATACCCCAACGGCGAATGATGAGTCGCTCCTGGTACCATATTCCAGTGCAGCGATGCAGATGCCAACAAAGTCTCGAAGTTTTTACGGCCCTACGTTCTGGATCATACATCCTGCAAAACCGTATACAATCCACGGGCGTAAAACGATCCCAATCTTTCCCAAGTCCTACCGGCGAGACCACATTCAAAGTCCCACCGGCGGTGAAAAAAAAAGGTATGTCCATAAGCAAGATAGGTACGGATGAAAACCCTAAAGGGCTCTGTGAGTAAAAACAGCAGTACTGCCGGCGAGTTTATGAAAACCCGAAAGGGCGCAAACTTGTGAAAAAGAGATGAAATGCACTCACAAAGTCCTCTCGACTTTCTGAGGAGAAAATTCCCGCGTGAGATCCTTATGACTCACAAAGGAGCAACACACTTAGGAGTCCCCACGACTCCTAAGGAGAAAATACACCTACGGGATCCTTACGACCCGTAGGGAGAAAATGCTTTGTGAGACCTTTACGGCTCACAAAATTGAAAAGTCTTAGGTGATAGGGACTTAAAACCTGTCTCCTAAGCCATCGCTTCCTGATAAGCAAGCGCAAATGATGATTCGCTCCTGGTACCATATTCCAGTATAGCGATACTGATGCCAAGCAAAAACCAATTCCCAAATCCTCCCGGGGCAAATGATGAGTTGCTCCTGGCATTATTCCAGTGCAGCAATAAAGATGCCAAACCAAAACCAATTCCCAAATCCTCTCATGACAAATGATGATTCGCTTCTGGTACCATATTCCAGTATGGCGATGCTGATGTCAACCCAAATCAAATCAAACCAATAACCTCTGCGGCGGAATCATGCTCCGTCCCAGAATTTACCCCGTGTCGAAATCATGCTTCGCCTTGGGATATCTACCTTCCCTGCCGGAATTATGCTCCGCCTCGGAATCAAATCAACCAACCAGCTCTGCGTCGGAGTCATGCCCCGTCTCAAAGTGTACCCCGCGTCAAAATCAAGCTTCACCTCGGTGTATCTGTCTTCCCTGTCGGAATTATGCTTCGGCTTGGAATCAACCAACGACCTCCTCATCGGAATTATGCTCCTCCTCGGAATCAAGTCAACCAGCAAGCTCTGCGCCGGAATCATGCTTCGTCTTAGAGTGTACCCCGCGTCGAAATCAAGCTTCGCCGCGTTGTATTTACCTTCCCTGTTGCAATTATGCTTCGGCTCGGAATTAACCAGCGTCCTCCTCGTCGGAATTAAGCTCCGCCTCGGAATCAGGTCAACCAGCAAGCTCTGCGTCGAAATCATGCTTCGTCTTAGAATGTACCCCGTGTCGGAATCATACTTCGCCTCGGAGTACCTGCATTCCCTGTCGGAATTATACTTCGCCTGGGAATCAACCTCTGCATCGAAATTATGCTTCGGTCAGAATGTCTGCCGCTTGACGGAATTATGCTCCAACCCTTCGGAATGATGCTCCGATCCTTGGAATCATGCTCCGCTCTTCGAAATGATGCTCCGAATCCTGGAATCATGCTCCGCTCTTCGGAATGATGCTCGGATCCCTGGAATCATGCTCCGCCCTTCAGAATGATGCTCCGAACCCTGGAATCATGCTCCGCTCATCGGAATGATGCTCCGATCTTTGGAATCATGCTCCGTGCTTCGGAATGATGCTCCGATCCCTAGAATCATGCTTCGCTCTTCGGAATAATGCTCCGATTGCTCCCTGAGGGACACTCCGTCTCGGAGACGCGTCAAGCGTCGACCGTCTATGTCGTAAAAAGGGCAGTGCAGGCTTCCTACAAAGTGGGAACCAAATCGCTCCGGATCAGAGCGTCGACCGTCCATGTCGCAAAAGGGCAGTGCAGGCTTCCTACAAAGCAGGAACCAGATCACTCCGGGCCAGGGAAACGTCTACCACGGACACTCCGTCTTGGAGACGCATCAAGCGTCGATCGTCCATGTCGTAAAATGGGCAGTGCAGGCTTCCCACAAATTGGGAACCAAATCGCTCCGGATCAGAGCGTCGACCGTCCATGTCATAAAAAGGGCAGTGCAGGCTTCCTACAAAGTGGGAACTAAATCGCTCCAGATCAGAGCGTCGACCGTCCATGTCGCAAAAGGGGCAGTGCAGGCTTCCTACAAAGCAGGAACCAGATCACTCCGGGTCAGGGAAATGTTAGAGATAGTACCTTCAGAGTCAATTATTGGATTACAGGCACGTGATTACAATGATTGAGGGATGACCTATGCCGGTAGGACAGTCTTACTCAAGATGATAGTATGCTATCTGGTTTATCTTTATCATCGTGTACTGCTTTAGGTGACCTTACAGGTCACTATTGCGCGTTGATAGAGCTCTTAGGATTCATGCTTGACGGCCAGCAGTATGATGGCGATCATATACGTGGGAGCTGGGGTCTATAAGCACATCCTTAAAAGGTCCCTAGTCGTTGGAGTTTTCGAGACAGGGCATCGATACTCCAGAGTAGACTAGTGTATACAGTCGAGACTCCGACGAGGGGCGGTGGCCGGTCTCACAAGCCATTGGTGTCAGTTGGTTCACCGAAGATGTATACAGGTGCTCATTGGGTTATGAGTACACCGGACAGGACTCGCCGGGAACATGCTAGTTGGTCTTATACCTGACGTCAGATAGCAGTTCCCTGGTGACATGTGTACAGGTTTGTTCATCGACCCGAGATCGTCATTTGTCTCATATGAGTTCCCACTGTACTTTGATTACTACCCTACCATGGCTCAAAGGAGTCGTGCAAACAGGTTTTAGTTGGGTACAGTCCCGAGCCACATGGAGGCAGTGAGCGGATCTGCAGGGGTTCGTCTCTCCTGGTATGGGGGGTGAGGTCGCGCTGTGTCTAGGAGAGCCATTACACGAAGTCCTTGGCCAAGACAGGAGATTTACTGGTAGGTATTCCAGTAATATCTCAGGGTGTTCTGGGATACACTCCGACACGACTTGTACCGCTTTTGGAGGTCTGACTTTTACCAACCCCCTAGGCCCGCCATGCAATACTCATAGACGAACGGATCGGACTGTACGGATATTGTCACTGACAGGCTCAGTAGGGTGTCAGGATGAGTTTGCTCATCGACGTCCCTTTTGGTCAATACCTGGTAGCCCGTTACGTATGGCTAATACCTCTGACGTGCTAGTGGTTAAATCCACAGCCAAAGTATTGACGAGTCTTTAGAGTCCCCCACAGACAGTTTCTCAAGTTTCGGGCGAAACGCTGTAGAGGCCGTATGGATATATGGCAGGGTTCGATCATATACGTGCGGTATTGCACGGATCATGATCGGACGGATAATACTAGCGTGCTTTGGTTTAAGCCGGATCCTAGTATTGTACAGTGTAGATTTTGTCTCATTGCATTTGTATTCGGTCGGAATACAAATGCGGGTATGTATATACAGTCGCGGGGTTTTCCTGTAATTTATTACATGATCGTTTTTCTGAAGTTGCCAGTTTGCTTTCTGGTATCGGCCATTTTCCTTTGTTTCTTTCTTTGGCTGAAATTTGGCGGAGGGGGTTATTTGCAATTGTACAATTCATAATGGAGAAGACTTTTTATGATGATAGGTTCATGATGGTTCTACCATCCATTGACTTCTTTTTTGCTCATCATTGCTTTCTTTATACGATGGGTTTAGGATGAGATTTGGGGATGATGATGATTCCTCATCATCACCCTTTTCTCTTGCTTGCATTATTGCTTCTCCCCTTGACTTTTCTCCTTCCTCTCATTCTTTTGATGCTTGGGCCGGCCACTTAGTGAGGGGGGTGTCCAAAATTTTTGGGATGAGAATTGGTCTCATTTGGCTTGCAAAAAATCATATAGCTCCATCTCAAAAGTTCATCTCGTTCCTCCACCAAAAAAATGGCAACTTCATCAACCCCTCGAGACAAAAATTTCTACACTTAGTCTACAGCAAAATTGGACACGTCGGCTTGCCAACTTCATGTTCGAGTTGCCTCGGTCCAGAGGTGGGAGCCCATTAAAAGACTCGGCGATGTGGTGCCCTTTCCGACGAGGAGATGAAGACCAGAGATTCCGCGGGGAGATCGGGATGGTGGCCAAAGGCCGAAGGACACGGATCGCTCGGTATAGCTCTCTACCCTTTCTCTAGTTCACTAGTAGTAGGTTAATGGTCCGATCTGGGTTTATAGTCCGCGGTAGCACCGGTTTCTGTTTAAAGAAAAGTTTTTGTTTCCGCATTTTGGCCTCGTTCAGACGGCCGGGGCGCTGCCGTGCACCTACAGGAAACGTCTACCATGGACACTCCATCTCAGAGACGCGTCAAGCGTCGACCGTCCATGTCGTAAAAAGGGCAGTGCATCCCAAAAAGGGGGAACCAAAGCAAGTCGCCTCCACGCGAAAGAAGATCCATCAATTTCATGCACACGACCCAAATATGTGGTGTGTATTTATTGATAGGGGCACTTTGTTGGGGTCGAAAATTGCACCCCGGTTGACCAAGTCAAAGTCAAGGTCAACCCCAAGCCAGGTGGGCCCAAGCCCAGGTTAAGTGGGCCCATGTCCGAGTCGAGCCGGAATATGAAGCGGCCGGCCTCCCCATGCAAATCATGTAAAAAAAATAATTTTGATGGGCATAAAGCCAAATTTTTGTAAACCCATGGGTTATGTGCAAAAAGAAATGGCACATGAGCCATGGGATGGGCAAAATGCCATTTTGTAAAGCCCAAGGGGCTATATGTAAATATGTAAGCCTATATAAGGCAACATGAGGAAAATATCTAATATACTTTTTGATTCCCCTCAAAAATCTAGGGTTTGTTCCTCTTTCCCCTTTCTGAAGGTTCCAAACCTTCTTCTTTCTTTTGAATTAAATCAAGAGTTTTACTCTTTCTTTTCCAAAACTAAATAGTTTTTCACCACAAAACCCACAAAGGGGAACATGGATCTGTCATTAGATCTCAAAAAGAAGAGATTTTTAAAATCTCACATCTCTTGATCTTCAAGATCCTGCCAACAGAGAAGGAAGAAGGAGGCTCATCTCCAGAAACCCCACTTTGGGGAAGAACTAGGGCTCAAAGGGAGAAGTCCCTTCATCAGCTTCAAAATATCTTAGGAGTTTAACTCCTCATATACACACACACACACACACACACACACACATACAGAATACTAAGCGCTCCTTTCTGGGAGTACAACTCCCATTGCAGGGACCAAGTCCCTTTTGCCGCCTGAGCATCCACATGCTGACACGTGGGGCGCTAGCGCCCTTGCACTCAAAGCGCTAGCGCCCGAGTGCCTACGTGCCTGGCACGTGGGGCTCTAGCGCTCAAAGCGCTAGCGCTCTTGCGCTGAAAGCGCTAGCACCCAAAGCACCGACGCTTTTTCCCACGCATTCTTTGGATGCCCTTTCCCTTATATATATATATGCATATATATATATATGCATACACACACATACATACTCCACGACACTGTCCCTCTCAAAAAAATTTGGGCCGGGGCGCTGCCCCGCACCCCATAAGGGGGATACTAGCCCCCATGACCCCCATCCCGCTATCCGGGTAGCGGGACCCCCGTAAAAACTCTGCGGGGCCCCCGATATATCGAAAACCCCTTTTAAAACACAACACACGCACACTGCACATTGAGTTCGCATGACCAGTTTAACCTGTCAATCGGAGGTTCCCTCGCTTCAAAGGCGAGGGGTAATTAACGACAGCTTAGTCCGCGGCTGCCGGAGATTCGAATCTCCACAATCAATAAACCCTAGCCTACCCTAGGCAGGGGGAATCTGTAATGCGCCTGACAAGCATGCGCGCATTCCCATCTCAATGAAGTGACGAAAAACACCCTACAGGAGGCAGTAACACTGGGCTTTGGCTTCCCAATCAAGGTCGGGGGTGCCTTCCTCCATTGAGCCCTAGGCCAAGAGGCAGAAGAAGTGAGCTCCTTGGCGGGAGTCATCCGGGGGACAAGCCTTTGAAAGTGGGCTCAACTATAAGGTTCCGTCCGGACTATCCGTCACCGACAGCCTCTTGAAGGAGGCAGAAAAGAGAGCGAAAGCCAAAGATCCCGAGGGGAACCGTGCGGGTCCAGGCCGCAGCTATTGCTCAGGACGACGTTCATGTTGGTAAAATTGTACTTAGATTTTTTTTCAACCTATTTTTCTTTTTTTATGTTCCTAACTAATGCTTTTTGTTTCTTTCTGCAGGTCCTCCAGCACTGTGCCCTCTTGGCCGCTATGGAGGCTGAGGAAGTCGCCCTGGCGATGGAGAGGGCGGAGGAGGTTTCTTCAAGTGAGGAACAACTCCTCGTCGAGCTGAAGGCGACCGAGGAGAATGCCACCTTTCTTGAGGTGCTGAAGCTTTCGAAAGAGCTGAAGGCTGCGAGGCTTGACAACGCCAACCGAGCTCTCCAGGCCTAAGTCGGCGAGATTAATGGGCTGTTCGATGCAATGAAAGGACAGCGGGACGCGGCGAAGAGGAACGCTCGGGTGGCCGAGGATGCGGTGACGCGGGCCATGGAGATAGAGAAGTAGGTTGTGGAGAACTACAAGTCGTCCGACCAGTTGTACCTCGATCTAGTCAACGCCACAGCCGTAAGGTGGCACAATGCTCTCAATGCCGTCAAAGAGATTTTGCCCGAGTTCTATGACAATGAGCTCCGCTCGCGGTACCTTCTTCCCGAGGAAGAGCCCAGGGGCAGAGACAGAAGCTCGGCCGCCGTCGAGACTGCACCTCCTCATCCTCTGCAGTTCGTTGAGGTCGTGGCCCCGGAGGTCACCTCTAAGCAGGCTCAGGGGGTCGGCGATGACTCATGAACGGGCCACCCCGAGGAGAAGCCTGAAGCCCCCATTCTTTTTATTTTTATTTTTCTTTTCTTTTATAAGCCTCCGGGCGGTTTTGTAAAGCTGAGGAGCTCACAATACCTTGTACCTTAATTTTGAAATTAATAAAGACTTTTTGCTCATCTATAATGTTTTTGTGTTATTCGGGCTCGCTTTGTTCTTGAAAATTTTCATTTTTATTTTCCAAGTGTAGATAGACCGGTATACCCACTTCTTCATTCTTGAAAAAATTTCATTTTTATTTTCCAAGTGTAGATAGACCAGTGTGTTCTCTTCACCCCTAGAGACGAGGTAACGCGAGTAGAGCAAACATTAGGTTGGTATCCCATGCCTTCACCCCTTGCAGACAAAGTAAGATGAGTAGATGACTTAGGATTCATCAGCTCAAGTCGGGCCGAGAATGAACATGTCTATAGGCCAAGCAGGAATCTACTCGTGCGAGGACTTAGGATTCACGGCTTAGGTCGGGTAGGGATCTACCCACTGTGAATGGGTGTTCCTCCGAACCGAGCAGGAATCTACTCACGTGAGGACTTTGGATTCACGGCTTAGGTGGGGCAGGAATCTACCCGCCGTGAATGGGTGTGACGAGTAGGAAGATGTTCGCCGGTCTCGCATGAGGGCTTTGGATTCACGGCTTAGGTCGGGTAGGAATTTACCTACCATGAATGGGTGCGTCAGGCAGGAAGCTGTCCGCCGGCCTCTGAACCGAGCAGGAGTCTACTCGCGTGAGGACTTTGGATTCACGGCTTAGGTCGAGTAAGAATCTACCCGCCGTGATTGGGTGTGACGGGCAGGAAGCTGTCCGCCGGCCTCCGAACCGAGCAGGAGTCTACTCGTGTAAGGACTTTAGATTCATTGTTTTGTTTAGGCAGGAATCTACGCGCCGTGAATGGGGGCGACGTGCAGGAAGCTGTCCACCGGCCTTGTGTGTGAGGTCTTAGCTCGGAAACGAGAAGAAACAAGTTCAGATTATAGAAAAGCAGGAATCTCATTATTTAAAGAGAATACAAGTTCATCTATATAGTTATGCTTTTCTGCATTGAATGGTCACGGAAGATCACGACCCAAGGAATCTTAGAGTCGGTAAGCTCTTCCAGGTAATACTTCGGTTACGAGGAATAGGCCGTCCCACTTCAGAGAGAATTTGTGCAGCTTCCCTTGGTCCTCAAATTCATTACAGCGGAGGACTAGGTCTCCCGACTTGAATGCTTGGTGTTTGACCCGAGCATTGTAGTACCAGACAGTGTGTTGCTGGTATGCGACCATCTTCATTTGAGCCCGATCTCTTTTCTTTAGCAGGATGTCCAGGTTGCTTCCCAGGGCTTGGACATTGGTTTCATCATCGATGTGTTCGACCCGGTAGCTGGGAAGTCCGATCTCGGTGGGCACCATGGCCTCGGTGCCATTGCACAGGCTGGATGGGGTTTCTCCCATGGAGGTTTTCTTTCAAGTCCGCAATGCCCAGAGTACTCGGGAAGCTCTTCAACCTATCTGCCTTGTTTCCTTTCCAGCTGGGCTCTGAGTCTCCTGATGATTCCTCGATTCGCTACCTCGGCTTACCCGTTGCACTAGGTATGGGCAATCGCAGAGAACTTCATCAGTACGTGGTATGCGCCGCAAAACTTCTTAAACCTGTCGTTTTCGAAGTTGGTTCCGTGGTTGGTGATAACACATCTTGGAATTCCGAACCGAGCAATGATGTTATTCTCCAGAAACTTTATCGTGGAAGTCACGTCTGGCTTTCTGATCGGCGTAGCTTCAACCCACTTTGTGAAGCAGTCAACGACGACTAGGATATATTTTTTTCCTCTGGTCCATGTTGGGAGTTTGCCGATTATGTCCATTCCCTACTGGGATAATGGCCAAGGAGAGCTTAGCGGCGTTAGCTCGGTTACTGATAGTCGGGGAATGGTGCCAAAGAGTTGGTACGCTTTGCATCGTCTGACTAGTTTTTTCGCATCGACATAGATTGCGGGCTCCTTGGTGAGCGCCACCAACCCCTTCGTGTATCTCCTGAAGTACGTACCTAGCTTTATCGAAATCGACACATCTGAGCAGGGGCCGGGTTTAAGACTTCTTGTACAAGTTTTCCTTACTCCACACGAAGTGACGAGATTTAATGCGGAGTTTTTGGGCCTCTGCTCGGTCTTTGAGAAGTGTCCCATCTCTGAGGAACTCTACCAGAGGCTTTCTCTATTCCGGGGTATCTTCTTGAGTGGTGTATATTCTGTTGGACACCTCCAATCCTCGACGCTGGGCCACGACAATATTTCGAAGAGGATGTTCTTCTTGTGATTGGCCGAGTATGAGGATGCAAGTTTGCTCAGTGTGTCGGCTTTGACGTTCAGGCTTCGAGGAATCTGCTCCACTTGGAGTCCGTCGAAGTTTTTCCTTAGCCTTTTTACCTCGGCAAGATACTTCATCATGAGGAGTTCTCGTGCTTCGAAACGTCCGGTTGTTGGGGTTAAAAATTACATCCCGATTGACCAAGTCAAAGTCAGTCAATCCCTAGCCAAGCGGGCCCAAGCTCAAATGAATTGGGCCCAAGCCCAAGTCAAGACCAAGCATGGAAGGGGCCGACTCCATACCAAGAATGAAGCAATAAATTAGTTCAATACAATTTTTTTAGAAATAAATGTATGAAAAATGGACAGAAAGCCAAAATTTTGTAAACCCTATGGCTTATGTGCAAAAAGAAATAAGCACATAAGGCATGGGGTGACACAAGTGCCATTTGGTAAAGCCCAAGGGGCTATATGTAAAGTCGGGCAGGAAGCAGTCCGCCAGCCTCCTTCTCCTTCCTCAAGGTTCTAAACCTTCTTCCTTTTTCTTGAATTAAATTAAGAGTGTAACTCTTTTTTTCCTAAAAAGAAATAGTTTCTCACCACAAAACCCATGAAGGGGAGCTCAAATCTCCTATCAAACCCCTAAATGGGGATATTTTTAAGTCTCACCCCCTTTTCTTCAAGATCCAGCCAACAGAGAGGAGGGAGAAGAAGACCCATCTCCAAAAATCCCACTTCGGGGAAGATTCGAGGCTTAGGAGAGGATCCAGGACTCAAGGAAGAAGAAAGGGGTCCCCTTTGATCATCTGCGAAGATTTTCGGGAGTTCAACTCCATTTGTCAAAATCTTTTGGAGTTTAACTCCATAAATAAAATTCTTTTGGGAGTTTAACTCCACTCAAAATCCTTTTATGAGTTTAACTCCATAAAGATAAAAATCCTCCCTTTTTCTGGGAGTTTCAATGTCCCTCGGGAGTTTAACTCCTAATTCCGGGGCTAAGCCCCCTTCTTCTGCAGGCGTCCAGCGCCTGCGTGCCGGGCGGGTGAGACGTTGACGCCCAACGTCCACGCGCCAAGCACGTGATCCGCTGGCGCCCGACGCCCATGCGTCCTTAGAACGCTACTCACCCCTCGTTTTCCTATACACTCCACACTAAAAATACCTCACTTGTTAAATTTTTTTTCTAACGGGGCTATGTCCCGCACCCCGCAAGGGGGATGCTAACCCCCTTGACCCCCAGTCTGCTATCTGGATAGCAGGACCCCCGTAAATTCTGCGAGGCCCCCGATATATCGAAAACCCTTCAAAACACAACACACGCACACGACACATTGAGTTCGCATGACAAGTTTGACCCATCAATCTGTGGTTCCCTCGTTCCAAAAGCGAGGGGTACTTAACGACAGATTAGTCCGCGGCTGCCGAAGACTTAGATCCCCACAATCAATAAACCTTGGCCTATCTTAGGCAGGGGAAATCTGTATACGCCTGTCAGGCGCGCGCATTCCCATCTCAATGGGGTGACGAAAAACACCCTACACTGGTCCCTTGGCCGACGACCAATGCGGAATTGCCGCGGACTTTAATTTTCTTTCGCCCCACCCTGAGGTAATTCGTAGACCGGCCAACAGGGCTTCATACTCCGTGGCGTTGTTCGAGGCTATGAAGTTGAGCCGCAGAGAGCAATCCATTTCGGCTTCATTGGGACCGCGGAAGACGAGCTTGTTCCCTCGTATAAAAAATTGTTATCGGTTAAATATAATAAGACGGCGCCTCACGTGAAACACACGTGAGCGTCGGCGCCAGTTTCTAATAGGATTAAATTCTACAGCATCGCCTTACGTGAAAAACACGTGAGCGCTGGCGTGCAAAGCACGTGGATGCTTGATTGAGTTCTAGGACCAGCGCTGTTAGTGTATATGCCCTAGGGGTCATTATTGTATCATACTAGCTTGTATATTACTTAATGGAAGCTTGGGATATTCACAGTTATATTAACAGTCTTGCTAAACATGGTAGTATGCTACTTGGTTGATATCTATCTTAATATGTGTGTACGTATTGATAGAGCCCTTAGGATCTTGCTTGACTACCAGCGTTGTGATGGCAGTCATACTAGTGGGGGCTGGGTAGTCTACAAGCACATCCTTTTTCAGGTCCCTAGTCGTAGGATTATCGAGACAGGGCATCGATACTCCGGAGTAGACTAGTGTGTACGCTTCTCATCCCAGTTGGGGAGATGGTCTGTCCCACAGCCATCAGTACGTCGTACTGGAGATAGTATACAGGTGCTCGTTGGGTTACGGGTACACCGGACATGACTCGCAGGGAACTGTTGGTTGGTATTATACCCGTCGTCAGTTAACAGTTCCCAGGTGACATGAGTACAGCATAGTCCGCAGACTTGACACTGCTGCTTCACCTCGAGTGTGTTCCTACTGTTCTTAGATTGCTACCTTATCACGGCTCAAAGGAGTCGTGCAAACAGGTAGCAGTTGGGTGCAGTCCCGAGCACTTGGAGGCAGTGGCGGTTAGACAGGATTCGTCTCTCTCGGTATTGGGAGTTGATATCGCGCTGTGTCTGGAGAGCCATTACGCAAAGTCCGTGGCCAGGGCAAGCGAGATTTACTGGTAGGATTTCCAGTAGTTTCTCAAGGTGTAATGGGCTTCGCTCTGACACGACTTATACCGCCTTTAGGGGACTGACGCTTGCCGCCCCTAGGCCCGATATGCGATAGTCCTAGATGAACAGACCGGACTGTACGGAGATTGTCATATCAGGCTCAGTAGGAGTTCGGATGGGTTTCCTCATCGGCCTTCTTATCGACATCTACCTGGGGACCGTTACGTACAGCTAGTGCCGCTTGTGGTCTGTGGTTAAACCCACTGCCAGCGTAGTAGTCGAGTCTTTAGAGTCCCATACAGAGAGTTTCCCTGCTTCGGGCGAAACGATATAGAGGTCGTATGGTTTTACGACAAGGGTTCGGATGCATACGTGTTTTTACGCACGTACGATGTTCGGACAGTTTTTACTAGCCGGCTTTGGTTTAAGCCAGATTCTAGTATCAGATTATTGGATTTATACAGTCTAAAGTTTTTCCGTGTTTTCACGGATAGGAGGGGCGTTCTCGTAAATTGTCGAGAAGCTTATAGAAGGATGATGACTTGGAGGCTAAGGTGGCATTTGCATTTATTGGATTAATGAGTCATGGTGTGATTTATCCATGGAGTTAATGATGCATTAAGGATTTAAATGACTCATGAGATGAATCACTATATGAATTAATGAAGCATGATGACACATTATTATTTGTTATTCATTTGATAATATCATATGCTTCATATATTCAAATGATATCATTATTCCAAAAGGATTTTCACTCTCACCTTCTCCCTCCTCAAGCTCTCTTTCTTCAAACCCTGACCCTAACCTCTCATGTGTTGAGATCAAGGGTTAGCAAGACTTATTAATCTCTAATCACACTCTATATTCTCTAGGTTGCTTTGATTAGCACTTTGAGTAACCTAGTTTCTTCAAGTTAGAGGCAAAACTTGGAGTAGTAGCTCTCGGGTGGATCTTCTATTACAAAGAGGAGGCCGACGAGGAGGTGGTTAACGAGAAGAAGAAGGACTTGGTTCATTAGGTATAATCTTCTTTCATAGTAGCTAATCCTTCCTATGATGTTGTTAGTTAAGGTTTGGCAAAGATCCGTAAGTTAGTCGATATTAGTTTAAACAAAATGATTGTTTTTCATATTTCCGCCTCCCCGTAACTCATGAGGTGTTCAACGTCGACTTACAGTGGTATCAGAGCCTCGCTAAACCATAACTAACTTGTTAGCAAAGTCGTTAGAAATTCAATCGCAAAACGAACCGGAAAAAACATCAAATTGACCAAGTTTCTGTCAATTTTAAAACGGGGTCTAAAATTTTTTCAGGGACCCTTAAAATTACATGCAGGAAAATATAAGAATACTGGAGAAATTTGGGTTCCTAAATCGGCCAAACAGCCGCGGAACCGCGGCCGATTCAAGCGATCCGCCGTGGATCCGCGGCCGAGTTGAAGCTGATTCACCTCAAAATTCCCCAGTAACTCTTCTGTGTTAATTTTGTTCTTTCTGGAATGTTTTGTTTCTGCTCAAGTTTCAGGTGCACAGAGAAGTTTTTGGAGTAGAATCAATTGTGTTTGCTCGATCGAAATTCTACGATATTTGGCTAATTAGATTATATCTGTGATTTGTATAATGTGTTCGTAAACCTCCCCTAACTGCTAGTATGTCGGTGGCAGGGGGTTGCACATTTCTGTAATGATTTTACTGTTTGTGTTTATGAACTTGATTGGATCGTTGTGATGATTAGCCGGGGGTTTGAGATGGGTTTTAATATTCATTCATTCGATGTAAATTGTAATATGATGTAATATTCTTTTGCGGGGCACATCCAGGTTGCGGTTGTAGCCACCGTTGTATTATTTCGTTTACTGATTTTTGCTCCTAGGATAGACCCAAGGTGGGGTGCACAAACTACCGGATACTTTGAACTGTTTAGTGGCCTACTCACGTTGTTGAGGGAGACCGCTTCACTTCGGGTACTTGGCAGGTAGTTTGCCGTACCCGTAGGGGTCCAGGGTGGGGTAATGGCTATTCATCACAACTGTGTAATCCGTCTTTCGTTGCAGGCTCAAAGAAACGCGGATTGCTTGTATATCCAATAATGTTCATATGTGAACTGGAATGCCTATTATTGCGTCTGACGAATGTACAATATCTATATATGATAGCTATTTAGACGTCACTTATGTTTTACACCCCCGCTAGCCCAGCCCCCGCTCTGTCGTTAGTTAAGTAACATACAGGTGATGACGGGACCCAATGGCAAATGCGGATGGCATAAGAGGACGTTGTATTTTCGTTGTTTTCTGTAATGATAGGTTAATGATGGGACGCATTATATTAATGCAAAGAAAATAAACCAAAGTTGAATCGTTGGAACAGTTTAAAAGAAACCACTCGGTTATTTTTAAAACAAAAGATATTTTTAAATTGCGGAGCTTTAACCACTCCTTTTAAAAGCTATCAGGTTCCTTCGGTCATATCAAGTTCACTACGTTCACGGTTTTGCCAAAACCATTTGTAGCCCTCCGTCATTTCATTTGGGTATTCAGTAGTATTCAAGCTATGTATTTTAGCCAAAGTCAAGGCATAGTGTTTGGTAGCTGCTGGGTATTCATTTATTGCATAGATAGATGAGTTAGTTTGGGACAGTCATATTATCATTTGACTAAAGTCAGGGGTATGTACGGATGGGTTCAAATTAACAAGATAATGATGGGTAGAACTTGACATGTGACTTATGACATTTTGACCAAAGCCAAGGTCATAAGACATGGGGCAGAAATTTATATCGGGAATTTCTAAAGAAACTGAAATTTGCAAAGAGATGCATACCATTTGGAGTTTGATGAATGTTGGTAGGATTCCTTCAGCATTATCATATGATGATATTTGGATCCCGATCCTACTGTGAGTATCCGCTACTCATCAGGAGATTCGTCACTTAACGATCAATGCTATAATCCAAGTAGGTGCCGAGAAAGGTGTCAGCGGGGCTACGCTCCCAGAGAAAAGAGGTTATTTAATTAAGGACTTCGCGAAAGCGTTGGAAAACCTCCCTCGAAGTACCGACACCGGCCTGGCCGAACGGTTAAGCAAGTATTGTACGGTGAGAATAGTCCTGGCTAGTTCTTCCTTTTTGGTTTGAGGAGGGATTCGAGAAACAGTGGGAGCCATCCAGTTTAGATAAACTAAAAACCACTCTAAACTTGCAAGAGCATCATGCTAAAGTGTTCCCTCTCTCTCTCATTGCAGTGACCCAAAACATGACAGGCCTTAAGTTACTACTAGAAAAAAATATATTGACAGGGCCAAACTATAAAGATTGGCTGCGGAATGTCAAGATGGCTTTGACTTATGACAAATTGGGGTATGTCCTTACCACTAAGGCACCTGCTGTCCCTGGTCCTAAATCCAGTAATGCGGATAAGGAAATCCACAAGACCTGGGAGTTAGATTGTGCGAAGGCCAAGTGCATCGTGCTTGCCTCGATGAATAATGAACATCAGAGGAGGCATGAGGATATGGATCTTGAATCCATATTTCTCCATACAAAGGATCTGTATGGGGAGCAATCTCGTATAGCAAGATATGAGACCTTAAAGAACTTGTTTCAGGCGAGGTTGGCCGTCGGATCATCTGTAGGAGAATATGTCCTAAAGATGATTGGCTATATAGAAGAGCTCGCAGACCTCGGGACGACTTTGGAGAATGAGCTCTATACAGACTTGATTCTCCAGTCCCTTCCTTCCACCTATGCCCAGTTTATTCTGAATTTCAACATTCAAAGAAAAGAAGTTAAACTTCCAGAACTCCTTAACATGTTGAGGAGTGCAGAGGGCACCTTGCAGAAGGCAAGGGAAACACCGGCTATGTTTGTTCGCGGTGCTTCTTCTCCCGGGTCCAAAGCTAGGGCCAAAGGAAGGAAGAATAAGGCCGCCACCAAACCTTGAGGAGGTGTTAGTAAGATGGGAGTGAAGGGAAAGAAAAAGATTGCAGTGCCAGTAGTGGCAAAGGATGAGTGCTTCCACTGTCATAGGAAAGGGCACGGGAAAAAGGATTGCAAAGCTTGGAATGCCAAGAACCAGGAACCGAAGCAAGCTGTGGTTTCGACTTCAGGTGTGTTTGTAATTGAGAATTGTCTGTCAATCAACTCTACTTCCTGGGTATTGGATACCGGATCAGGATCTCATATATGCAATTCATTGCAGGCACTGAGAATCCGTAGAGTGCTGAAGGTTGGTGATATGACCCTGAAGGTTGCTAACGGAGCTAGCGTGGGAGCTGTGTCCGCAGGGGATTATCACCTTGGATTGACGAGTGGACATATTTTGGTTTTGCAGAACAATTTTTGTGTACCTAGTTTAACGTGTAATATCATATCAGTTTCCTTGTTATCGAAAGAAGGTTATGATTTCACGTTTGTAAGCGATGTTGTTAACATCCACCTTAATCATGGTTTGATTGGGTCCGGTACAGTAGATAACGGTATATATGTCTTAAACCAATTACAGATTTTCAATGTCCAGAACACACTAAAAAGAAAGTCTTCAGATTTAAATAAGGCTTTCTTATGGCATTGTAGACTGGGTTACATCAATGAGACAAGATTAACTAAGTTACATAGAGAAGGATATTTGGATTCGTTCGAATATCAAAATTATGCCACTTGTCAATCATGTCTTAAAGGAAAGATGACAAAGACTCTATTCACTGGACATGGAGTAAGAGCGAGCGAGCTCTTAGGACTCATACACAGCGATGTATGTGGTCCAATGTCTACACATGTAAGAGGTGGTTTTTCCTATTTCATTACTTTTACGGATGATTACTCTAGGTACGGATTCATTTTCTTGATGAAACATAAATCCGAGGCTTTTGAGAAATTCCAAGAGTATAAGAATGAAGTAGAAAACCAAACCGCGCAAAAGTATCAAGACACTGAGATCTGATCGAGGTGGTGAATACTTAAGTGCCGGGTTCCTAGGTTACCTAAAAGAGAAAGGAATTCTCTCTCAGCTTACTCCTCCATACACTCCACAGCATAACGGTGTATCGGAGAGACGGAATCGAACCCTATTGGATATGGTACGTTCCATGATGAGTAATGCTGAGTTACCGCGATCTTTCTGGGGTTATGCGCTAGAATCAGCGGCATATCTTTTGAACATGGCTCCTACCAAGACTGTGCCTACCACGCCATATCAGATGTGGAGTGGGAAGAAACCCCATCTTTAGCATATGAAGATATGGGGATGTCCAGCTTTTGTTAAAAAGCAGCATGCAGACAAACTCGAGGCACGATTAGTACAGTGTAAGTTTGTGGGATATCCAAAGAACTCCAAGAGGTATTTCTTCTATTACGTGGAGGAACAAAAGGTTTTTGTTTCTCGTAATGCCCATTTTCTAAAACAGCAGTTTTTAGAAAAGGAAACAAGTGGGAGCGAAATAGAACTGGAAGAAATTCCAGAATCACAAACTACTACTGAAAGTTTGGTAGAACCAGTAGTTCAAGAAGAACAGGACATTCCCGCACCCCTCGGCAGGAGTAGTAGGCCGTCTCATCCGCCTAAGAGATACTACGGTTTTCTCATAGATGGGGATAGAGAGGATTGCATCATTGATGATGATGAACCTCTAGCTTCCAGCAGGCCATCCAGAGCGGCGACTCTTTACGATGGCTAGATGCAATGCGGACCGAGATGGAGTCCATGTACACCAAAAAAGTATGGACTTTAGACTTTGCTCCAGATGGGGTAAAACCCATAGGATGCAAATGGATCTTTAAGAAAAAGATTGGTGTAGATGGACATGTGGAAACCTATAAGGCTAGACTTGTTGCAAAGGGTTTTCGTCAAAGACCTGGTTTGGACTATGACGAGAATTTTTCTCCAGTGGCTATGCTCAAATCCATTCGGGTCCTTCTTGCTATTGCCGCCTTCCATGATTATGAGATCTGGCAGATGGACGTAAAGACGGCTTTTCTAAATGGTAATTTAGAAGAGTGCGTCTATATGGATCAGCCAGAAGGCTTCAATCAGAGTGGGAGCAGCGGGAAAGTGTGCAAGTTGCTTAAGTCCATTTATGGACTAAAGCAGGTATCGCGGAGTTGGAACATCTGTTTTGATGAAACGGTCAAAGAATATGACTTTATCAAAAATCCAGATGAACCATGTATATATAGTAAAATTGTAGCACGAACTGTCGTATTTCTCGTCTTGTACGTGGATGGCATTCTATTGATAGGAAATGACATTCCTATGGTACAATCCGTCAAAGGATTCTTGTCACACAGGTTCTCCATGAAAGACCTGGATGATGCCTCTTACATTCTGGGGATCCGAATCTATCGTGATAGATCCAAGAGGATGTTAGGACTTTCGCAGTCCAGGTATATCAACACTGTACTGAAAAGATTCAGTGTGGAAGATTCTAAGCGCGGTAATTTACAGGCTTGTCACGGAATCACCCTATCCAAAGAGATGTCTCCCAAGACTGATTTGGAAAGGGATCGCATGTCAGTTATACCCTACGCTTCTGCGGTAGGCTCTATAATGTATGCGATGTTGTGCACCAGACCAGATGTAGCTTACGCACTGAGCGTGGTAAGCAGGTATCAGTCAGACCCAGGGGAGAAGCACTGGATAACAGTAAAGAACATTCTCAAGTATCTGAGAAGAACTAAGGAGATGTTCTTGGTTTACGGCGGAAAAGACCTCAAGATAGAGGCCTTTGCTGATTCCAGCTTCCAGAGTGATAAGGATGACTCCAAGTCCATATCAGGTTATGTCTTTACCCTCAATGGAGGGGCGGTGTGCTGGAAGAGTTCCAAGCAGGACACCGTTGCTGACTCGACGATGGAAGCGGAGTATATTGCTGCTTGCGATGCCGCAAAAGAAGCGGTCTGGATGAAAAAGTTCCTAACAGAACTTCAGGTGGTTCCTACAATTGTTGATCTAATACCGCTGTATTGTGACAACAACGGACCTATAGCTTTAGCGAAGGAACCCAGGTCCCATCAGAAGTCCAGACACATCTTAAGGCGGTATTACCTGATCAGGGAGATTATAGATCGCCGGGAGATCGAGGTACGGAGAGTTGCTACAGAGGAGAACACTGCTGATCCATTCACTAAGGCCTTATCTCAGATTCAGTTCGAGAGGCTACTCGAGATGATCGGTCTTCGATATGCCAGTACATGGCCCTAGTGCAAGTAGGAGATTGTTAGTGTATATGCCCTAGGGGCCATTATTGTTTCATACTAGCTTGTATATTACTTAATGGAAGCTTGGGATATTCACAGTTATATTAACAGTCTTGCTAAATATGGTAGTATGCTACTTGGTTTATATCTATCTTAATATGTGTGTACGTATTGATAGAGCTCTTAGGATCTTGCTTGACTACCAGCGTTGTGATGGCAGTCACACTAGTGGGGGCTGGGTAGTCTACAAGCACATCCTTTTTCAGGTCCCTAGTCGTAGGATTATCGAGACAGGGCATCGATACTCCGGAGTAGACTAGTGTGTACGCTTCTCATCCCAGTTGGGGAGATGGTCTATCCCACAGCCATCAGTACGTCATATTGGAGATAGTATACAGGTGCTCGTTGGGTTACGGGTATACCGGACAGGACTCGCAGGGAACTGTTGGTTGGTATTATACCCGTCGTCAGTTAACAGTTCCCAGGTGACATGAGTACAGCATAGTCCGCAGACTTGACACTGCTGCTTCGTCTCGAGTGTGTTCCCACTGTTCTTAGATTGCTACCCTACCATGGCTCAAAGGAGTCGTGCAAACAGGTAGCAGCTGGGTGCAGTCCCGAGCACTTGGAGGCAGTGGCGGTTATAGATGATTCGTCTCTCCCGGTATTGTGAGTTGATATCGCGCTGTGTCTGGAGAGCTATTACACAAAGTCTCTGGCCAGGACAAGCGAGGTTTACTGGTAGGATTTCCAGTAGTTTCTCAAGGTGTAATGGGTTTCGCTCCGACAAGACTTATACCGCCTTTAGGGGACTGACGCTTGCCGCCTCTAGGCCCGATATGCGATAGTCCTAGACGAACACACCAGACTGTACGGAGATTGTCATATCAGGCTCAGTAGGAGTTCGGATGGATTTCCTCATCGGCCTTCTTATCGACATCTGCCTGGGGACCGTTACGTTCAGCTAGTGCCGCTTGCGGTCTGTGCTTAAACCCACTGCCAGCGTAGTAGTCAAGTCTTTAGAGTCCCACACAGAGAGTTTCCCTGCTTCGGGCGAAACGATATAGAGGTCGTATGGTTTTACGACAAGGGTTCGGACGCATACGTGTTTTTATGCATGTACGATATTCGGACAGTTTTTACTAGCCGCCTTTGGTTTAAGCCAGATTCTAGTACCGGATTATTGGATTTATATAGTCTAAAGTTTTTCCGTATTTTCACGGATAGGAGGGGCGTTCTCGTAAATTGTCGAGAAGTTTCTAGAAGGATGATGACTTGGAGGCTAAGGTGGCATTTACATTTATTGGATTAATGAGTCATGGTGTGATTCATCCATGGAGTTAATGATGCATTAATGATTTAAATGACTCATGAGATGAATCACTATATGAATTAATGAAGCATGATGACACATTATTATTTGTTATTCATTTGATAATATCATATGCTTCATATATTCAAATGATATCATTATTCCAAAAGTATTCTCACTCTCACCTTCTTTCTCTTCAAGCTCTCTTTCTTCAAACCCTAACCCTAACCTCTCATGTGTTGAGATCAAGGGTTAGCAAGACTTATTAATCCCTAATCACACTCTATATTCCCTAGGTTGCTTTGATTAGCACTTTGAGTAACCTAGTTTCCTCAGGTTAGAGGCAAAGCTTAGAGTAATAGCTCTCGGGTGGATCTTCTATTACAAAGAGGAGGCCGACTAGGAGGTGGTTAACGAGAAGAAGAAGGACTTGGTTCATTAGGTATAATCTTCTTTCATAGTAGCTAATCCCTCCTATGATGTTGTTAGTTAAGGTTTGGCAAAGATCCGTAAGTTAGTTGATATTAGTTTAAACAAAATTATTGTTTTTCATATTTCCGTCTTCCCGCAACTCGTGGGGTGTTCAACGTCGACTTACAAGCGTCTCACGTGAAAGGCACGTGAGCGCCGGCGTGCAACGCACATGAGTGCCTATTGTAGTAAAAATTAAATTCTTTGGCTATGCCCACGTGCATAACATATGAGCATCAGCGTCCAAATTAAAGCGGGTCTGCTTGGGTAGAATTAAATTCTACATGGAAAATATTTCCCTAAAATCTGGAAATATTCCCTATTAAACAGATCCGTCGGATCAAAGATCCAATGGTGATTAAAAGTCATCAAATGATAGAATTAAATTCTATTGGGAAAATATATTCCTTAATCTTTCTAAACAGGAAAGATAGTCTATATGGGAAAATATTTTCCTAATCTTGTTAAAAACAAGAAAATATATTCTGTTAAACGGAAAATCACTGGGTCAAAGATCCAACGGTGGATAAAATTCCCCGAATAATCTTCGAGACAATTTAAATCAATTGGTATGTCTTAAATGAGAGATTTTCTCAAACCTGATCAACAGTTTACCTTAGCTATATAAAGGACCCGAGACTTCAAGTCTCATTTAGAGAGTCCCCTCATAAGCTTTGGCAGCTACAACCAAGAATTCAATTCTCTTATTGAAGAAAAGTCCCTTCTCCTCTCAAAGCCTAGTAAAAAAAAATAGAGATCAAAACATCTCCATTGTCTAATATATGTAAATCTAAGGGTTTAACCCTTTAAAATCACTTAGTTCTTTCTCTGGATCTGAGATCTCCAAGACAACTCTGCCATAAGTTGAGAATTTAATTCTCATCGGGAAAATCTTGTTCTTGAGAATCAAAGATTCAGGGAAGAACAAGATTAGAAAGGACATGAGAGAAGAACATGAAGAAGATAGAGTCCACAATACTCCAGGAACTTAGTTCTTAAAAAGCCTGATCCCAGATCTTCAAAACAGAGATCTTGGTGATCGTTAATGGTCAAAATGCCATTAATAGAAGTTTAACTTCTTTTCAAAAGATAAAAAGAGAGTAAATCTCTAAAGGGCTTAGCGCCTCATGTGTTTCACACGTGAGCGCCCAAAATATTCCTTGAAGCTCAACGTCTCACGTGAAACACGTGAGTGCCCATAAATGAGAGCTCAGCGCCTTACGTAAAGCACACGTGAATGCTTAAAAGCTCAGCGCCTCACGTGATAAATACGTGAGCGTCCAAAAGATTCACAGAACTCAGCGCCTCATATGAAATACATGTGAGCGCTTAAGAACTCAGCACCTCACATGAAACACATGTGAGTGCCAAGAAACACAGCGCCTTACATGGCAACATGTGAGCGGGAAAAAGGAGCAGCGTCTCACGTGAAACACACGTGAGCGCTGAACAAAAGTGCTTAGCACTATATATATAGTCAAAATACTAAGTGCTTAGTACTGCTGAATATGGAAAAAATCCCAAGACTAAGCCCAAATTTGCTATGTCTTTGAAATTTCTTTGCAACCGAGCCCATATGCTTTGTTGATGGATCTTAAGAAAATTTAATGATTCTTAAATATATTTCTAAGTTGATCTTAGTCTCATACAAGACCAACGTATGCTTAGTTAAAATAAATTAAGCCCATATGCTCACATATATTTAAGTCGATCTTAATCTAAAAACAGATTAACGGTCCTTAAATAAAATAAAATATTCCTTAAACTGACGGAACATACAACCTAGGTTCAAACCCAAATCTAATATATACAGATTTGGACTAATCCGCGCCCTATGGGTGAGGACATAAATTAGCCTCCGTACACAATCTACGGGCAACCAAAATAAACCATACATAACATGACACGAAGTGAAATACTGGAGAAGGAGAAAGTTTTTATCGCAACGCGATAACGTAATTAACTGTAGGGGTTTGCGCCTGTAGGGAAGAGCGTCCCCACAATAAAAAAAACCCTTGTAAATGAGGGGGGATCTGAAAAAGTCTGCTACATCAGTCGCATCTATCCAAACCTCCAATATACGGTGCTATAAATCAACTTAGTATTTTCAGAGAGGTGGATGGATATATCCAAATAGCATCTGCCCCCAAATTCAGGCTAGACGTCTTAACGCCTCAGTCCAGTTTTCGGTGGTAAACAGATTCTGGCACGCCCGATGGGCCCTTTTTTCTTTCCACTCCACACTTCGTGTGTCGTGTTTCGCGAACAAAATCGTTGTTCACTATATTCACGGTTGCCCTAGGATGCGAGATACTATAACTTTATGCTTCGCCTCTGTGCAGAATCAATGGTTTTCAACTGCATTTCCTGCAAAAGAAACTCTCACTCCTCCCATCTGGAGGAGTGACATACGGGCCTAATGTGGCCTCTATCTTTTCAATACCGGTAGATCAGGTGACTCAGGCCACTACCGGGCTATTCTTCAAGACCATGCTTCCACCCATGAGCTTTGGCGCCACAATGCCCTAAGAAGAAGCTCCCTGAAAGTTGGTATTCAATATGTTGGCTACTGAGATGGCTCCTATCAGCAAGACGTCCAACTCCGAAGTCTCAGTCTTCAATAGGCTGAAGAGAAACTCAAACGGGTTCATAAAGAAGCCTGTGATTCCAGAAGGGGTTGCCCTCAAACGGCTAGCCCTTCCTGCTCCTACCATACGCGGGGCCAACAAAAGTGCTTCGCCACCAAGACGGCCGGTCTTCGATAGATTGACCAACTTTGCTCCAGCTCCACCAAGAGCGTCCGTCTTCAAGAGGCTGACACCAAGCGAAGCTCCCCAACAACGCCGGGGCATGACAAAGAAACCTCCAAAATTGAGGCAATTCCCACTGCACGAATGCTCGACGTCGCCACTGTCGCCGAGTGAGACAAGCTAGGGCAACTCTCCCTATGGGCTTACCCCACCAGCTCCTATGGTGGATGTTGACATTGCTGTTCCAACTGGGAACAGTTTTGAACCGCTTAGGAGGGTGAGAAAAAACTCCCCAACTGGGAACAGTTTTGAACAATTTTACTGCGTTCCACAACTATGACATCTGGAGGATGGACGTAAAAACCTCTTTTCTAAATGGTGATTTAGAAGAGTGCGTTTATATGGATCAGCAGGAGGATTTCGTTGACAGTGGGAGCAGCGGAAAGACATGCAAGTTGCTTAAATCCATTTATGGATTAAAACAGGCATCGCGGAGTTGGAACATCTGTTTTGATAAAGCAATCAAAGAGTTTAATTTTATCAAGAATGTGGATGGACCTTGTATTTAAAACAAAATTGCAGGGAGACTCGTTGTTTTTCTCGTATTGTACGTGGATGAAATTCTCCTGATAGGGTATGAGATTCCTATGCTACAATCAGTCAAACTTTTTCTATCACAGAAATTCTCCATGAAAGACCTCGGTGATGCCTCCTACATATCGGAGATTAAGATCTGTAAAGATAGATCTAAATAACTTTTGGGATTGTCCCAGTCAAGATACATTGACACCATACTAAAGAGGTTTATTATGGAAGATTCCAAGCGTGATAATTTGCCCGCTTGTCACGGAATCATCCTCTTCAAAGAGATATCTCCTAAGACTGATGAAGAGAGGGCTCACATGAGCATTATACCTTATGCTTCGGCAGTTAGATCTATAATGTATGCGATGTTATGTACCAGATCAGATGTAGCTTATGCACTTAGTGTAGTAAGCCAGTATCAATCGAACCCAGGGGAGAAACACTGGATAGCTGTTAAGAACATTCTTAAGTATTTGAGAAGAACTAAAGACATGTTCTTGATGTATGGTAACAGTGAATTCCATATAGAGGCATTTGCCGACTCCAGCTTCCAAAATGATGAAGATGACAGCAAATCCAACTCGGGTTTTGTGTTTACCCTCAACGGAGGGACGGTCTTTTGGAAGCAAATAGGGCACCGTTGCAGACTCGACGATGGAGGCTGAGTATATTGCTGCCAATGATGCTGCCAAAGAAGTGGTCTGGATGCGTAAGTTCATAACAGAGATTGAGGTGGTTCCGACCATTACCGATCCAATACCTTTGTATTATGATAACAATGGAGATGTAGTATTAGCGAAGAAACCACAGTCCCATTAGAAATCCAGACACATCTCAAGGCGGTATCATTTGATCAGGAAGATCGTTGATCGCAAAAAGATCGAGATACGGAGGGTAGATGTTGTAAGTGTATATGTGCTCCTTTCCGTGTCAACTACGGCTATGCGAAATCAAAAAACTTTAAAAAATTGAGCACAATACACTAAAATCCCCAGGATACAAGCCCAAACACTAAATTAAATAAACCCTAACTAGAATTTTAGCTTCTAGGTTGGGATTATAACCTTTGCAGACGGTCTTTCGGGTATTGAAAAGTGGACTCCACAAGATCCTTGGGTTGATGGAACGAGCTCTTGAATCCAATCTTCCGCGTCAAAGACGATCCACCTGAGGATGTCAATTCAAGCAATAGTTTTGTCCGAAGCAACTAAAGATCAAGTCTTGCTAGGATAAGATACTAAGAGTGGTGTAGTTTGTGAACAAGATGCTCTCTTTTAATCCTCAAGAACTTAAGAGAGAAAAATGAGGAAGAAGAAGAGGTGGCAACTCAATAATTTTCCTCACTTGTGAAAAGATAACCATCCAAAATATCCTACACCCCTCTTCATTCTTACCTCTTCATGCATAAAACAAAACCAAGGGTTGAGTGAGTTGTGACTCACTAGTGTGAGTCATAAGCCCACACAACTCTAGAAGAGGTGAGAATAAGAAAGAGGGTAGAGAGAAGCCACCTCACCAAGATATACATACACATACAAATACTAGTATGTGTATAATCAAGTTTACCAACCTGTATGAATACGTATACCGTATTTCTACCAAAATACGAATACCGTATTTGTACCGAAAATACAAAATACACGTATTCATATTTAGAAAGAAATACATGTATTTGTATCAAAACATAAATACCCGTATTTATACAAATACACGTATTCGTATAAATACCGTATTCGTGTTAAAATACAAATACCCAAAAGAGAGCAATATAATACTATCATCAAAACTGGCTGTCTTTTAAACCAGCTAGTACTACTAAACCGTTCGATTAAAGCACATGTATAAATACACGTGTTCAATCGAACACCCATGCGGAAAACCATACGTAAACTATACCGTTTCGCCTGAACCGGGAAACCCTCTGTATGGGACTCTAAAGACTAGACAATATGCTGGCAGTGGGTTTAACCATAAGCACGTCAATGGCAATAGCTGTACGTAATGGCTACCCAGGTATCTGTTGAAAGGAAGATCAACACGATAACTCGTTCGAAAACCTTACTGAGCCTATAGGTGGTATTCTACGTACAGTCCAGTCTGTTCGTCTAAGAGTATCACATATCGAGCCTAGGGGTGGTAAACGTCAGACCCCTAATAGTGCAATAAGTCGTGTCGGTGTGGAACCTAATACACCCTAAGAAACTACTGGTATACCTACCAGTAAATCTCACTTGCTCTGGCCAGGGACTTTATGTATTGGCCAGCTGTACACAGCGCGATATCAACTCCCCATATCGGGAGAGACGAATCCCTTCTAACCCCTACTGCCTCTAAGTGTTTCGGGACCACACCCAACTACTACCTATTTGCATGACTCATTTGAGCCGTGGTAGGGTAGTAATCTATGTACAGTAGGAACACACTCAAGATGAATAGTGATGTCAAGTCAACGGACTAACCTGTACTTATGTCACCGAAGAATTGCTAACTGACGATAGGTATAATACCAACCAGCAGTTCCCAGTGAGTCTGTCCAGTGTAACTCATAACCCAATAAGCACCTATATACTACAGGACATGCTACCTCCTCTGACAGGGATAAGAAGCGTATATACTAGTCTACTCTGGAGTATCGATGCCAAATCTCGATAATTCTATGACTAGGAACAAGTTTAAGGATGTGCTTACAGACTACCCAGTCCTCACTAGTGTAACTGCCATCACAACGCTGGTAGTCAAGCAAAGATCCTAAGGGCTCTATCAACATGTATTAGCGATATGTTAAAATAAATATATACACATGTTAAGATAGACTCAAACCAGATAGCATGCTATCATTTATAGCAAAACTGTTATTATATATGTATATATCCCAAGCTTCTAAAATATAATATACAATCCAGTACTATACAATAATGGCCTCTAGGGCATATATCACTAACAATCTCCCACTTGTAGTAAAGCCATGTATTGGCATATCGCAGACTTGACATCTCGAATAGCCTCTCGAACTTTGTCTGAGAGATGGCCTTTGTGAGTGGATTTGCAGTGTTGTTCTCCATGTCTACTCTCTGCACCTCGATTTCCCGGCGATCCACGATCTCCCTGATCAGGTGATACCGTTTCAAGATATGTCTGGACTTCTGATGGGACCTTAGTTCCTTTGCTAAAGTTAAAACCCTTGTTGTTGTTACAATACAAAAGTATTGGATCAACGATGGACGGAACCACCTGAAGTTCTATAATGAACTTCCTCATCCAGACTCTTTCTTTCGCGGCGTCACATACAGTGATATACTCTTCCTCCTTCGTCGAGTCAGCAACGGTGTCCTGCTTGGAGCTCTTCCAATAGATCGTCCCTCCATTGAGGGTGAAGATATAACCCGACATGGATTTGGAGTCATCCTTGTCACTCTGGAAGCTGGAGTTGGCGAAGGCCTCGATCTGGAGGTCCTTACTGCCGTACACCAAGAACATCTCCTCAGTCCTTCTCACGTACTTGAGAATGTTCTTAACTGCTATCCAGTATTTCTCTCCAGGGTTTGACTGATACCTGCTTACCACGCTCAGTGTGTAAGCAACATTTTGGTCTGGTACATAACATCACACACATTATAGATCCTATTGCAGAAGTGTAGGGTATAATACTCATGCGATCCCTTTCCAAACCAGTCTTGGGAGACATCTCTTTGGAGAGGGTGATCCCGTGACAAGCGGGTAGGTTACATTGCTTGGAATCTTCCATACTAAATCTTTTCAGTATGGTGTTAATGTACCTTGACCGTGAAAGTCCTAACATCCTCTTAAATCTATCACGATAGATCTGGATCCCCAGAATGTATGTGGCATCTCCCAGGTCTTTCATGGTGAACTTCTATGACAAGAATCTTTTGACTGATTGTAGCATAGGAATGTCATTTCCTATCAGGAGAATGTCATCCACGTACAAGATGAGAAATACCACAGTTCTCGCTATAATCTTACTATAAATGCATGGTTCATCTGGATTTTTGATAAAGTCAAATTCTCTGACCGTCTCATTAAAGCAGATGTTCCAACTCCGCGATGCCTACTTTAATCCATAAATGGATTTAAGCAACTTGCATACTCTTCCGCTGCTCCCACTCTCTATGAAACCCTCTGGCTGATCCATATAAACACACTCTTACAAATTTCCATTCAGAAAAGCAGTCTTTACGCCCATCTGCCAAATTTCATAATTATGGAAGGCAGCAATGGGAAGTAGGATTCGAATGGATTTAAGTATAGCCACTGGAGAAAAGGTTTCATCATAGTCCAAGTCAGGTCTTTGACGAAAACCTTTTGCTACAAGTCCAGCCTTATAAGTTTCAACCTGTCCATTTGTACCAATCTTCTTTCTGAAGCCCCATTTGCAGCCTACGGGTTTTACCCCTTGAGGTGCAATGTCTAAAGTCCAAATTTTGTTGGTGTACATGGATTCCATTTCGGTCCGCATTGCATCCAGCCACTTTACCGAGTCTCTGCTTGTAATGGCTTGCTGGAAACTAGTTGACTCATCATCATCAATGATGCAATCCTCTCTATCCTCGTCTACGAGAAAACCGTAGTATCTTTCAGGCAGATGAGACTGCCTACTAGATCTGCGGAGTGGCGCAGGGATGTCCGGTTCTTTTGAAACTTCTGGTTCCATCATGCTTTCAGTAATAGATCGTGGTTCTGGAATTTCTTCCAGTTCTATTGCGCTCCCACTTATTTCTTTTTAAAAAAATTGAGTCTTCAGAAAGTTGGCATGCCGAGAAACAAAAATCTTTTGTTCTTCTGCGTAATAGAAAAGATACCCCCTGGAGTTCCTTGGCTATCCCACAAACTTACACAGTACTGATTGTGCCTCGAGCTTGTTCGCATGCTCCTTTTTGACAAAAGCTAGACATCCTCATATCTTAAGATACTTAAGATAGGGTTTCTTCCCACTCCACATTTCATATGGTGTGGTAGGCACTGCCTTAGTAGAGATTTTGTTCAAAAGATATGCAGCAGATTCTAGTGCATAACCCCAGAAGGATTGCGGTAATTCAGCATTACTCATCATGGAACGTACCATATCTAATAAGGTGCTGTTCCGCCTTTCCGATACACCGTTGTGTTGAGGTATGTATGGAGGAGTAGGCTAAGAAAGAATTTCATTCTCTTTTAAATAATCCAGAAACTCGGCACTTAAGTATTCACCATCCCGATCAGCTCGAAGTGACTTGATACTTATGGATGTTTGTTTTAACCCAACCCCAAACCCAAATCTAAGAAAATACGGATTTGGACTAATCCATGCCCTACGGGCGACAACATAAATTAGTCTCCGTATACAATCCACGGGCAACCAAAAACAAAACAAACACACATGACACGAAGTGACCATCTGGAGAAGGAGAAAGTGGTTACCGCGATACGGTAGCGTAATTAACTGCAGGGGCTTGCGCCTGTAGGGAAGAGAGTCCCCATAATCAAAAACCCCTCAACGGGGGGGGGGGGGGGGAGGGGAGGGGAATCTGACGAAGTCTGCTACATCGGCCGCATCCGTCTAAACCTTCGATACATGGTGTCATAAATCAACTTGACATCTTCGGAGAGGTGGACGGATAACACCAAATAGCATCGGCCCCCGAAGTTCAGGCCGGACGTCCCAACGTCCCGGTCGCGTCTTTTCGGCGGAGAACACATAGCTCTGATTGGGCAGCGCCCATGATTGAGTGCTTCACATGATACATATATGAGCGCCAGAGCCAAAAATAAGTGCTTAGCACTTCTGCATAAAAAGAAAAGACTGAGAAAACAGAATCTAGATAAGAGCTTAGCACTTTTGAATAAAAGAAAGAAAAAGACTGAGCAGACCAGGCCCAAATTGGCTAAGAGTCTCTCTAAAGTTTCTTGCAGCTGAGCCCAAATACTCTATTGTTGGGTCTCAACAAAATTTGATAATCCCTAAAATATTGCTAAGTTGATCTTAGTCTCAAATAGGACTAACGTATTCTTAGTTAAAATAAATTGAGCCAAAATGCTTATGTAATTAAGTTGGTCTTAATCTCAAATTAGATTAACGGTCCTTAAATGAAACAAAATATTCTATGAACTAAAAATATATATAACCTAAGTTCAAAACCCAAGTTCATAAATATACGGATTTGGACTGATTCGCGCCCTACGGGCAACGACATAAAATAGTCTTCGCATACAATCCACGAGCAACCAAAAGAAACAAAATAATACACGACACGAAGTGAACTGCTGGAGAAGGAGAAAGTGGTTATCGCAACGCGATAACGTAATTAACTGCAGGGGCTTGCTCCTGCAGGGAAGAGCGTCCCCACAATCAAAAACTCCTCACAAATGAGAGGGAATCTGATAAAATCTGCTACATCTGTCTCATTTATCCAAACCTCCGATATATGGTTCCATAAATCAACTTGGTATCTTCAGTGAAGTGGGTGGATATGTCCAAATAGTTTCTGCTCCCAAATTCAGGAAAGACATTCAATCCTAGTTCGTCTATGTTTTCGGCGGTAAACAGAGCAAAAGATAAGTTTGGGGGTATTTGTTCACACTAGAATATTGCATTTAATACTGCCCATTATTCTGCTCGTTTGTTTATAGGTATGTGTTTTTGATCCGTATTTACTACATAATTACAGGTTACAGGTTGCTAGTCCAAAATAACGCAAATCACACAAAATCTCCACGGTTATGCAAAAATCAAGAGCATCTGCCACAAACAGATAAAATCCGGGTTCCGGTCATCCACACCCATCAAGTGCCGCTTACCAGTTCAAGAGACAAGACGAATAACATGTTAGTTATATGTATGCCCTAGAGGCCATTACTGTACATGTGATGTATATTGTAGTGGATGCTTGGACATATATAGGGAGGACTTTCTTGCTCGACATGATAGTATGCTATCTGGTTGCACTTTATCTTAACATGTACACTTATTGTCTCTCTGTTACATGTTGATAAAGCCCTTAGGATGAGTACTTGACTATCAGGATTATGATGCGGATCATACTAGTGGGGCGGAGGTAGTCGGCAAGTACATCCTTCAATTGTTCCTAGTTGTGGAAGTATCGATACATGGCATCGATATTTCAGAGTAGACTAGCGTATATGCTTCTCGATCCATATGATGGGCGATGGATGATCCTATATCCATTGGTGTTTGACAACAGAGAAGGTACACTGGTGCTCAGTGGAGACTGGGTACACTGAACGGACTCGCCGAGAACTCCTAGATGGTATTATACCTATCGTCGGATAGCAGTTCTCTGGTGACACTGGTACAGGTTAGTCTGTCAACCCGAGATCGTCATAGAGTCTTGTGTGATTTCCACTGTGCTTTGATTTCCACCATACCACGATCAAGAGATCGTGCAAAAAGGTGGTTTTTGGGTATAGTCCCGAGTCACATGGAGGCAGTGAGCGATAGGAGGGGATCTGCCTCTCCCGGTATTGGGAGTTGATATTGCGCTATGCTCGATTGGCCATAACAGGAAATCCCTGGCCAGGGTTGCTGAGATCTACTGGTAAGTTTTATCAGTAGTTTCTTGAACCGTTATGGACCTTACATCGACATGACTTATTAGGCTATTGGTGTCTGACGTTTTACCACCCCCAGGCTGTGATATGTGACATATCTGACGAAGAGACCGGACTGTACGGTAGTGTTACTGATTGGATTCGCAGGAGTATGAGCAGGCTTGCTTGTTGATCTTCTGATCGCTCAATACTCAGGTGTCTATTACGTTTAGAAGACCGCTTGTAGCTTGTGGGTGTTTGATATTATCATCACCTACTGCCGGCGTATTGACGAGTCTTTAGAGTCCTACACAGAGATTTCCTGGTTCATGTGAAACGAAATAGGAGCACATATGTGATATGTGCGATATCAAGATTAATGCGCGTATGTGATACCGCATTCTATTCTCGCGATATGTGATATCGTTCGGTTATATGTGATATAACCGGGTTATCGGATCAAGTGTTGATTCGATAAGTTCTTACATTTGATATTAGTCGGTTGTATGTGATATAGCCGGATTATTAAATCAAGTGTTGATTTGATAATTTAATGTATAATTATATATTTGATATATTGAATTACATTAACTAATATTAGCTCACTTAAACATTTCTTTTTCTCACTTGTGTGCATGTAGTATATATGTGATATATATTAATGTACATTATTTTGTGTCATGCTTGATGCCACATGCTACATGGGTGTATAAGACTCACACCATTCTTATGTTAATGTTAGGTTTTATTTATTTAAAGTTAATCAAAATTAATGGTAATTAGTCACATGGTTGAAGCTTGTAGAAGCTTGTGGAACCATTGACCAAGTCCACTAATTTTGTTTTACTTGTAGATATTTATTAACCTAACCATTAATATTAGCCATGGTTTATTCTCTACATGAGTTAGTGTATGACACTAACTCATCTATGGTTGCTATTCTCACCTCATGAGTTTCATTCTCATCTTCACTTCATCTTCTTCTTCCTCATTTGAAAGCTTGCTAGCTTTTGAAATTGTGATGAAATATTGTGAGAAAAATTAATCTAAAGTGAGCCCAATTCCTACTTCATCATCCTCTACTATATTAGCTATTTAGTTTAGGGTGTTTGCTTCACTAATCTACCATTAGTGAAAAGGTAGCATTAGCTTGAGTCTCCTTGACGTAGATCATCTTCGGCCTCGAAGACTTCGAGCAAGCTTACTCATTTCTTCATGTGAACCCTTGCTAGAGTTCGAGAGTTCACTACTTGGAGCGAATGGACTACTACACGGAGCTTTAGAAGTGAAGGACCGGTCTACAAAGATTGTATTCCTCATTCATTTTATATGCAAAGTTGTTTACATGTTGTATTGTTTAAATCTCTAGTTAAGATTCTAGAGTTAGGGTTGTTTAGCATGGCAAAAATTTGAAATTGGCATGGACGATACCTCCTGAAACCTTGCTGCCACCCTATGTAACCCTACAGTGGTATCAGAGCCAGGCTAGAGATTTAAATGATGTTTGTAGGATTACAAAACCGAAACAACTCCGAAACACCCGATACACATTCCTAGTTTCTGTCGAATTTTAAATGTCCTCTAAAATTTTTTTCAGCAACTGCAGAATGTTATATGAGATATAACGTGAACACCATACAAATTTGAAGCACGAACACCTATCTTTGGCCGGCCACAGAGCCTAAATTTCCGAGCTCCCCGGGTCTTCTGGCTCTTTTTGGCTTCAAATTTCTGTGGTGTTCCAGTCTCTAGGTTTTGGTGTTTCAGGTGTTACTTGTTTTTGCTAAATTTGCATGTGATGTTAACTTTCTGCAAAGGCATTCCGGAGTGTTTCGTAATCGTAATTCTAACATCTATTCGGCTTATTTAGACGACGTTAAAAAGTTCGAACGAATATCAATAACCCAATTTTTCCTTCTCTGGAAATATTCCAAGATTTGGATTTTTCCGAGTTTAAAATCCTCAAAAAATCATACAAGCGATTCTGTGGACCCTCTAGAAGAACGATACCCAAACTTGACTTTTTGGATCACGGAACCGCGGTTATACCCTAGGGTTTGCGGCAGTTCCGTGGCGATACGAGTGAGGCATGGGTCGGCCCTTCTACGGATGGATCATAGGAGTCGTGGCATATTCTGGGTACTTTTTGAACTCCGCTCAAGTGTTGATCTCTTTGGGAAATTTTGGGTGTTTGTTTATTCGATCGAAAAGTTTAACATCATCCAGCTATCTGTGATTGTGATACAATATTTGGAATTCACATAATTAGTTATGAGATAACTAGATTGAATTTTAAAAATCTAGCAATTTAGTCTCATTTGATCGGTTGCCACGGAATTTTGATGAGGATCAAAAGTCCGTCGCAATTACGTAGTGTACGCGGATACTCGCCGGGTAACCTTACTAGATAGCCATGCCCCATAGCCCCGACCAAGTAACTGTAGGAGAACCCTGTTGCCAAAAGCATCCGTTCAGGTGCTCGCGGCCGCGGTGTTCCGCCTTATTGCACTTCGTTAATGGCATCGGGGGTGCGGCCGTCTATTAAAGTTTCCGACGAGCATTCGATCAGGTTATCGGGAATCTTGTTGAATTACCCGACTGGTTATTGGAAAGTGTTTTCAATATCTAGACTAAAATGCGGGGTTTATAATTGTTAGGCATGCGATGTCTAAGGAATTCATTTGGTTAGGCATGAAATCCAAAGTATGTGATACGTTGGGTTTATGATGTCTAAGATGGTTGCGGATTCCAATTGTTGTAGTTTTTCACTTTCTTTTCTGTGACCGTAAGTGTAATATGTGGTGTATCGCCGGTTTCGGTGCTATATGCCAACGACAATTGGGATACACATATTTACTTACGTTGATGACATGTGATGTTATGTGTTGCTGTGATATGTTATATTGGATCGTCGTGTTTTGAATAGCCAGGGTTTTTTATGTGAGATGAGAGTTTTTCATTTTCATTCATGTAAAAGCTTGTATGTAATATTCTTTTATTGGGGCACTTCCGGGTTGAGGATGATGTATATTATTTACTTTTCTGCATTAGGATAGACCCAAGGAGGGGAGCACAAGTAACCGGGTTCTAGGGTCCAGTAGGAGACCATCTCGAGGAGTCGAGACCGGGTCTCCTAACTCTAGAAATGGTAGGGTTGCTTGCCACTCTCGTAGGGGTCTAGGTATGTGGATTTGGCTATTCATCGCGACCGTGGAATCCGCGTTTTTTATTGGCTTATTTAAAACACAGAATTCTTAGTATATCCAATATTTCATATATGTTCTTCTGTTGCTGATATTTTGTGATGTGATCACTTGATATGTTCTGAGACGAATGCCTATATTATATATATGATATATAATAAATATTGATGCATTCGTTTCTCATGTGATGCTTGGGAAGCATAATTGATGGGACTTCATTAATGAGATTAATGAAATAAAAGAAACCTAAAGATGTTGCAGAATCTTGTTTTAAAAACTGGTAGCTCTATTTCTTGCTTTGCATAGCGGTATTCCTTGTAGAATATCCAGCACCTTATTCGATAAGGAAATAGCCGAGATCCCTTCACCGGGAGTGACCCCTTTAGCGAACTGGCAGATGCTATAACCCACTCGGTTTGTACTGCATGGAAGGTACTCATCCAATCCATCCCGAGAATTGTGTCATAGCTGCCTGTCCCGATCAAAAGGAAATTCGCATAGAATTCCCTGCCACACACTACAACCGGACATGATCTACATTCTCGACTAGATACTATCACACCATTACCCGTATGTATTTCCCAACCTTTGGTTAATGGTTCATGTGGTATGGAGTGTGTATCAACGAAATGCGCAGATATGAAACAGTGTGATGCTCCAGAATCAAATAGTACTCTAGCTGGCATGGAATGTACGAGTAGAATACCTGTGACAACTTCGCCTGAAGCCTCTGCCTGCTCGGCGGTCAAGATGAAAGCCCGTCCCTGACCGCGGCCTTTGTAGGTTTGCCTCTGCTCCTGCGATCTCTGTGGCTGCGGTCCAGACCCTCCCTGTAACTCTGCTCGCTCGGGGCAATCGCTAATTCTGTGCTGACTGGATCCGCAAATTAAACACTGCCTCTTGGCGCGGCGACAGTCCTTCTGGGTGTGCCCATCTCTGTTGCAGTAGCCGCAAACTACGTTCTTGCTCTGGGAGCGATGCTGGGGCACGAACGGACGCTTCATCTATGTCGTTCCTGGCCTGTGAATTGGTATGACTCCTCGAGTCGGTGCATGGGTGTGTGCTGGAACAACTGGGGGCTTCCTTAATTTGTTGATCAGTCTCTCCTGAATTCGCGCCGCGTTGAGTACCTGTGCAAAAGTCTGCAACTCAAGTAACGCGATCAACTGCTGCAGCTCGAGATCAAGTCCCTGCAAGAAGCGCCTAGCCCTGGTGGCCTCTGAAGCGACCATGTACGGAGCAAATCGGCTCAGACGGTTGAATTCTGCCGCGTATACATCCACGGGACGGCCATTCTGCTTCAGTAGGATGAATCTTTCTTCCATCTCGGCCTTGGCGGTGGAAGGGAAATAATGGTCCAAGAAGCACTCCTTGAATTTGCCCCATTCGATTGGCCTTTCTAGTCTGCTTTCTTCCACTGACCACCATGTACGGGCTTCATCTTCCAACTGGATCTTTATCACGTTCACTTTATCTTCCTCTGGTACCCTGGCGGCCGTCAGTAAGTTCTCAATATTCACCAGCCATTACTCGGCCTCGAGTGGTTCGGCTAGCCCTGTAAATGCAGCTGGATGCAACCTCCGGAAATCTGACACGGTGCCAGCCCTGGCAGAAAAAGCTGGTGGAGCAGTGCCCTTGGAGACGGTAATGAGGGCGGAGGGTCCCCCTACAGCGGTAATAGCCATGAGTCCCTCGGCGAGTAGGTCCTTTTTTCTCTCCTGAGCTTCTGCAAGAGTCGTTAGTGCACTAAGTATCCTCTCCGTGCGATCCTGAGAACTTGAGTCTGAGGAATGGTCGTTCGGGGACGTCATATCACTGGAAGATATTAAAAGGATATGATTAGATACAAGGATGAAAATCAGGGATAGTGAAGCGAAAATAATGTAATACAGTGTAGTTAATGTTATCCCTTACTACAAAACACGGCTTTGATACCAACAAAACCATGTCACGCCCCGCTTCCCAAAATACGGAAAATGAGGGGCGACTAGGCCAGCCATGCTCCTACGGTCAAGGAATAATCCCGCCGTAGTCACACTTCGGCTTCTAGCATTACATGGTAATCAGTAACCAAAGCACAGAAGTAAAGGAAATACATCACTAAATTATTACATCAAATTTCACTGTACACAATTTACAATAAAACAGGAAAAGAACTACTAACCAAGTTCGAATACAAGGTCTCTTAGGAAAAGCAGTAAAAGATGAAAGAGGTTCTCCTGACTAAATCTCCGTGAGCTCGAAGGGTAAGTCCGACTCCTGCGCTGGTTCTTCCTCGAGGTCTGAGCATACATACTCAGGTCGTCAGAGCGACGTAATAGCAATATAATAATAGTGACATGAAACAGGCAAATAAGATAATAACAGTAGATCACTATGTCACTAAATGATGCAAAGTATGATCTGTGTCCCTATTAGTCTCTACGTCATGTTTGAAATCGAGATGTGGAAAGGAGGATCATGTTTAACGAGGGTCTCGTACATACCCGAGACTACGGCCAACACGCCCGGGACATAACCCTGTTAGCCGGATCGCTAGATCCTACCTAATATATATAAGAGTCGCTGTTCGAATGATCATCCTCTAAATCACGGTCCTCGCTAAGTACGATGCTCTTTCCATTTCGATTTCCCCCTTTTCCCCAGGTTTACACTATTGATATGGTTTAGTCGTGTACAAGTATGCACCAATAACACGGTTTTGTCACTGTTCACTATATTAATCACTGTCACGAATCATTCACTTTTCCATTGGCGTACTTGACACTCCTAAACCAATACTATTCACGCGCGATAATGCATTGTACACTGAATAATAACGCGCACTATCCCTATGTATATGGCAACTGGGTAAGGTATGTACATTTATGCAGTTAACAAGTCATGTGTAATATGAACTATTATGCATCTCATGAGCTTATAAAAATTGCAGTAAATCATACGTTCATAATTTAGTGGAACGATATAAAGATGGTAACAAGTAGGCTCGGTGGTTGCAGGCGAGGTGGGGAGGTAAAGTGGGGGTTCGAGTTCTGAGGAGAAGAGCGAGGGATGGAAAACGAGGTGATTTAGGTGATCGTCCTCGTCGGCGGCGGCGGCGGCGGGTGTAGTGAAGGAGCAGGGAGTTTTCTTTGGAGAGAGGAGTTTGAGAGATCGAGAGTGAGGAGGAAGAGAGGAGAGAGGGGGATGAGGGTGAGCTTGAGGAGCTCGCACGGTCGTGGTCGAGGAGCGTGGAAACGTGGGGCGGCGACGTGGGCGTGGGGCGACGTGGGAACACGCAGGAATCAAGCGGGAAAGAAAACGAGTAGGGAAGAAGAGAAGTGGAGAGGGTCGGGTCGGGTTGGCGCCGGTTTGGTAGGAATGGGTTGGGCCGGCTTGGTAGTTTTTATATATTTTGTTTTCTTGGGCTGGCTGGGGTTTAATATATATATTTAGTTTTAGTTTTTGGGCTTGGGTTTTAATATATAACTTTGGTTTTAATTTATTGGTTTGGGCTTGGTTTAAAAGGGGAAATTATATATTATTTTCTTTGGCTTTGTTTTTAATCGTTTAGGAAAAATTAAATACTACAAATCTAGCACCTAATTTCCTAAAAAATTACGAGGAAAAGAAAAAGGGAAATATTCGGGGAATTAAGGAAATAGAGAAAGATTTTATTGATGGAAACGGGGATTTACAATGGTATTGGGTTGCGCCAATGCAAAAGAGCGGAGCCATTCTTTGTGCCTAAGACCAGACCTCACGGCGGTTATGACCGTCTCATCCCGGTGCTCGGGTACCTTCAGGAGAGCATTGTAAAACCGGATAATATAGCCTTTTAAAAACTCAATGTTCTCACTCTTGATGGTGAACAGGTAGCCAACTTCTTATATGATCAGTTGTGGACGAAGTGGCTGAGAAAGTGCGTGGCCAATTCATCAAAGGTTGAAATCGAGCCCGAAGCCAGGCCCGGAACCAGTCCCGTCCTGCTCGGATGAGGGTGGTGGGGAATGCTTAGCACTGAGCTGTGTTCGAGTTATCCTGATAACTCATGGACACGGTAAACGCGTCCAGGTGATCCTTCGAGTCGGAATTACCGTCGAACAGAGCTATCTTGGGCGGCTTGTTCTTGGAAGAGACACGCGCTCTCAGCAACTGCTCTGTGAAGGGCTTCGTGAGAGAGTCTGAAGAATACTTCACCAGTCCACCAGGTTGGCGGGTGGCGAGCTGCATGTTCTCGATCTTCTTCTCGAGGGCATCGATTCGCTGTTTGTACCCCAAGGATTCTCCCTGGTCGGAGTCTTTGTTGTACTCGCTTTGGGCTTGGGCGATGGAAAGGCTTCTGCTCCGTTCTATGACGTTCCTCAGATCTTCGCTATGAGGCCTTTGTGGCTCCCCCCGACGGGTGCCATGCATACGGTTTCGGTCGTTGTGTCGACGTCAGTCTTCCCTGGAATCAAGCGACCTGACTAACTTTTCCTCAGTGTGCGAGGGAGCTCGGTAAGCATTGAAGTGGTAGCTCGGTTGATCTTGGGACCAAGGTGATGAACTGTCTGGTGTTGGGGTAAAAATTTACACCCCATTGACCAATGGTCAAATTCAAGGTCAAATCGTAGACAAGTTGGCCCAAGCCAAAGCAAACAGACCCTACCGTCGAATCCAAGGCGGGCTCATGCCCGAATGCAAGCCGGGCCCACGCCTGATGTAACAACCCTAACTTTCTGTACTGAATTTTTTCAAAATACAGAAAGAGACACCTAAGCCTGAGCACGAGTTATAAGTTTGTTTTGCTTTTGAACATCAAGAAGGAGCTTGTAGCTCACCGGTAAGACCTTGCACTGCTGAACCCTAGTACCAGAGTTCAAATCCCATCAGCCACATTATCTTTTTAATTATTTTTCTTTTAACCCTTTTAGAAGCCCAAGAGTCTTTACATGCACAACACGTAAAACCAAGAGTCACACTTAAAACAAACAAGTGCACTGAGGTATTTAGATCGTCAGTGACATGTGACCCCAATACAGACCCTAACCCCAATGATCGGACCGGCGAGAAGCCTCCTAGGACCGGTGCCGCCGGTTATCCCATGGCCAAACCCAATTTTTTTGGAAAACCCTAGACCTTTGGACCTCCCTTAACTCTTGTATTACTTATTTACTCTGCACATTTACAGAGAATAGTAAACCCTTTGTAACACCCTAGTTCGTTTATACCAGTTCTAGTTCAAGTATTTCTTTATTTATGGTATTTTCCTAATTTACTGTTTTTTGGGTGCGAATAGTGTATTTGACATTTGTATTTGCATCCGACCCGACCCGCATGCTTGAAACCTGTATTGATTCACATTTATGATTTATTCTGACCTGTTACAAGGACTCGTGCACTTTCATTTTAATTTATACGTCTTGCATACTGGCATTTTGTCTGGCATTTTCTTTTTTACAATATAACATTTTAAGTCACATAAAATATTTTAAAAATACATTGCATGTCCTGCATGATACCCCTAGCCCCACGGTAGTATCCGCGCATCTTGTTCTCGTTCCGTTCAGTGAAACGGACTTGTTTGGATGGCTACGCGCACGTACCTGCATCCGTTCTTGGGGATATGCATTTTCGTTATCCGGACATTCATTTTTTATTTTGGTCGACATGTATATTTTTCGTATTTTTAAAACTGAATTTTAGACCCGACCCGGGCATGTTTTGGACTATGTTTGTATTTACCAGAATATCAAATTTTATTTATATAATATTAATTTTATAAACTAATACAAATTAAAATTTGGTTAATTAATAAAAGATTTTTTAAATTTAAATCTAAATTAATTTCCTAACAAACTAACAACCCCATTCTCTCTTTCTTTCTCTCTCCTCTGCATATATATATTTATATATATTTTATTTATTTATTTTTTCTTTCCTTATTTAATACACAGCCTCTTTTTCTTACTTCTTCTTCTTCTTTTTTCTTTCTTTTTCTTGATCTTGTTTCTTGATTCCAGTGATCACCGCCGGAGCCGTGCTCGTCGCTGACGATCCGAGTGATCCAGTGAACGTACCTTGCCTGCGTGATCGCCCTCTTGCATTATTTAGACCTGTCCCGTGTGCTGTGCGTGCATTGCGACGTTTTACCGACGTCGGACGTGCCGTACATATCCGTTTCGTGATCCGTCGAGGCAAGTTAATCTTGCTACATGCTATACTACTATATTCTATATTCATTTGAATAATAACAACATATAATGATTAATTATGCATCTCACATTATCATTTTGCATGTTTCACCGTTTTCGGATATCCGTGTGCATCCGTTCAAGTTATTTCACATCTAGTGCATGCAAACCTATCTTGTTAAAAACTATATTACAATATACTGCACCCAATGGAATATTTACATCTCATATTGTTTAGTTGCACATCCTGCATTTACCAGTTTATTATTTTTACTGTTATAAGACGTCCGTGTGCATCCGTATCATTATTTACATGTTTAGTCGCATGCTAATTCATCTTGCAACATACTAGGTATAGTATATGCATCCATACTAAAGTTTTACTGTTTTCGAATACCCGATTGCATCCATATCATTTAAAATATATATCGTCGTAATATTTATTATTATTATTTTTAATTAGTTTATAATCTGCATTTTTATAATATTATACAAAATATAGTTTGAAAATATTATAGTTTACACATGAAACGTCGTTGCAAAGCGGATACGACAAATCTGAAAATTACTGTACAACTTACCTTATAAAATTTATTATAAATCATAGAAAAATTATTAATATACGTTCTTTAGTTCGTTACGAATCTAACTCAGAATACTATAACTCTATGAAATATTTACATGCAAATTAAATTTTTTAAATAACGTTAAATGCAAATGAAAATATCTGTAAACTGCTGTCCAGGGAAATTCCCGCAGCAATCTTTCAATTTCGAATGTTCATAGCTTTTTGTAGGAACAACCTGAGATACTTCAACTTATAAAAATGAAAACCTTATTTAATTATCTTTGTTTCGGTATAAGACACGTCCCTTTTGGAGAACGTTTGTTATTTTTAAGCTATTTTACAAATCAGGATGACGCTGAATTTCTGAACGGAACTTTCTTGTGCATGGTTAATCAATACCACTTTTATAGTTATTAATCGGTTTGAATATATTATCTATGCTAATATTATTATATGAATATCTATTTAATAAATAACAGTGCTTGTGTTTTAATATTCAACAAATTTTACCGATTTACAGTTTTATAGTACCCGTCTGTATCCGTTCGGTTTATTACATATCTAGTTGCACGCCGAGACCATATTATTTCATGTTACTGTTGTATTAGTGCACCATGCTAGATAATATGCATCCTACTTAGTCATGATGTAACCCCTGATCGATATTTGTGCATCCATGCTTTTATTGTACATCCGTACTTTCACCCTGATTCAATACTTGCTACAGTTTGATTATGAACACCCGCTTGATACTTGTGCACTACTTGACATGACCTGATATACCACTACTTGACATGACTTGATACATGTACACTACCTGACATGACCTGATATACCACTGCTTGACTTGATACCTGATCTTGTTACTAATACCGACAATCTTGACCTGTTGTCCCGATAGACATATCCTGTTGTCTGTATAGACAAACCTGTTCTTGCTTGATCCTGTGTTGTCATTAGTCTTAGATTTATCAATACCCGACTTGAACACATAACTTGGGGGCATGGGGAAATCAATGATGAAAATTGACTTGTAACTCGACAGTTCGATACTTATACTGATCAGTTTTAAGGGCTAGGCCAGCCCTGGGATGCTGCTGCTGACATCATTCATCTGTACATGTTTCCTGTTTAGTGCTTAGCGGCATGTCTCGGTTTCAGCCCGAGAATATGGACCGTGGTCCCGGGCATGCACGGGATACTATTGAGTTATATCGACGATTCATTAAATTGATTTCACAGACTTGAGAGTAGTTAACCCAGTAGTTTAGTTCAAATTACTCACTCCACGTCACATATGCTTTTACCCTTCACTGTTCCACATTCGTGTTACCGTTATACCGTTATTACCGTTCATACTCGTGCCTGCATGTTTGCTACGCCTGATTATATTATTGTTGATATTATGACGCACTGACGTCTGGGTTTTGCATGGCCTAGATCTTCTACCTTTGCCGCAGGCCGAGCAGGAGTATTCCAGTGAACAGGCTGAGCAGTGAGTACCTGTTAGTATTTAGTTTGGTTTTCTTTCAGTATTTTCATTCCTGATGTGAGCCCGTATTTGGGACGTACATTCCAGATTATTATTGTTTATTGGATCTATTGCTTCCGCATATTATTTCTTGACTCGTTTATTCTGGCTCATGGACATGTACTAGATAGTTTATTTTATTTCTACTGTTCTTGATATCTCTAGACAGCCGTAATGTGACTGTGGAGGGATGTTTCCTATCCATAGGTAGCATGGTTGGCTCTGTCATGTGCCGATCTTAACGCACTCTGGGAAGCGGGGCGTGACAGGGTTTGTTTGGTATCAGAGCCATAGGATTTAGATTAATCGGGTTTGATTCTTTTTGTAGTTGGGTATTGGACCCAATACACGAATCAGAAAATCCGTGATTAGGAACATGTCCTGCCATATTGTTATCCTGATTCTTGAATCATATCTTTATCTTGATCCTTTGCTTTGACGATATGCAAACCACTTTGCATCTCGACTTGAAATCTTTTGGTTCCCTATTATTTCTCCCTGTTCCTTGATTCGGATACTAGTATTTGGGCGACTTGAGTGGAGTTATGTGATTGTAACTATGTACCGCGGCATGGTTACAATGCGGTACTCTATTTAAGTAACTTGGAGTTCTAGTCTTGATTCATATCCTTGATTTATGGTCATCTTTCATCACAAATTTTGAATCTTGTTTATCATACTAATCCTCTTTGGTGTATTGGTTGCAGGATCATGGCAGACAGGAATCTACGATCGTACCAGAGGCGTGTTGATGACGCCGCTTTGCTTGGAGTAATTCGTGGGATGCTTGAGGACCAGAAGCGGCAGACCGAGCTGAACCAGAGGCAAGCCGAGGCTTTTCAGGAAGGTTTGCAGACCGTCCAATAGTCCGTAAACAATGTTGCGGCCAAACCAGTAGAGCGTGTGGGTACCGTGGCGGATTTCAGGTGACTTGGTCCATCCATTTTCACTGGTCTGGAGGAGCCGTTGCCAGCGGAGCAGTGGCTGGTTGATACGGAGAATTTGCTCGTTGCGGCACAGATTCCAGAGGACAAGAGAGTGGATGTTGTACGCATCCAATTGGTAGACTATGCCCGTGAATGGTGACTTGTGGAAGAGACCCGCTTGCCCAAGCCGATCAGTTGGGCAGATTTTTCGAAGAGTTTCTTGGAGAAGTTCTTCCCGCAGACTGCACGGGAGGAAATGGAAGAAAAGTTTATCAGTTTGAAGCAAAAAGGCGGATCCGTGGATGCACATGCGGCTGAGTGGACACGGCTCAGTCGATTCGCTGGACCTTTGGTGGCCAAAGAAGCTGATAGGGCATGAAGGTTTATGCGCAGTTTGGACGTGGAAATCCAGAGGCACATTATATCTCTGGGATTGACCACTTTCTCGCAAGTGTTTAAAGTAGCCAGGGAGCAGCAGAGTTTATCATTGAAGACTAACGGTACGCAGCAGCAGGCAGTTGTGGTACGGAAGCCGGCGTTTATGCCGAATCAAGCGCCTATACGCAGAGGTATTCTAGTAAACTGACGTGGCGTAGCACCGATGAAGAAGCCCGTCATTGCAGATCATAGAAAGGGCGTGATTTGTAACTTTTGCCATCTACCTGGGCAACTAAGGAGAAATCGTCGAAAGATGTTGGGACTTTGTTTGGTCTGTGGATCAGCAGATCATACTATCAATGCTTGTCCGTCGAAACTTCGTTTGAAGGAAGATGTTCAGAAACCACCGCAGAGACAGTTTCAGGTGCAGAAGCATATAACTCAGGGACCTAATCAAGCTCGAGCCTTACCCTGACGGCTGAAGAGGCCAAGGATTCAGATAAAGTTCTTTCAGGTATCCTACGTGTTCATGATTTTCCCGCATTAGCATTATTCGATTCTAGTGCATTCCATTGTTTTATGTCGTCCAAGTTTATTGCTGCATATTCAATTTATTGCACGGCCTTGTCTTGTTGTTGGGACATACACAATGGGAATGGGAAGATCATAGCTAGTAGCGAGTACAAGGATTGTTCAGTTGTTATTTGCGGACGAGAGTTATTTACAGATTTCTTGGTGATCGATACCGGCAGTTATGATGGTATCTTGGGAATGGAATTTCTCGGCACTTTCCACGCTCACATTGATTGTAGGGCAAAGAAAGTGATTTTCCAGATTTCCGGACATTCGGAGTTTGTTTTGCTAGAGGTAGCAGTTCCGTCGGGCCACTCGAGTTTAGGGCTAGGTCGACACAAAGTGTTCTTTCGTCAATAGAAGTTGATAAGGAGGAAGCGCCAGTTGTAGTTCGAGAGTTCATGGACGCGGTCGAGGACATCTCGGGTTTACCGCCAAAACGAGATGTGGAGTTCGTGATCGATCTTGTTCCTGGTGCAGCGCCAATCTCAAAGACGTACTATCCGATAGCACCAGTGGAGTTGGAAGAAGTCAAGAAGTAGGTTACCGAATTACTTGAGAAGGGTTGGATTCGCAGCAGCAATTCACCTTGGGGAGCTCCAGTTCTTCTAGTCAAGAAGAAAGATAGCACAAGGAGGATGTGCATCGACTATCGAGAATTAAACCGGGTGACTATTAAGAACAAGTACCCGATCCCTAGCATTGGCAAATTATTTTGAGCAACTTAATGGCGCGAGGGTGTTCTCGAAGCTGGATTTGCGATCCGGATATCATCAGGTTCGAGTTAAATCAGAGGATATTTGCAAGACTGCGTTCCGAACTCGATATGGACATTACGAGTATTTAGTGATGCCATTCGGAGTCACGAGAAGATTGCAGCAGTTCGAGATTGGCCGATTCCGAAGAACGTAGCAGAGATCAGAAGTTTTCTTGGACTTGCCGGCTATTACAGAAGGTTCATGGAGAATTTTGCTCGATTGGCTGAGCCTTTGACCAAGCTTACGCGTAAGGAAGTACCGTTCGTATGGACGGATAAATGTACGTCAGCTTTTTAAGGCGTTGAAGCAGAGATTGATAACCACTCCTATTTTGACCGTACCAGACAGTTCCGAAGGATTGGTGATTCACAGCGACGCATCTGGGAAAGGTTTGGGATGTGTTTTGATGCAGCATGCGAAGGTTATAGCTTACGCATCGCGGCAGTTGAAGACCCATGAGAAGAATTACCTAACTCATGATTTAGAGCTAGCAGCAGTGATTTTCGCTTTGAAGATTTGGAGACACTACTTATTGGGCGAAAGGGTCGAAGTATTCACCGATCACAAAAGCCTAAATTACGTGTTCACACAGAAAGAGCTTAACATGAGGCATCGTAGATGGTTAGAGCTGATGGCTGACTACGATCTTGATGTTAAGTACCATCCGGGGAAAGTTAATGTAGTGCCGGATGCGCTTAGTCGGTTGCCCGCAATTCAGATGTTGACAGCGCAGAAGGAGCTTATCGAAGACTTTCGTATATTCGAGTCAGAGATCATGCTACCGCATTCTTCAGGACAGTTGATGCAGCTGCAAGTACAGTCGTCGTTGATTGATAATATTAAAGCAGCGCAGTCACAGGACCCAAGATTGCAGAAGTTTCGAGAACAGGTTGAAGATGGACTTCGAACGGACTTGTTAATTCATGAAGATGGTTCGTTGCGATATGGTAGCCGTTTGTGTGTGCCAAAAGGAGATATTCGCGAAGAAGTTATGAAGGAGGCACACAGTTCCGCGTATTCCGTACGTCCAGGAGGCACGAAGATGTACCGCGATCTAAGACAACATTTCTGGTGGGAAGGCATGAAAAGGGAGATTGCTCGCTTTGTAGAAAAGTGCTTGGTGTGTCAGCAAGTTAAGGCTGAACATCAAAGGGTTGCTGGTTTATTGCAACCGCTTCCGATTCCTCAATGGAAGTGGGAACATATAACCATGGATTTCGTGACAGCTTTACCGCAGAGTCCAAAGGGAAAAAATGTAGTTTGGGTGATTGTTGATCGATTGACCAAGGCAGCTCACTTGATACCATTTCGAGTTGGTCAGTCAACGGAAGCGTTAGCAGAATGGTACATGCAGGAGATTGTGAGATTGCATGGAGTACCTGTGAGCATTGTGTCCGACCGTGACACCCAATTCTTATCGCACTTCTGGAGGAGTTTACAGGAAAGTTTGGGGACACGATTGAAGTTTAGCACAGCTTATCATCCTCAGACAGATAGCCAGTCGGAGAGAACGATCCAAACTCTTGAAGACAAGTTGAGAGCTTGCATGTTGGAATTTAAGGGTTCGTGGGAGGATTATCTACATTTGGTGGAGTTTTCGTATAACAACATCTTTCAGGCGACTATTCAGATGGCTCCATTCGAAGCATTGTATGGTCGCAAGTGTCGCTCACATGTTTGTTGGGATGATGTTGGAGAACGAAGATTGTTGGGACTGGATTTGATCGTGCAAACCGTGGAGAAAGTCAATATTATCCGGAATTATATGAAGGCAGCACAAGATCGGCAGAAGAGTTGGGCCGACACATCGAGAAGACCTCTAGAGTTCGCTGTTGGTGATCTGGTATTCTTGAGGATATCACTGACTAGAGGAGTGATTCGTTTTGGGAGTCGAGGCAAGCTTAGTCCTCGATTCGTGGGGCCTTTCGAGATTTTGTAGCGTGTTGAAGAAGTGGCTTATCGATTGGATTTGCCATAATTTTTGGCGAATGTTCATGACGTGTTTCATGTATACCAACTCCGTAAGTATGTTCGAGATGAAACACACATGTTAGATCATTCGGAGCTGATTGTAAGAGAGGATTTGACCTTTGAGGAACGACCGATGTCGATTGTTGATCGAAGAGAAAAGGTCCTTAAGAACAAGGTTATCCCTCTCGTACTTGTTTCTTGGGGGAATCGCTCGCACGGAGAATTGACTTGAGAACGAGAAGACGGGATTCAACAGAAGTTTCCAGATCTCTTCCTGTAGTTTCATGTTTGTTTATTTTTCTTGTTTTGGGGATTTCGAGGAAGAAATTCTTTTGTAGTTGGGTATAATGTAAAAGCCTAGTTCGTTTATACCAGTTCTAGTTCAAGTATTTCTTTATTTATGGTATTTTCCTGATTTACTGTGTTTTGGGTGCGAATAGTGTATTTGTCATTTGTATTTGCATCCGACCCGACCCGTGCTTGAAACCTGTCTTGATTCATGTTTATGATTTATCTTGACCTGTTACATGGACTCGTGCACTTTCATTTTAATTTATACATCTTGCAAACTGGCATTTTATCTGGCATTTGCATTTTTACAATATAATATTTTAAGTCACATAAAATATTTTAAAAATACATTGCATGGCCTGCATGATACCTCTAGCCCCGTGGTAGCATCCACGCATCTTGTTCTCATCCCGTTCAGTGAAACAGACTTGTTTGGATGGCTACGCGTACGCACTTGCATCCGTTCTTCGGGGTATGCATTTTCGTTACCCGGACATTCATTTTTTATTTTGGTCGACAAGTATATTTTTCATATTTTTAAAACTGAATTTTAGACCCGACCCGGGCATGTTTTGGACTATGTTTGTATTTACCAGAATATTAAATTTTATTTATATAATATTAATTTTATAAACTAATACAAATTAAAATTTAGTTAACTAATAAAAGATTTTTTAAGTTTAAATCTAAATTAATTTCCTAACAAACTAACAACCTCTTTCTCTCTCTCCTCTGCATATATATATTTTTATATATTTTATTTATTTATTTTTTCTTTCCTTATTTAATACACAGCCTCTTCTTCTTACTTCTTCTTCTTCTTCTTTCTTCTTTCTTTTTCTTGATCTTGTTTCTTGATTCCGGTGATCACCGCCGGAGTCTTGCTCGTCGCTGACGATCCGAGTGATCCAGTGAACGTACTTTGCCTGTGTGATCACCCTCTTGCATTGTTTATACCTGTCCCGTGTGCCGTGCGTGCGTTGCGACATTTTACCGACGTCGGACGTGCCGTACATATCCATTTCGTGATCCGTCGAGGCAAGTTAATCTTACTACATGCTATACTACTATATTCTATATTCATTTGAATAATAACAACACATAATGATTAATTATGCATCCCACATTATCATTTTGCATGTTTCACCATTTTCGGATATCCGTGTGCATCCGTGCAAATTATTTCACATCTAGTGCATGCAAACCTATCTTGTTACATACTGTATTACAATATACTGCACCCAATGGAATATTTACATCTCATATTGTTTAGTTGTACATCCTGCATTTACCAGTTTTTTATTTTTACTGTTATATGACGTCCGTGTGCATCCGTATCATTATTTACATGTCTAGTCGCATGCTAATTCATCTTGCTACATACTAGATATAGTATTATGCATCCATACTGAAATTTTACTGTTTTCGGATACCCGATTGCATCCATATCATTTAAAATATATATCGTCGTAATATTTCTTATTATTATCTTTAATTAGTTTATAATCTGCATTTTTATAATGTTATACAAAATATAGTTTGAAAATATTATAGTTTACATATGAAACGTCGTTGCAAAGCGGATACGACAAATCTGAAATTTACTGTACACCTTACCTTATAAAATTCATTATAAATCATAGAAAAATTATTAGTATACGTTTTTTAGTTCGTTACGAAGCTAACTGAGAATACTATAACTTTATGAAATATTTACTTGCAAAATAAATTCTTTAAATAACGTAAAATGCAAATGAAAATATCTCTAAACTGCTGTCTAGGGAAATTCCAGCAGCAAACTTTCAATTTCGAATGTTCATAGCATTTTGTAGGAACAACCTGAGATACTTCAACTTATAAAAATTAAAACCTTATTGAATTATCTTTGTTTTGGTATAAGACACGTCCCTTTTGGAGAACGTTTGTTATTTTTAAGTTATTTTACAAATCAGGGTGACGCTGAATTTCTGAATGGAACTTTCTTGTGCATGGTTAATCAATACCACTTTTATAGTTATTAATCGGTTTGAATATGTTATCCATGTTAATATTATTATATCAATATCTATTTAATAAATAATAGTGCTTGTGTTTAATATTCAGCAAATTTTACCGATTTACAGTTTTAAAGTATCCTTCTGTATCCGTACGGTTTATTACATATCTAGTTGCACACCGAGACCATATTATTCATGTTACTGTTGTATTAGTGCACCATGGTAGATAATGTGCATCCTACTTAGTCATGATGTAACCCCTGATCGATATTTGTGCATCCATGCTTTTATTGTACATCCGTACTTTCACCCTGATTCAATACTTGCTACAGTTTGATTATGAGCACCCGCTTGATACCTGTGCACTACTTGATATGACCTGATACACCACTACTTGACATGACTTGATACATGTACACTACCTGACATGACCTGATATACCACTGCTTGACTTGATCTTGATCTTGTTACTAATGCCGACAATCTTGACCTGTTGTCCCGATGGACATATCCTGTTGTATGTATAGACAAACATGTTCCTGTTTGATCCTGTGTTGGCATTAGTCTCAGATTTATCAATATCTGACTTGAACACTTAACTTGGGGGTATGGGGAAATCAATGATGAAACCTGACTTGTAACTCGATAGTTCGATGATTATACTGATCAGTTTTAGGGGCTAGGCCAGTCCTGGGATGACGCTGCTGACATCATTCATCTGTACATGTTTCCTGTTTAGTGCCTAGCGGCATGTCTCGGTTTCAGCCCGAGAATATGGACCGTGGTCCCGGGCATGCACGGGATACTATTGAGTTACATCGACGATTCATTAAATTGATTTCACAAACTTGAGAGTAGTTAACCCAGTAGTTTAGTTCAAATTACTCACTCCACGTCACATATGCTTTTACCCTTCACTGTTCCACATTCGTGTTACTGTTATACCGTTATTACCGTTCATACTCGTGCCTGCATGTTTGCTACCCCTGATTATCTTATTGTTGATATTATGACGCACCGACGTCTGGGTTTTGCATGGCCTAGATCTTCTACCTTTGCCGCAGGCCGAGCAGGAGTATTCCAGTGAACAGGCTGAGCAGTGAGTACTTGTTAGTATTTTAGTTTGGTTTTCTTTCAGTATTTTCATTCCTGATCTGAGCCCGTATTTGGGACGTACATTCCAGATTATTATTGTTTATTGGATCTATTGCTTCCGCATATTATTTCTTGACTCGTTTATTCTGGCTCATGGACATGTACTAGATAGTTTATTTTATTTCTACTGTTCTTGATATCTCTAGACAGCCGTAATGTGACTGTGGAGGGATGTTTCCTATCCATAGGTAGCATGGTTGGCTCTGTCACGTGCCGATCTTAGCGCACTCTGGGAAGCGGGGCGTGACACCCTTCAAATTCTATTTTTAATGCAAAATTTTAATGCATTATTCATTCCCCCTAAACCCTAGATTGCCCTATAAATACCCACCCCATCTTACACCCCTCTCACTCAGAATTCTCTTGCAAAAATTATACCAAAATCCCAAGTCTTTTAGTATACAAGTGGAGTTAGTGAAAGGGCGAAGCTCAGACGAACTTCCAAGGAGTTTCCGGCGACGAATCGACGCCCTGAAGCTTTCTTTAGGACCCCCTCCCTCTTCATTCAAATAAGTTGTTTTTTCCGTGGTTTTCTTTAGTCCAACAAACCAGTAAGTCCCATCTCCTTTCTCATCTTTTTCTTTAAAAAGTTCCATTTCTAATACCCAACGGAAGCGTAGTTAGTCCGACTTCCGATTCGGTTTTCTTTAAAAACTATACTTTTCTTAATCAAGATAACTTTATATTCTTACATATTGCTTAACAAACATTAACAAAACTATTAAAACAAGTTTCACATCAAAATAATCATTTTTGTGACATTTATCGCATTTTTACATAAAAATACCATAAACTATTCATTTCGACATTATAACCTTTATTCCTTGTATACCTTTAGATAGTTCACGAGGTAATGACCTACCTCATCACAACACACATATATATCATGGCACGATTGATTTTGGGACAATAGAATAGGGGAAATACGACCTTACAAATAAATACCATAACTTATAAAACTGTTTTCTTTAAAAAGATGTATTAACAATTTCCATGCAATTGCGTCTCTACAACCCATTTTGGGGACCCGTTCGGGATGGTGCATATTATCGCACATCCTCGTGCTTAGTAGAGTGAGATTCATACCTCCGCAAGGAGTATTCGATCTCAATGGAATTTTTATACATTTTTCTTTAGAAAATGAGATTTCTATAAGAAAATAAATAAATTATTTTCATTAAATATCTATATATTTACTATCAAAATACCTATTTTTAATTATATAAATATTCCAAATTTTCAAAATCAAAGGAATCACTATTACATGAAAATACCATCCAAATATAACACAAGTACAACATTTCAAGAAAATACCACATATTATGAAAGTAGGTTCTATTTACTAGAAATTGCACAATTGTAAAATAAACATTTATGAAAACTCTAAAGACGATAATTAAATACTTGAGGTGTATTTTGAAACTATACCAAAACTATTTTTACATAAACCCTCTCAAGTTATACTAAATTACAATAAGGACTCTAGTAAACATAGGTTTAAGCGGGACCAGCCTCTTGAGCCGGAGATATGGGTGCTTGCTTATTTAAGGTAGACGACCTAACAAAAGGTGTTACCAATACGGTAATTGTCGTGGTAAAAGACACAAATCCTGTCATCCATGTGCAGCAGTTACCGATAACATCAAAACCTAATTTAGGACTTCAATTTCTTTTCTAATTGTCTGACTCAGACTGAGTCTAAATATAATCAATCTGACTTGAATGTGATTCAAGTATAAAACCACAATTCAATATGAATTCATATACTCAATCTATTCAATCTATACAATTTGACCAAACCGAACCATAGATATACTCCATTTACATGTTTATCCATTATATCCGTTCCATTACTGATATCATAGTTTCGGCAAGTCATCCATCTATACAATTTATAATACAAGACAAGACAATACAATCCATACACTCAATACATAAACACTACGGGGTAATAAAGAAGTAGACTGGTACGGAACATGTTAAAGGTGGCATGAGGTGGTCACTTAAGACGTAATTACATCCATGCTGTTGTTCCGTGGTATTATCGATGGAGCCTTGTACTACGGGTTACCAAAGTCTCCGGTGTAAGTGGGATTCCTCTCGTATACACTGGCATTTTCTGTACCAAGCTACAAACAACTGCGTTAACTTTATAATAAAACATTATAAAACTATACTCTCTCTCTGTCTATTCTACTTCTCTCTCATCTTTGGGACTTACCGAGCGATTTTTCGCTGACGACATTCCTATTTCTCTTCTTCTTCGGAATGTTGCCAGGAGAACCCGACGCTGAGGAGTACGAGACCAACCAGGAGCATTTGGAGCAAGCCCCTGAGCAGTACACTGAAGACCAAGAGCTGTAGCCACCTGTACTTATTCCATTTTCATTTCTTTTATGCCATTGTTTAGGCATTGCTTTCATTCCATGGATTTTCATTTCAGTTGTATTGTAAAAAGAATGTTAATTAGTAAAGTTATTGTTCATTTTCATCTTGTCTCTTGTGTACATTTTATTTTATATTGCTTAGATACGCTTAGCGTGTTTACTTCTGAGTAAATACGTAGCGGTCTCATCGCGTCCTCTGCCCGTACTTTGGGAAGTGGGGCGTGACAGGTTTTGTTGGTGGCCTATGCAGGTCAGCTCTGCGTAGACAACCTAAGCAATATAACACAAGAACCAGCAACTAAAAACATTCTTTATAATTTATATTCTTTGAATCTTCTAATTTCATATATTTTGAATCTGTCCTAACCCAAATTTTTCTTTCAAGGTTATGGATTCCCCAAATAACACCAGCACCAACTTCGACAACACTCCACCACCCCTACCAATTACACCGGCCGTAGCTGCTCCGATCAATGAGCAGACGGTTCTGGTTGAGGCGATCCGCAGCATCCTGGAGGGACAACAGCAGCAGACTGCTATCTTAATGAATCGTTCCGAGGCAGAAGCACTAGGGGGGAAGTAATTCAGGGACTTGCACCCTAAGCAATTCTCAGGAAAAGAGAGCCCTCTAGAAGCTGAGGGATGGGCTCAGAGTATTGAAGATGACCTGGCAGAAGCACAAGTGCCAGAGGTCGTTTGGGTTCGAGTTGCAAAGCTGCAGCTCACTGACAATGCACGGGTTTGGTGGAAGGCGGAAGAAAGCTGTCTTGACCAACCTATCGAATGGAAGACCTTTCGCGACATGTTCGAAATACTTTCCTGAGACTGCTAGATTCGACATGGAACAGCAGTTCATCCATCTACAACAGGGTTCGATGTGGACCAAATCTGTGGATGAGTATGATGCTGAGTTTACCATGCTCAGTCGGTAAGATATGTCTCTATATTTCGATTTTCAAAAATCACATAATACACAGCTAACACAATACCTTAACATATTCGCGGCACACCTGATACCGACGGATGAGATCAGAGCCCGACGATTCCAACAAGGGTTAGATCCGAAGATCTAGGCTGCATTAGCCACAAGATATTTCCCGACTCATGAATTGGCTCTGAAAGCGGCCCGTCGATATGAGGCAGTGGTAAAGAGGAAGGGCAGACCTCAATCTGCCGGAGTGAAGCGCCCTGCCACTCAGATGGCAGGAGGAGCCTCTTCAAGGCCAACTGTTCAACCGAGGAGACCGGAAGAACCCAATAACCAGCCGAGTCCAGATTTTTGCTTGTATTGCAAGAGGGAAGGACACTTATGGAAGGACTGTAGGCGCGCAAAAGGCCTGTGCTTAGTTTGTGGCGTATCCAATCATGAAATTAGAAACTGTCCTTATAGACGCAACCCAGCTCACACACCTACCAACTACCCACAGCGGCCAGCTATCCAGGCTCCTGCACCTCGTCTGGCACTCTCAGCTCTACATCCTGCACAGCCTAATCGCCAATTCCATCAGGTACTGAGGAACATGCCTCGAGGGCAGAGAAACATGCCCCAAGGACAAAGGAATGTTCCTCCAGCTAGGAGAAATGTACCCCGGCGTCAGGCTTTCACACTAGCAGCCATAGAAGCAGAGGCTGTAGACCAAGGTAACACTGGTAATTCTCTTCAAAACCTTATACCATATTGTTATTTTTCATACACTATCAGTACTTCTATCACCAAACTTTCCTTGAATCTGTTACACTTTCCTTTTTCAAATTTCGAGGACGAAATTTTTATAAGGAGGGTAGAATGTAACAACCCTAACTTTCTGTACTGAATTTTTTCAAAATACAGAAAGAGACACTTAAGCCTGAGCACGAGTTATAAGTTTGTTTTGCTTTTGAATAGCAAGAAGGAGCTTGTAGCTCACCGGTAAGACCTTGCACTGCTGAACCCTAGTACCAGAGTTCAAATCGCATCATCCATATTATCTTTTTAAATATTTTTCTTTTAACCTTTTTAGAAGCCAAGAGTCTTCACGTGCACAACATGTAAAACCAAGAGTCACACTTAAAACAAATAAGTGCACTGAGGTATTTAGACCGTCAGGGACACGTGGCCCCAATCCAGACCCTAACCCCAATGATTGGACCGGCGAGAAGCCTCCTAGGACCGGTGCCACCGGTTTTCCCATGGCCAAACCTAATTTTTTTTGAAAAACCGTAGACCTTTGGACTCCCTCCTTAACTCCTGTATTACTTATTTACTCTGCACATTTACAGAAAATAGTAAACTCTTCAAATTCTATTTTTAATGCAAAATTTTAATGCATTATTCATTCCCCCTAAACCCTAGATTGCCCTATAAATACCCATCCCATCTTACACCCCTCTCACTCAGAATTCTCTTGCAAAAATTATACCAAAATCCTAAGTCTTTTAGTGTACAAGTGGAGTTAGTGAAGGGCGAAGCTCCGACGAACTTCCGAGGTGATTCCGGCAACGAATCGATGCCCCAAAACTTTCTTTAGGACCCCCTCCCTCTTCTTTAGTCCAACAAACCAGTAAGTCCCATCTCCCTTCTCATCTTTTTCTTTAAAAAGTTCCATTTCTAAAACCCGACGGAAGCGGAGTTAGTCCGACTTCCGATTCGGTTTTCTTTAAAAACTATACTTTTCTTAATCAAGATAACTTTATATTCTTACATATTGCTTAACAAACATTAAAAAAACCATTAAAACAAGTTTCACATCAAAATAATCATTTTTGTGACATTTATCGCATTTTTACATAAAAATGCCATAAAAAATTCATTTCGACATTATAACCTTTATTCCTTGCTATACGTTTAGATAGTTCATGAGGTAATGACCTACCTCATCACAACACACATATATATCATAGCACGATTGATTTTAGGACAACAGAATACGGGAAATACGACCTTACAAATAAATACCCTAACTTATAAAACTGTTTTCTTTACAAAGATGTATTAATAATTTCCATGCAATTGCGCCTGTACAACCCATTTTGGGGACCCGTTCAGGATGGTGTGGATTATCGCACATCCTCGGGCTTAGTAGAGCGAGATGCATACCTCCGCAAGGAGCATTCGATCTCGATGGAATTTTTATACATTTTTCTTTAGAAAATGATATTTCTACAAGAAAATAAATAAATTATTTTCATTTAATATCTATATATTTATTATCAAAATACCTATTTTTAATTATATAAACATTCTAAATTTTCAAAATCAAAGGAATCACTATTACATGAAAATACCATCCAAATACAACACAAGTACAACATTTCAAGAAAATACCACATATTATGAAACTAGGTTCTATTTACTAGAAATTGCACAATTATAAAATACACATCTATAAAAACTCTAAAGACGATAATTAAATACTTGAGATTTATTTTGAAACTATACCAAAACAATTTTTACATAAAACCCTCTCAAGTTATACTAAATTACAATAAGGACCCTAGTAAACATAGGTTTAAGCGGGACCAGTCTCTTGAGCCACAGGGAGCCGGAGATATGGGTGCTTGCCTATTTAAGGTAGACAACCTAACAAAAGGTGTTACCGATACGGTAATTGTCTTGGAAAAAGACACAAATCCTGCCGTCCATGTGCAGCAGTTACCGATAACATCAAAACCTAATTCAGGACTTCGATTTCTTTTCTAATAGTCTGACTCAGACTGAGTCTAAATATAATCAATCTGACTTGAATGTGATTCAAGTATAAAACCACAATTCAATATGAATCCATATAATCAATCTATTCAATCTATACAACTTGACTGAACCGAACTATGGATATACTCCATTTACATGTTCATCCATTATATCCGTTCCATTATTGATATCATGGTTTCGGCAAGTCATCCATCTATACAATTTATAATCCAAGACAAGACAATACAATCCATACACTCAATACATTCAATACATAAACACTTCGGGGTTATAAAGGGATAGACTGGTACGGAACATGTTAAAGGTGGCACGAGGTGGTCACTTAAGATGTAATTACATCCATGTCGTTGTTCCATGGTATTATCGACGGGGCCTTGTACCACAGGTTACCAAAGTCTCCGGTGTAAGCGAGACTCCTCTCATATACACTGGCATTTTCTGTACCAAGCTACAAACAACTGCGCTAACTTTATAATAAAACATTATAAAACTATACTCTCTCTCTGTCTATTCTACTTCTTCCTCATCTTTGGGACTTACCGAGCGATTGTTCGCTGACGACATTCTTATTTCTCTTCTTCTTTGGAATGTTGTCGGTAGGACCCGACGCTAAGGAGTACGAGACCAGCCAGGAACATCTGGAGCAGGCCTCTGAGCAGTACACCGAAGACCCAGAGCTGTAGCCACTTGTACTTATTCCATTTTCATTTCTGTTATGCCATTGTTTAGGCATTGCTTTCATTCCATGTATTTTCATTTCAGTTGTATTGTAAAAAGAATGTTAATTAATAAATTTTTTGTTCATTTACATCTTGTCTGGTGTGTACATTTTATTTTATATTTCTTAGATACGCTTAGCGTGTTTACTTCTAAGTAAATACGTAGCGGCCTCGTCGCGTCCTCTGCCCGTACTTTGGGAAGCGGGGCGTGACACCTGAACCCAAGTCCAAGCAGGTGGGCCCAAGCCCAGACTAGCTCCATTCCAAGAAAGTACAACAAATAAATGTGCAAAATGTGAAATAAATGGACAAAATATCAAATTTCTGTAAAGCCCATGGCTCATGTGCAAAAAGAAATAAGCACATGAGGCATAAGATGGGCAAAATGGCATTTTGTAAAGCTAAAAGGGATATGTGTAAATTTGTAAGCCTATATAAGGTAACATTATGATGAAATGAAAAAACAATTCATTCCTCACAAAATTTCTAGGGTTTATGCCTCCATCTCCTCCCGCTCAAGTTCTTCCTCTTCATTTCCAATTAAATCGAGAGCTTAGCTCTCTTTTTCTCTAAACAAAATAAAGTTTCACCATAAACCTATTGAAAGAGAGTTTAATTCTCACATCAAATCCCAAAAAATGAAAGATTTTTACTATCTTCTTCTTTCACCTCAAAATCCAATTTTAGAGAGGGGAAGAAAGGGAACTCATCTCCCAAAGCTCCAACAAGAGAAGAAAAGAAATCTATTTTCATCATCCAAGATCTAAATATTGGAATTTCAAGAGAACCCATTTGGGTTTATTCTCGAGAGAGAAAGGGGAAAAATCCTTTGGAGTTTAACTCCATTTAAAATTCATTGGGAGTTTAACTCCATTTAAAATTCTTTGGGAGTTTAACTCCAAAATAAAACCTTTAGGAGTTTAACTCCATTTAAAATTATTTTAGGAGAATAAAATCTTCGGAGTTCAACTCCATTAAAATCTTTTAGAGAGTTCAACTCCAAATCCTGTCCATGCAACCCGGGCCTACACCCGAGCCCGTGCCCGCGTGTCGTGCACATGCTGTCAGGCCCCGCGTCCCAGTAGACAGAAACGATGAAGTGAAAAGCCCGCGACATATTTATCCAGAGAAAGCCATTTCCTAAATAAATATACTAAATGTATTGAAACAATAATACACAATGTAAGAATAAATGGAGACTATAAAATTTTCAACAAATATCATTATTTATATTCAACATTAAATATTTACAAGTACATAAGTTTCAACTGGAAAGTAAATACAATAAAAGGAAATGCCTAAATATGTGGCATACAAAAGCTGGAAAAAAATGAAGCTAAGCTAATCCTTAGTAGCAATCTTATTGTAGTCCTCCTCTGTAGCCTCCACTTCCTCCGTCTCGACCGTATCTGACGAACATTCCAAGAAAACAAAAGTGGGTGTAAGTCCCAAGAATGTAGCAAGAGTAAAAATGACAAGTGTAGAATATATATGATGAGTAAAAGTATATGATTCATGGGTATATATACTATAGGTCTAAATGGTTACTATGTTAACGTTAAGTTTCAAGTGTGAATTTTAACGCAACCGTAGAAATATTCACGAGCTCAAGAGTGGGGCTCCAGGAGCAAGAAAACAGGGCCCATTTTATATGTTAGCATCGCGACTCTAGGCAGTCGAGGAGTCGATCCTACTGATATTCAAGTAAAATAAAAAAGAGGTTAATACGGGACTCCAGAAGCTCTATTGGATTCACACAAGAAACTATCCCAAGCACCCCGAGTTTAAATAGTCTATAACTATATAATATACTTAATTAATTTGATTGATTGATTATAACATGTCTTGATCGAAACCGTAGATTACAAAAGGTGTAGAATAAAGTCGGGTGGGTTGAGTAAAATGTGAGTCATGTCAATTAGAATCTTAGTTCGAGTCAAGTTAGTTCGAGTAGACTGGGATCGAGTTCATGTTCAAGTTTAGATTCGAGTTTGGATTCGAGTTCAGGTCTTCTTCATATGAATTGATTTAATTGTTGAATATCTTATGTTCGGGAGAAATCAGACAACTGTTGCACATGGACGGCAGGATTTGTGTCTTTTTTTAAGACACTTGTCATTGATAACTCCGTTAAGTTGTCTAACATGAATAGGCAAGCACCCACTTTTTTCGGCTCTCCGGGACCCAAGAGAATTGATACCGCTTAAATCTATATTATCTAGAGTCCTTAAATATTTATTATTGTTGTTTACATTGCATGTATATTGTTTGCATTTCTCGAGGGGGTTTTATGAAAATATTTTAATATCGTTTAAAAATAAACCTCGAGGGTGATTTATAATATTTAGAATTTTGATGAACATGTATTTTAACTTATGTGGTGTTTTAGTGATAAAACCTAAGTTTTAAAAGTTTATAGTATTTTAATGAAAACTACATTTTTTTGTAAACTGGGTGTTATTTTATTAAAATTTCAATCTTCATTTAAAAATATATATTTTCACAAGTGGTTTTTACTGAAAATACGGATTTGTAGTTTTATATAAATTTTCAAAGTTTGTTTTTTTATAGAAAAGTCATGTTCTAAAAGACCGCATTTTTATTTTCTTTCGAGACCGAATACTCTGTGAAGAGTTCTTCATGTCGCTCTACTATCCCAAGGATATGCAATAATCCACATCATCCATTAGAGGGTCTCATAACGAGAGTTGTAGAGGTGCAATTGCCAAGAATTCTAAAAATATCAATTAAAAGAAATCTTTTTGTAAAACTGTGGTATTTTAATGTAAAACCGTGGTATTTTAATATAAAACCTGTTCTTTGAACCAACCATATATTTAGAATATCGTGCTATGCAATCATAGTGTGCATGTAGGGTAGGTCGTTACCCCGTGAAGTTTCTATAGGTAGGTAAACTAGTTATCGAAATAACAGTTATACTAAAGTTCATGGTACTTTAATGAAAAGTTTGTTATATGATTGTTTCATACGAAATTTTGGGTACACAAAGAGGTAAAAGTTGTGAATTTTGTTTTAAAAAGGATATTGGGGTGATTATGTGACATATAGACCTATCAAGCATGATAAAATATTTAAAAGAGAAGATTGTTACATGTTAACTCTACTTTGTCGGTAAGACTTTTAAAATGTGATTTAGGTTGAAAAGAATTAGAAAGAGAAGGGACTTACCGGGTTAGATTGTTAACAAGAGAGAGGGAAAGCCTTTGGGGTTGTGGTTTCGTCGAAAAGGCTTCGGTCGTCGAGCTTGGCTTGCTACTCCACTTGGCTGCTTAACTCCACTTGGTACATTGAGAGTTTGAGAGAATTTTGATAGAAATTTCAGAATGGTGGAGAGATGGGGGATGGAGTGATATTTATAGTGAAGAATTTAAGGTATGAAAATTAAAAATTTGATTAAAAATAATTAAAATGGTGTTAATGTAGGAATTGAAGGGTTTTTGTTTGATTGCAGGAAAATCAAACAGTGCAGGGGAGTAGATGGGAGCTGAAGGGATGCGTGTGCAAAGCACGGAGGCAAACGGGGCAATATGGACCACCGGTAGCAGGGAAAAGAGCAAAATGGATGGTCGGATCTTCACCAATTGCCTCGAGATTCGTGTCACATGCTTAAATATGTGTTTACTTGTCACGACTCGTAATTTAGCACGTGATCGGCACTTAAATTACGCAACATCTATAGGCGTGACGTAAATCAAGTAAGCCGAAGCCCAGAAAATCTAAACCTTTTTGCGGAAAATAGTGGGGGTGCAGTTTTGAAATAAAGGTATAATGAATCATGTTTTGTGTTTGAAAATTTCAGGCAGCTCCTCCCTTGTATATTTTGATCCAAAACATATACACAACAATATATAGGCATCCTCAAGCGGGAGCTAGCTCTTCACTAACTGGCGGAATCACAACCACGCAATAACATATATACGACGCCCAACAACGAAGAAACAACCCAGAAAGAAAAAAATAAAGAGGCAAGACATCAAAACTCAAGAAAGCGATCATAAACCCATCGCTCTAAGTCTCGCACAAAACCCAAGTCTGACTAGGTCCACCAATATACAATTTCTAGTCTCTGATTTGATCTGATCTGATGTGATGGAGTTTATCTAGATAAAATAAAATATAACAGTACGAGAGTGGGCACGATCCAATATGTGTCCCACTTACCAAAGCAAACACCCTGGAAGAAGCTGTGTGCCAGCAATACCGCAACTGATCCCAAGCGGTCAAACCTGCAAGAACTGTGGCACAACGGGAGTGAGTTGCCAACTCATGAGTATAAAACATCAGCAAGTAGAAATCGAATAAAACAAAGATTTCCTAGGTCACTATATCCTGAAGGTAATACTATGATATCTAGGGTGACCACATATACGTATATGTCAACAATCGATCAATGCAATGACATATATAAATAAACAACTATCATCATATGCCTGTATGCATGTGGATATCATCCACGTGTCCATCAACGATACAAACAATATCATGGAACCTGAGTGTCCAACACCGACACTCGAACATCATGAAAACATAAGGCTGTATATATATGAGGATATAAACTACGTGTGTCCATCAACGACACATCAAAATCATGGAACCTGAGTGTCCAATATCGACACTCGAAACATCATGAAAACCCGTGTCCAGCATCGACACGTAAATCCTCATATCTCAGGCACCACATACTTAAATCGACCCTCATATCTATCCCATCTCAGGCACCGCATCCACAGATCGGTCCTCATATCCATTTCATATCATAACTCCAAAACGGTATCCTCCAGATATCTATCAAGTTCTATACAATCACGGTAGGTAGTGTTCCCACTGCCAGGCTCATCGTCTACACCACAAAAATCATTTCTTGCCCTTAGGTACCATACCGGGTCCACCATGTACCCGCAAACGGCATCTGCCAAGTCCTCGAATCGGGTCTCGAAAACAAGCTCAGAACTGAGAAAACTCATGGCGGACGTCTCAAAATATCATATCAAGAGAAACCGGGTTTTTAAAACAATACACCATTTCCTTTAAAATATACCACGGTTCTTAAATCCAGAGATCTCATAAAAATAGCATCTCAATGCATATAACCATAAAGTACGATGTATGCAATATAGAGTAGTAATATGAGCATATCGGGTATATCATGGAAGCATATAACCATAAGGTACGGTGTATGCAGCATAGAGTAGTAATATGAGCATATCGTGTATATCATGCAAGTATGTCAAGTAATAATACTGAACAATGAATGTACTTTTACTTTTAAGATTAATATCATGTTAGGGCAGTTCTCCTGTGTAAATGGCATGACAATTCTACTGTATAAGTGACATGGCAATTCTATTGTGTAAGTGACATGGCAATTACCGATGAAGAATGTGCGTGAGCCGGCAAATCTTTGTATGTGTAACATACGCATCAACGGTAATTGTGCAGGTGTATTAGCAATGATATCATATAACATTAGATACCGACACGTGGTATGTACATCACGAGGGGTAATATCCTACACAATATGAACAATAAAAGGGTGTATCTATCTACACAAGAATCATATGGTCACTTTTAAACGATACATATTGTTGTTTTGAAAAATAGGTATGGTTCAGGTGGAAATCTTTATATCAGCGATCCCGCCTCATAACATCCGATATGACAATAATCCTCGATCATCATCCTCAAATCACTAGCGCGGATCAATCATCCGGTACATCTCATCACATACGGTAATCTATCGTACGGTGTCATCAAACATAATAGGGAATCTATCGACCTACACAATAACGAGGGTACGGATCTAAAGTCTCGTACGGCATATTACTCATTACTCATAAATATAAATATAAATATAAATATAAATATATATATATATAAAATCACATTTGTATAAACATCATATTTTATTAATTCCACCACACCTCTATCTCAATCTCGTGTCGTGTTTATCGATCTCGATCTCATATCATATCATACCATCATCAACTCATACGTGTCATCTTTCAATTCATACTTATTATGATTCACTTCTCATTTCATATTTTCGTATATCAATCCGAGTCATCTATATCTACATCATGTTATCTATTATACCTATATTATATTATTAATATCCATTAGTGCCAACTTCTATCATTTTATCTTTACTAAAACCTATAATCATTTCCTTAAGTCTGTAACATATCCTTTATCAAAATATAATTATAAAACGATCTTCCATATCAATGTTTGCGGGAGTGTTATACGCCATCCACCCAACTTCCCCCGTAGATATAAATCTACTCACCTGCAATTCTCCTCGCTTAGCCGAAGTCGATGTGCTTCGTCGTCTCGGAAGTCCACGCGAAGTACCTACAATTTAACACACAATCGCAATGCTATTTAAAACAAATCCGAAAACCGATACGGCATACGGTTCGCTCATAGGTTAAAACCTATAGCTTCGCATGAAAATTCAACCAAATAACCCTCGTCCGTTGACGTATAAACTTCCAATGACGGAATCCAAACTCAAATCTAAAAACCAAGTTTTAGAAATCGGAAAACGAAATTCAGCAACTAAGGAAAATCTATCCCAGATTTTGACTTAGGTAAAATTAGCCAATTTTGCACATAGGGTTGGTCTAGATATATGATAAGGGAGTCACTGTACAAAAATCACACGATTCCACCATGAAGTGGCCGCAATTTGTGGCCACATGGAATAAATCTGCGGCCACAAAAGACTGGAATGGGCTCGGGTTTCTAAGGGTGCTTCTAGGTTACCTGCTCATCTCTCTGTGTTTGCTAAATAATTCTTAGTGTCTCCGGGTTATAGCAGATCTTAATAACCTATCATAAATCACACAAAATACGATATCGGCCAATTTCAAAGTTCGTGTTTTGGTTTCTAGTCTTAGGTCTTGGTCCAGAAATCATCACTCAAGTCTAGTAAACACTCACTACACCTCAACTTATCACTTAACATCATCTTGGAATTTTCCAAGATCACATAACTCACCAAAACGATTTCTAAACTAAACTAAGATATATATAACACAATACTTAACTAAATGTGTAAGGATATACCTCATTAGCAACTAAAGAAATTTCTTGAGTTGCCCAAAGTCTTCAAAATCTAAACTTGGATGGTTTAAAAGGTTTAGAATGATGTTGTGCATGTTTTATGTGAAGGTTGCATAGGGTTTTGAGAATGGATTGGAGGTGTAACAACTCCATTTTTAATGTACAAAGAATTGATTTAAATTCAATGTATACTTGGAGTATTTATTGCGGCTGATATCTCTTTAAGTATTTATTTCACTCCATAATTACAAGAAGGAGCTTGTAGCTCATTGGTAACACTTTGCACTGCTGAACCAAGCCACCAGAGTTCAAATCCCATGCCCCACATTATTTTTGTATTTATTTTGTTTTAATTTCTTTTGGAAGTTAACAGTCAAAACGCCATAACTCACAAAATTTGTATTGGACATATAAAAGTAAATATACTATTAAATACCCCCGAAGATTCCCCGGCCCCTGGAACCCTGACTCGGCCCGACTCGGCGCCGCCGGCCGGCGAACCGGCCGACTCGGTCCGGCGCCGCCGGCCGGACGGCCGAGTCGTCAACAGAGAAAAGTTGGCTCTGGACTTGGTCAACCCTCCTGCACACTTTATATCCCTGGATCGGTTATCAATTGCCCAATAAATCCCTTTTACTCCTAGGTTTAATGAGTTTTAATGAATTTTTATATAATTTTTATATATTTTATATATTTTTTTATTAAAAACCCTAACCCTAGCCTAATCCTATATAAACTCCCCATACCCTCTACCTTCTCATCATTTTTTCTAAGTCCACTCTCTCAAAATCTCAAGAGAACTTGGTACGTTAGAAAACGAGCGAAAGGGGAAGTGTTGACGAAATCGACGGCGAAATTCCGGTGATCGTGCTAGGACCTCTTCACGACGTTTCGACGCACCGGCAAACCCGCTACCTCCCTCTCACTCTCTAGCGTTGTCCAAACCCGTAAGTCCCCCTTTTCTATCTTTCTTTTCTTCTATTAAAATACGGCTTTTCAAACCAGACAGAAATCGGAACAAACCGATTTTCGATTCGGTTTTCTATAAAATCTCACTTATCACCAATTCCATAATACTTAAACATCTTCATGTTGACTGCTAATCACTTAAAAATTAATTTGAACAAGTTTTCTCATATGAAATGATAACGTTTCCATTTATCGTATTTCTTTCACTTAAATACCACAATGTTTAGTTTTCACATTTAACCCCTTAACATTGCTATACCTTAAAGTAGATCACGAGGTAATGACCTACCTCCACACACACGCAAATACAATCTTAAATGATATCATCAAAACATAGAATACGATAATACAAGATTTTATATTTAAATACCCTTTTCTTATAATACCTTTTCTAAAAGTTTTAGGTTTGATACACTTTCAAAACAAATACCTTTTAATAGGAAAATACGATATGTCGTGGACATCGATCGTTTATCTAAACCTGACTTTGTGGTGTCTAGGCTAGGCAAGTGAGAAAAGGTAATTTTAAAAGGCCCGTCTCACGATTCGTGAGCGGATCTCTCCTTTTCTCATTTTGTACTTACCTGGCCACAATTGGCGGTGAAGAGGCGATTTGAGACTTCTAACGACTTATCGTTTAGACCATTTAGAAATAGCCTAGTTGAAATATAAAACCCTAGAATCTAAAATACGGAAAATCGACTTTTGCAAATAAATACCTTTTATTTTATAAAACTGTTTTCTAAACGATAGTATTTATAAAATCTTTGCAAAGCACCACTACAACCCACATTTGGGGAACCCGTTAGGGATTGTACGGTTTATCGTGTACCCTCGGCTTAGTAGTGCGAGATTCAGACCTCCGCAAGGAGTATTCGGTCTCGAAAGGTTTAAAATACGACATTTAAGAAAAATGAGATTTTTTGGAAAATAAAATATTTATTAAAAATTATTCTTGTATAAACATATGTATATTTATCATTTAAACATCTATTTTATTATAAGATAAAGTTTCCACCTTTTCCTAAAAATTTACAAGATTAAAAGTTACATTAAAATACCATGAATTTCAAATAAATCAATATTACAAATTAATACCTTTATTTATGTAATTAGGATATTTTCACTAGAAATAAGACAAAATAAAATCACACTCATTATAACTATAAAGACGAATAATAAATACTTGAGGTGTACCTTGAAAACTATACAAAAGTATTTTTACATAAAACCCCCTCAAGTTTTATAAATTACAATAATGACCCTAACAAATATAGAACTTCGACTTACATTTTTTTTAGTCTGACTCGGGGTTGAGTCAGATTATTTCTGACTTGAATATGATTCAAGTCAATCTACATTCTTTAATATTCCAACTCAATATGAACACAGGAATCCCAGAATCCAGTTAACAATCTATACAACTTGACTGAATCAAACCATGGATATACATCCATTATTCCGTTATTCCATTACCTGATTATGCAGTTACAATCTGTTTACTGATATCATGGTTTTGGTCAGTCATCCAACTTACACAATACAATACAACAATACTATCAAAACACTACGGGGTTTAAGGGGTAGATTGGTACGGAAGGTGTTAAAGGTGGCACGAGGTGGTCAGATTAAGACACCTAACCTATATTCCGTTGCTGTTGTACCGTGACTTAACGGTTCCTTGTACGTTCCGTTTGCCCTGGTCTCTAGCATATAAAGACCCCTCTCGTATACACTGGCATCCTTCTGTACCAAGCTATAAACAACAGCCTTAACACAATATTCTACAATATTTTACAACCTCTTTAGAAAATACCTCTTATTCTGTCTTTTCTAATTCTTCATTATCTTTGGGACTAACCGAGCGACCTGTTCGCTGATGATATTCTATTTCTTTCTTCTTTGAATGTCGTCAGGTGCTTTGGACCCGGCAGAGATCGAGCCCACCGGTGAAGACTTGGAGCAGTTTCACGAAGACCCCGAACTCCAGACATTGTACCTTGTTCTATTCAGTATTTTCATTTCCTGTTATGCCATTGTTTAGGCATCGTTTTTCATTTCAGTTGTATTTACTTTTCATGCATTGTACAAAAGAATGTTATTAATAAAGTTGCTGTTATTTCTATATCTCTTGTCTTTTGTGATCTGCTTTTATATTGCTTAGATACGCTTAGCGTATCTACTTCTGAGTATATACGTAGCGGACCTCGTCGCGTCCCCTTCACCGTACACCGAGAAGCAGGGCATGACAGGAGGTGATGCATGGAGGTAATGGGAATGAAGGAGGCATGAAGAAGATGAAGAAAAATAATGGGGAATGATGGAAAGGGGCAGCCAAGTCTCACTCTCTCTCTTAGGCTCACTCTCTCACTCACAAATATCTCCCCCAACACTCACTCTCTCACAAAATATCAATTTTGTTTCTTCTCACTTATGCTCATGGCATCTAAAACTATTCCATTCACACTCAATTCTTTGTTTTCCTTTCCTTTTCTTTGTTTTTTTTCTTTTCTTTTGCCTTTCTATTCTTTCTCTTTTAAATCTCACAAGTCTCACATACACTCACAAACACAACACTTAACATGCACATGACATGGTGCACTAGCCATGTAAAAATGTAAAAACACGGATTTGACCAAAATCCGATAAATATCATTATAATAAATAAATCATTTTAATCTCCGATAAATTTCCAAATATTGGTATATACTTATACCATTTTACGAAAAATCCCTATTCGCAAATCGAATAGTTTTCGCGAAATATATTATTTTAATATTAAATTTCCAAAAATAATATTTTATATTTCTGAAATGTTACATTACTCTTCATTGCGCCGTTTTATTTTTCTGAAACCTTTCGGTTCTCCATGAATTGCATGTGCAACTCTTGGGCTTCTGAAAAATTAAAAAAAAGATCTTAAAAATATTTAGGATTGTGGGGATTCGAACACACAGGCTATATCTCAGCAGTGTGGAGGTTTAACCAGTGAGCTACAAGTTGTTTCTTGATTTTGTTAAATAAATTTAACTTATAACTACACAACAGGCTGAAATATTCATTCTATACAATAAACAAATAATTTTGTACAGGGATTTCAGAGTCATTACATGTATCATACACGTGCACGCAAGAGCGCCCGCGCATGCCACACGTGTGCGTGCCGTGCGCGACGCACATGCGCAGCGCATGCGCTTTACCTCCACACTTATAAAAAATAATATTAAAATAAATAAAATTTGTTTCTTTGAAATAAAAAAAATCTTTTGTCACAAATAAAAAAATGAAACGAACACGCATTTCCGCATTACTTTCAAACACCAACACCTCATATTGAGTTCTCATGACCAGTTTGACCCAACAATCAGAGGTTCACTCGCTTCAAAGGCGAGGGGTAATTAACAGCAGCTTAGTCTACGGCTGCCGAAGATTCAGATCCCCACAATAATTAAACCCCGGCCTACTCCAGGAAGGGGGAATCTGTACACACCAAACAAGCGTGCGCATTCCCATTTCAATGGGGTGACGAAAAACACTCTACAAATTCTGGCACGCCCGGTGGAACCTTTTCTCTTCTCCCATTGTCACGCCCCGCTTCTCAGAGTGCGCTAACTATGGCACCTGACAGAGCCAGCCATGCTACCTGCGGCTAGGAAACATCCCTCTACGGTCACATTACGACTTTCTATAGGATATCAAGAACAGTAAAATATAAAATCTATCTAGTACATGTCCATTTGCCAAAATAAAAGAGTCAAGAAAATATATAAGCTGAAATGATAGTAATATCCAATAAACAACATCTGGAAATACGTCCCAATATGGGCCCACATTAAGAAATAAAGGGAAGTAAGCTAAGAGTCTAAAAGCTAAACATCTTTAAACCACACACAATCAATTCATCACTGCTCGGCTTGACAGCTAAAGTACTCCTGTTCAGCCTGCGATAGAGATAGAGGAACTGGGCCATGCAAAACCCAGACGTCAGTGCGTCATACTATCAAACAATAATAATAATCAGGATGTAACGATATAGGTAGACATGAATATAATGAATAATACGGATATGAAACAGTGAGGTATGTGTGTATGTGAGGTGCGATGTGTAACCTAAAACCGTGTTTCTAGGTTATCTATTCTAAAGTCTTTGAAATCAATTTAATGTGATCGTCGATATAACTCAATAGTATCCCATGCGTGCCCGGGACCACGGTCAAGACTCTCGGTCTGAATCCGATACGTGCCACTAGCCAGTAAACAGGTAACACGTACAGACAAATGATGTCAGCAGTATCATCCCGGGGCTGGCTTAGCCCGTAAAGACTGATCAGTATAAGTATTGAACTGTTGAGTTATAAGTCAGGTTTCATTATTGATTTCATCTTACCCCCAAGGTTATGTGTTCAAGTAAAGTATTGAAAATGTAAGTCTAATGCCAACACAGGATCAAACATATACATGTTTGTCTATGTAGACAACAGGTTACGTCCATCTGGCATTAGTGACAAGATCAATGTAACAAGTCAAGTAGTGTGTCAGGACATGTCATGTGGTGCATATGTATCAAATGGACACCAAATGTGAAATTGTAAACAAGATCGGGATCACGGTAAATAGTGCTGATGTCAGGATGCATATGTGTCAATTTGTAATAACCTATATATATAACAATGACTATGTATGATGCACAATAGAAAATACGTTGTACTAATATAATAGTAATATGATATAATGAGGTTCCGGTATGCAACTAGATATGCAATTGTCAGTTCGGATACGAAAGGGTATCGAAAAACAGTAAAACTATGACATGGGATGCATAATTAAAATACATGTACTATTTTTATTCATATGGATATAACTATATTGACATAGCATACAGCAAGATAAACTTGCCTGATCGGATCTCACGTCAGGTACGTACGTCGCGTTCGACGCCGGGTAACCGTTGCGATGCAACCACGCTTGTACAAGACTGACCAAGACGTGACCACATTGGATGATGATGATGACTGGATCGCCCGGATCGTTGATGATGTGCATGACTCCGGCGACATCAAGAACATGAAAGAAAAGAGAAAGAAAGAAGAAGAGAAGAAGAAGAGTTTGTCTCTGGGTTTCTGAGCTTAGGGAATAGAAAGGGGTGACGACGATGATAGGTAATCGGCGATGAGTTGCGGGCATGGGTTAGGGTGTGTGTTTCTCAGGTTCTGTCGTGGTTGTGGGAGAATGTGGGGAGCTCGGGAATGGAGAGGGAGATGAGGCAGTGGAGAAGGTGTGGAGGTCATGGTGAGGTTGGTGATGTTGGGGTGATAGGGACGGCGAAGTTTTCCGGCGACGACAAAGGGATTCTTGAGTTGGTTGGGGTGCTTGGGTTTGTAGGTGCTCGAGAGTTTGGAGTTGGTTGTTGGGTTCTTGGGGATGGAGAGGAGGTGTGGGTGATGACGGAGGTGGTGGTGACGACGAGGGGACGAGGAGGGTCGATGGTGGTGGAGATGGGTATCTTGGGTGCTCGGGTGTTGGGTCGTCGGGAATTGGAGAGAGGTGAGGAGATTGAGGGTGATGATGAGGTGGTGGTGAAGACTAGGGGACGAGGGCGAAGGTGGTGGCGGCGACGGCGAGGGTGCGGGCTAGGGTTTTGGCGTGGGTTCTCATAGGCCAGAGGTTGGAAAGAAAGAAGTGAGGAAGAGAGAAGGGGGCTATTGTAAATAGGTTTAAAATATATATATATATATATATATATATATATATATATATATATATATATAAGTAGAGAGAGAGACAGGTGAGGAAAAATATAGTTTAGTTAATAAAATATATATTATATATATACGTATATATATAGATATGATAACTGCTTAGATTTAAAGAAAATATTATAATATATAATCTAGGATTTATAGCTAATATCAAATATACTCCGAAAAATATCCGGGTTCTGTCTAAAAGTCTAGTTTGAAAATACGGATAATATACATATCAACCAAAATCATAATGCGACATCCGGTTAAAGAAAATGCATACCCCCAAGAACGGATACACGTAAAAAACCGTAGCGATTCAAACGAGTCTGTTTCACTAAACGGGACAAGAACACGATGTTAGGATGCAGCCATAGGGTATGGGGTATGATACAGGCCATGCTAGGTATTAAAAATATATTATCAGATTATAATTTGTATTATTTAAAATATATGCAGACGCCAAATATATGATACATGCATATAGAAGATATATGTGTGCACGGATCCTCTGTACTAGCAAGAATATGTCGTAATCTAGAACCAGGATGGGTTTCAAGCATGCGGGTCGGGTCGGATATTATCCACATATACCAAATGCACTATCCGCACCCAAAGTAAATAATAATCAAGAAATAGCCACAATATTAAAAAATCCTCAAATAGAATATGGTATAAATGAACTAGGGTGTAACATTATAACCAACTACAAAAGAATTTCGTCCTCGAAATTCCCGGAATAAGGAAAGACAAGAAAACATGAATCTAAGAGAATAAGTGTGGAAACTTCTGTCGAATCTTGTCTTCTCATTCCCAAGTTGATTCTCCGTGCGAACGATTCCCCCATGAAATAAGTACTAGAGGGATAACCTTGTTCTCGAGGACCTTTTCTTGTCGATCTACAATCGCCACGGTTGTTCTTCATATGTCAAGTCCTCCTTTACTGTGAGCTCCGAGTGATCTAGGACGTGCATTTCATCTCGAACATACTTGCGGAGTTGAGATACATGAAACACGTCATGAACACTCGCCAAGGATAGTAGTAAAGGCAATCGATAAGCTACTTCTCCCACACGCTCGATAATACCGAAAGGCCCTACGAATCGAGGACTAAGCTTGCCTCGACAATCAAATCGAATCACTCCTCTGGTCGGTGATATCTTCAAGAATACAAGATCATCAATTGCGAACCCCAGAGATCTTCGTCCTGTATCGGCCCAACTTTTCTGTCGATCTTGTGTTGCATTCATATTATTTCGGATCGTATTAACTTTCTCCACTATTTACACAATAAGTTTTGGTCCCAATAATCTTCGTTCTCCAACATCGTCCTAGCAGACGGGCAAGCAACACCTACAACCATAAAATGCTTCGAATGGAGCCATCTGAATAGTCACCTGAAAACTGTTATTATAAGAAAACTCTACCAAGTGTAGATGATCCTCCCATGAACTCTTGAAGTCCAACATGAAAGCTCTTCACATATCTTCAAGAGTTTGGATCGTTCTTTCAGACTGACCATCTGTCTGCGGATGATAAGCGGTGCTAAACTTCAATCGAGTCCCCAAACTTTCCTGTAAACTCCTCCAAAAGTGCGATAAAAATCGGGTATCACGATAAGAAATGATGCTCATAGGTACTTCATGCAATTTCATAGTCTCCTGCATGTACCATTCTGCTAACGCTTCCATCAACTGACCAACTCAAAACGATATGAAATGTGCTTCCTTGGTCAATCGATCAACAATCACCCAAACTGTATTATTGCCCTTTGGACTCCGCGGTAATGCTGTCACGAAATCCATGGTTATATGTTCCTATTTCCACTGAGGAATCGAAAGTGGTTGCAATAAATCAGCTACCCTTTGATGTTCAGCCTTAACTTGCTGACACACCAAACACTTCGATACATAGCGAGCTATCTCTCATTTCATCCCTTCCCACCAGAAATGTTGTCGTAGATCTTGGTACATCTTTGTGCCTCCTGGATGTACGGAATATGCGGAACTATGCGCCTCCTTCATAACTTCTTCATGAATATCTCCTTTCGGCACACATAAACGGCTCCTATATCGTAACAAACCATCTTCATGAATCAACAATTCCGTTCGAAGTCCCGCTTTTACCAGTTCTCAAAACTTTGCAACCTTGGATCGTGCGACTGCGCTGCTTTAATATTATTGATCAAGGATGACTGTACATGCAGCTGCATCAACTGTCCCGAAGAATGCGATAATACGATCTCCAACTCGAATCTCTGGAAATCATCTATAAGCTCCTTCTGTGCAGTCAACATCCGTATTGTTGGCAACCGACTTAGCGCATCCGGCACTACATTAACCTTCCCCGGATGGTATTTTAGATCAAGATCATAGTTAATCATTAGCTCTAACCATCTACGCTGCCTCATATTGAGCTCTTTCTACGTGATACTTTAGAATTTTGTGATCGGTAAATACTTCTACCCTTTCGCCTAATAAGTAGTGTCTCCAAATTTTCAAAGCGAAAATCACTGCTGCTAGCTCCAAATCATGAGTCGGGTAATTCTTCTCATGGGTCTTCAATTGTCGCGGTGTGTAGGATATAACCTTCACATTCTGCATTAGGACACATCTCAAGCCTTTCCTATATGCGTCGCTGTGAATAACCAACCCTCCGGAACTATCTGGCACTGTCAAAATATGAGCGGTGGTCAATCTTTGCTTCAATGCTTCAAAAGCTCACACACATCTATCCGTCCATACGAATGGTACTTCCTTCCCTATTTGCTTGGTCAATAGTTCAGCTATTCGAATGAAATTCTCCACGAATCTTCAGTAATATCCAGCAAGCCCAAGAAAACTTCTGATCTCCGCTACGTTCTTCGAAATCGGCCAATCATGAATTGCTGCAATCTTTTCAGGATCAATAGCAATTCCATCTCCGGATACGACATGACCCAAAAAATTCACTTCTTCGGGCCAAAACTTGCACTTGCTCATCTTCGCATATAACCTTTCGTGCCTTAATGTTTGCAGTGCGATCTTCAAGTGTTCTCCTTGGTCTTCTTGGCTCCTCGAATAGACCAGAAATTCATCGATAAACACCACTATGACCTGGTCCAAATACGGTGAAATGATTCGGTTCATCAAGTCCATAAATATCGCTGGTGCGTTCGTGACTCCGAATGACATCACTAAGTACTCGTAATGCCTATATCGAGTTCGGAACATTGTCTTGCAAATATCTTCTGATTTTACTCGAACTTGATATATCTGGTTCGAAAATCTAGCTTCGAGAACACCCTCGGGCCACTGAGTTGATCGAATAACTCGCCGATGCGAGGGATAGGGTATTTGTTCTGAATCGTCACACGGTTTAATTCTCGATAATCGATGCACATCCTTCTTGTGCCATCCTTCTTCTTGACTAGAAAAACTGGAGCTCCCCAGGGTGAATTGCTGGTGTGAATCCAACCCTTCTATAATAATTCAACGACCTGTTTCTTGACTTCTTCTAGCTCCACCGGTGCCATCGGATAATACGCCTTTGAAATCGGCAATGCTCCAGGAACAAGATCGATCGCGAACTCCACATCTTGTTTTGGCGGTAAACCCGAGATATTCTCGAACACATCCATAAACTCTCAAACTACTGCTAGCGCTTCCTCTTTATCTGCTTCCATCGACGAAAGAACGGTGCTTATCGGCCTAGCCCTCAATTCGACTGGCCCGACAGATCTGCTACTTCCTGAAAATATAAACTCCGGGTGTTCGGGAATCTGTAAAATCATTTTCTTTGCCCTACAATCGATGTGAGCGTGGAAAGTGCCGAGAAAGTCCATTACTAAGACGACATCATAGCTGCCAGTTTCAATCACCAAGAAATCTGCGAATAACTCTCGTCCACAAAAAACAATCAGACAATCCTTGCACTCACTACTAGATATAATTTTTCCATTCCCACTGTGTATGTCCTAGTAACTAGACAGGGCCGCATGTGGAATCGAGTGTGCAGAAATAAACTTGGACGACATAAAACAATGTGATGCACCTGAATCGAATAATGCTAAAGCGGGAAAATTATGAATGAGTAGGTTACCTGAAACAACTTCATCTGAAGCCTTGGCCTCCTCGGCCGTCAAAGTAAAGGCCCGTGCTTGATTAGGCCCCAGAATAATCTGCCTCTACCCCTGAATCTGCTTCTGCGGTGGCTTCTGAATATCATCCCTCAATCGTAGCCTTGACTGGCAAGCATTGACGTTATGGTCAGCCGATCCGCAAACAAGACAGAGTCCAAGCCTCCTACGACATTCCTTCTGTAGGTGTCTGGGTTTATAGAAAAAGTCACAAATCACACTTCTTTTCTGATCGGATACGACGGGCTTCTTCATAGGTATAATGCCTCGCCTGTTCACCGGGATGCCTCTGCATACAGGAGCTCGGTTTGGCATGCACGATGGCTTCCGTATTATGATGGCTTACTGTTGCATACTTTTCGCTTTCACCGATAAACTCTGCTGCTCCATGGCTACCTTGAGAACTTAGGAGAAAGTGGTCAATCCCAGAGATATGATATGTCTATGGATCTCCACATCCAAGCTACGCATGAACCTTCATGCCCTATCTGCCTCGTTGGCAACCAAATGCCCCTCAAATCGACTGAGCTGAGTCCACTCAGTCGCATACGCATCAACGGATCCGCCATTCTGCTTCAAGCTAATAAACTTTTCTTCCATTTCTTCTCAAGCAAATTGTGGAAAGAACTTCTCCAAGAAACTTCGCGAAAACGATGCCTAACTGATCGGCTTGGGTAGACGGGTCTCCTCAACGAGCCACCACTCACAAGTGCAATCCACCAGTTGGATGCGTACTACATCCACTCTCTTATCATCTGGAATTTGTGCGGCGATGAGCAAATTCTCCGTGTCAACTAGCCACTGCTCCGCTGGCAATGGCTCCTCCAATCCAGTAAATGTGGACGGGCCAAGCCTCCTGAAGTCCACCACGGTGCCCTCACGCCGTGCTGGCCCGGGTGCTGCTGCAACTATGGACTGCTGGAATGTCCGCAGACCCTCCTAAAAAGCATCGGTTTGCCGCTGATTCAGATCGGTTTGCCGCTTCTGGGTTCCCAGCATCCTACGTATAACTCCAAGCAATGCGGCGTTATCAACATGCCTCTGGTACGTTTGCAAATATCTATTCGCCATTCTGAAACCAAGATACTGAAGAGGATTAGCAACGGTCAACAGGATTCAATAAACAAGATAGTTATAGATTCAAGAATGGAAAGATGGTAATATGGCAGGTCATGTTCCTAATTACGGGTTTCCTGATTAGTGTATTGGGTCCAATACCCAACTACAAAAGAACCAAACCTGATTAACCTAAATTCTATGGCTCTGATACCATACAAATCTTGTCACACCCCGCTTCCCAGAATGTGCTAACTACGGCACGTGACAGAGCCAACCATGCTACCTGCAGCTAGGAAACATCCCTCCACAGTCACATTACGGCTGTCTATAAAATATCAAGAACAGTAAAATATAAAATCTATCTAGTACATGTCTATTTGCCAAAATAAAAGAGTCAAGAAAATGTATAAGCGGAAACGATAGTAATATCCAATAAACAACATCTATAATACGTCTCAATATGGGCTCACATCAAGAAATAAAAATGCGGGAAATAAGCTAAGAGTCTAAAAGCTAACATCTCTAAACCACACACAGTCAATTCCTCACTACTCGGCTTGCCGTCTAAAGTATTTCTGTTCAGCCTGCGATAGTGATGGAGGAACTGGTCCATGCAAAACCCAGACGTCGGTGCGTCATAATATCAAACAATAATAATAATCAGGATGTAATGATATAGGTAGACATGAATATAATGAACAACACGGATATGAAACAGTGAGGTAAGTGTGTGTATATGAGGTGTGATGTGTAACTTAAAACTGTGTTTCTAGGTTATCTATTCTAAACTCTTTGAAATCAATTTAATGTAATCGTCGATGAAACTCAATAGTATCCCGTGCGTGCCCGGGACCACGGCCAAGACTCTCGGGCTGAATCCGAGACGTGTCGCTAGGCAGTAAACATGTAACATGTACAGACGAATGATGTCAGTAGCATCATCCCGGGGCTGTCCTAGCCCGTAAAGACTGATCAGTATAAGTATCGAACTATTGAGTTACAAGTCAGGTTTTATTATTGATTTCTCCTTACCCCAAGGTTATGTGTTCAAGTCAAGTATTGAAAATGTAAGTCTAATGCCAACACAGGATCAAGCAGGTACATGTTTGTCTATATAGACAACATGTTACGTCCATCAGGACAACAAGTCAGGATTGTCGGCTTTAGTAACAAGATCAAAATAACAAGTCAAGTAGTGTGTCAGGACATGTCATATGGTGCATATGTATCAAATGGACACCAAATGTGAAGTTGTAAACGAGATCGGGATCACGGTAAATAGTGCTGATATCAGGATGCATATGTGTCTATTTATTATAACCTATATATATAACAATGACAATGTATGATGCACAATAGAAAGCACGTTGTACTAATATAATAGTAATATGATATAATGAGGTTCCGGCATGCAACTAGATATGCAATTGTCAATACGGATACGAACGGGTATCGAAAAACGGTAAAACTATGACATGGGATATATAATAAAAATACATGTTTTATTTTTATTCATATGGATATAAATATATTGACATAGCATGTTGCAAAATAAACTTGCCTGATCGGATCTCACGTCGAGTACGTACATCGCGTTCGACGTCACGTAACCGTTGCGATGCAACCACGCGCGTACAAGACTGGACCAAGGCGTGACCACACTGGATGATGACGACGACTGGGTTGCACGGATCGTAGGCGACATGCGCGACTTCGGCGACGTCAAGAACAGGAAATAAAAGAGAAAGAAAGAAGAAGAGGAGAAGAAGAAGAAGAGGGGCTATAGTGTTTGGTTCTGGGTTTCTGAGCTCAGGGAATAGAGAGGGGTGACGACGACGATGGGTAATCAGCGGTGAGTTGCAACCGTGGGTTAGGGTGTGGGCTTCTCGGGTTCTGTCTTGGTTTTTGGGGACTGTGGGGGAGCTCGGGAGTGGAGAAAAAGATGAGGCAGGGGAGAGGATGTGGAGTTCGTAGTGAGGTTGGTGATGTCGGGATGATGGGGACGACGGAGTTTTCCGGCGACGACAGAGGGATTCTTGAGTTGGTCAGGGTGCTTGGGTTTGTGGGTGCTCTTGAGTTTAGAGTTGGTTGTTAGGTTCTTGGGGATGGAGAGGAGGTGTAGGTGATGATGGAGGTGGTGGGGACGATGAGAGGACGAGGGGGTCGGCGGTGGTGGAGATAGGTTTCTTGGGTGCTCGGGTGTTGGGTCGTCGAGTATTGGAAAGAGGTGAGGAGATTGAGGGTGACGAGGAGGTGGTGGTGATGATTAGGGGACGAGGGCGAAGGTGGCGGCGGCGATGGCGAGGGTGCAGGCTAGGGTTTTTGCATGGGTTCTCACGGGGCAGAAGAGGGAAAGAAAGAAGTGAGGATGAGAGAGAGAGCGGGTGTTGTTGTAAATAGGTTTAAAATATTAATATATATATATATATATATATATATAAGTAGAGAGAGAGGTGAGGAAAAATATAGTTTAGTTAATAAAATATATATTATATATACGTGTATATATGATAGCTGTTTAGATTTAAAGAAAATATTATAATATATAATCTAGGATTTATAGCTAATATCAAATATACTTCGAAAAATATTCCGGTTCTGTCTAAAAATCTAGTTTGAAAATACGGATAATATACGTATCAACAAAAATCATAATGTGAAATCCGGTTAAAGAAAATTCAAACCCCAAGAACGGATACACGTAAAAACACGTAGCGATCCAAACGAGTTTGTTTCACTAAACGGGACAAAAACACGATGTCAGGATGCAGCCATAGGGTATGGGGTATGATGCAGACTATGCTAGGTATTAAAAATATATTATCATATTATAATTTGTATTATTTAAAATATATGCAAACGCCAAATATATGATACATTCATATAGAACATATATGTGTGCGCGGACTCTCTGTACTAGCAAGAATATATCGTAATCTAGAACCAAGATGGGTTTCAAGCATGCGGGTCGGATCGGATACTATCCACAGATACCAAATGCACTATCCGTACCCAAAGTAAATAATAATCAAGAAATAGGCACAAGATTAGAAAATCCTCAAATGGAATATGGTATAAATGAACTAGGGTGTTACACCCATATTTCGGGTTAAACATTCATGCAAATTCAATCAACATATATATCGATTGTCTATACTGAAATCATGCATCCTTGTGTAGGATAAAAGCTTTCGATTCACAATCTTCAAATTCAACGAGCATGTCTCCAAGGACATGTTCGATCTCTGAGGCAACTCCGATCCTGTACGTTGTCAAGATTAATGCCTATGTTGTTCTCCCCGCAAGTCTCAGTCGGTGGTGGGAGGAACCGCTCTGCCAATTTGGTTCCGTCATCATCTACCCTGCCGGAAGCTCTCATCTGGCAGAAATCCTGGCAAACCAGGTGGCCTAGCTGGTCTTAAGAGGAAAGAGGACAAACGTTGTGATCGCTAGGGCAACACAACCCATACGTAAGACAGTGTCCGAACGACTCTCTGGTGCTCCAGCAGGGGACAAGACCGCCGGAACAAAGAGCATCATTAAATGTTATGGACAAGCTCAGGTGACGCCTTCGACAAGTGCACAATCAGGCGTATCTCCAAATCTCTTCATCGCTCGGCCTACGACGTCTTCCCGAAGGGCCGAAGCCTACAAAGTGCTCAAAACAGAAAAGTTGAGATAGAAGCGGCTCGGATATAGAGCCAACAAGAGAGTCAGGACTTCGGCAAAGTGAAATTTTTTAGGTTCCAAGAACAAGGTTACCTCGCGACGATAGCTGAGTTGGTCATAAAAGTCAGCAATCTCTTCGAACCTCTGAAGTGGGTTTAGAAAAATGCCATGACCGCCAGAATCAAGATGACAACCATCCAAACAATGCTATAAAGAGACGTGTCCCAACCCCAACATAGAAAGCATGACACCGTTTCTTCAAGGGTTTATCAGGCGCTTTGTGTTGTGTGAAAGCAGTGAAGCAAAACCAGAAAAGAAGCGTCAACACCACTCAAGAACCCAGTCAGGCTAGCTGTTTTCAATCGATTGTCCGTTCTCAAAATAGAGGGGCTACGACAGTGGTTCGCAAAATCAGCTACTAATGATGAGAAAACGACCGAATATATTATCCACACGGTCTATATAGCGGGCACGCGTCCTAGCGACAACCTGCGCAGCAAAAGCAAGGATGGGGCCACTACATCCCAAGCTCAATCTGGCTTGAATGTGGCCGCCACTTTCCAAGATTATCCTACTCCGCAGGATGATGAAAACCCTCTTGATGAAGCCGATATGTAGAAAGACCCCTCGGTCTATATGGAGTCAAGCTCGGACGGTGAGGAAGAGCCGACTTTCTGCCATAGGACCACAGAGCAGGATTTGCTTCCAGAGCTCTGTAAACAGCTTAGGAGTAAAGATAAAGAGATGACCAAACTTTATTCAAAATTGACGACCTAACGAACGTCGTGATGCGGCTCACGGCTCAAGTTGCTCGTACGCCCTCCAATAAAGCACAGATCTCTACTTATGAGTCGGGCGATAATGACCCGAAGCAACCGATACATGTCCCTTTAAGTCTAAGTATGCATTAGCAGCATGAAAGTCAGCCGCATTCTGCTTCTGGGAATGCCTGTTTACCGCCGAAGACCGGACTGAGATATTGGGACGTCTAGCCAGAATTTAGGGGCAGAGGTGTGAAAAGATGTGAAAAGGTCGTGGTGGACCTAAGAATCGATAGTCATATTTAAGACTAAGATTATCTTAGGAGATATGGGATATATATCATTTTGGATATCATCAATGAAGGATCATTAGTCGTGTTTGAGACTGAGATCAGTTTGGAAATCACGAGCATACGGGCTCGCTTGTTTTAAAATCAAAGAGGTTTAATTTAAGGAAACGTAGCTAATTTGGGCTAAGATTGGGTTTCTGTACTACCCAGCAATGCTAAGCAGTAAGATATACAGCGCTCTTGTGTTTTTCACGTGAGGCATTGAAATAGTGCTAGGCATTGAAATAGTGCTAAGCACTAGTCTTTTGTGGCGCTCCCATGTGTTTCACGCGAGGGGATGAGTTTTTGACTTCTTTTACGCGCTCACGTGTATTTCACGTGATGCATTGAGTTTTGGCGCTCACTTGAGGTGCTGAGCTTTGGGCGTTCAAGTGTGTTTCACGTGAGGCGCTATGTAACTTGGTCTTGGGTGCTCACATGCTTTTCACGTGAGGCGCTGGTTTTTTTGGAGATTTAATCTCTATTGATGTTTTTGGAGAACTTAAGCCCCTGTTAATGGTATTTTGACCATTAACGATCACCATTATCACTATTTTGAGAATCTGGGATCATGTTCTTTAAGAACTAAGTTCTTGATTTGAAGAAACTAAGTTTCTGGAGTATTATGGAATCCATATTCTCCATATTCTTTTATCCCTGTTCTTTTCGAAATTGTTCTTCCCAGAATCTTCGATTCTCAAGAATAAAATCTTCCAGACGAGAATTAAATTCTCAACTTATGGGAGACTTATCTTATGGATCTCAGATCCAGAGAAAGAACTAAGTTCTTTTAAAGGGTTAAACCCTTATATATGATATGATAGGTAAAGGAGATATTTTGATCTCTTCTTTTTTCTTCACCTAGGATTTTGAAGGGAGAATCTTTCTTCTTTATTGAGAATTAAATTCTCTGTTGTTTTTTTGTGGAACCTTTTGATAGCCTTCTATAATTTTACTGAAGCTTATGGGGGTCTCCTCTCTTGAGATTTAATCTCCTTGCTTCTATTTATAGGAGAAGAGAAAAATCAATTTGTTGGAGAAAATCTCTCATTGAGAGATCATGATTAATTTCATAATCAATCGAAATAATCTTAAATATCAACCGATGAATTTTATTCACCGTATATCGCATTCGTTCAATCCTCTGATATACGGTGCCATAAATCAACTTGGCATCTTCGGAGAGGTAGATGGATAAATCCAAATAGCATCTGCCCCAAGATTCAGGCAAGATGATCTATCCCAGTTCGTCTATGTTTTTGGCGGCGAACAGATTCTGGCATGCCCAGTGGGACCTTTTCTTCTTTCCACTCCACACTTCGTGTGTCGTGTTCGCGAAAAAAATCACGGTTTGCTATGGTTGCCCTTGGATTCGAGGTACTAAGATTTGGTGTCTTGCTCCTGTGCAGAAGAAGAAGAAAAATCAATGGCTTCTAATTGCATAACTTGCAACAGCAACTCCCGCTCCGCCTCAACTGGAGGAGTGACATACGGGCCCAATGCGGCCTCCATCTTTTCAATTCCGGTGGGGCAAGTTATGCAAGCCACTACGGGATTGTTCTTTAGGACTATGCTCCCACCAGTGAGTGTCGGTGCCTCAGCGCCGCAGGAAGAAGCTCCCAAGAGGTCGGTCTTCGATCAACTTGCAACCACAACGGCCTCTCTCAACGGGCCATCCAAATTCGATGTCTCAGTCTTCGACAGGCTGAGCTGAAGCTCAGATGTTTCAGTCTTCAACAGACTGAGCAAGAACCAAAACGGGACCGTAAAGAGGCTCGTGATGTCTGAAGGGGCTGCCCGAAAACGGATAGCCCTCAAAACTCCTCCTGCAAGTGAAGTCATCAAAAGTGCTTCCCCTACCAGAAGATCAGTCTTCGGAAGATTGGTTGTTCCTCCGCAAACCCTACCAAGGACGCCAGTCTTCAACAGGTTGACACCAACAACAGCCCCTCACCAAAGCTAGGGGCATGAAGAAGCCGCTTCTAAAACTGAGGTGGTCCCTTTTGCAAGACACGCTCGACGTTGCCACTGGCGCCGGATGAGGAAATATGGGGGCAACTCTCCCTCTGTACTTACCCCACTAGCTCCGATGGTGGAAGTTAATACCGCTGTTCCAACCCGGAACAGTTTGATCTACTCATGAGGGTACGCAAGAACTCTCCAACGACGGTACTAAAGAAATCGTCCTTGCCTGTAGAAGCCATAATGCAGGCATAACTGGAGCGCCCCCATCAGCGGCTCTCCTCTCAAATTCACAGGGTTTGGCGGAAAGTCCAAGACTCTATGATCAACAAAGACTACTCTCGCTGACTGAAGAAAATGAAGGCTCGGTAAGAGAAAGGCTGTCCTTCCATCATACAGCGAGGGGTGTCTTCTACACAGGTGCCTGTTAAAATGTCTCCTTCAACTTCAACCTCCCACAAAAGGACGAGGCTGCAGAAAATTTCACCGCCTACGGCAAATTCCAAAAGCAATGTACCCAAATGCCCCAAGTCTGGGAGCATGATCGTGCATATAGTCTATATGGCTTTCGAGAAAGAGGAAAGCCGTGCTTCCGCAGGTCATCGACCGCAAACTCGATCGCTGACAAAAGCTCAGGAGCAATAACAAAAGTTCCAGGAAATACTGATCAAAATGTCAGCACTTACCGGGCAGAAAGAAAGCCCGGAATCGGCATCTGAACAGCGCCAGGAGCAGGAGACCGATACAGAGTTCCTGTGAAGGGTGCTTGAAAGAATGGACACGGAAGCTGTGGAACAAGCTGCTAACATAAAGCAGATGGTGCTTTTGTTCCAAGACATGGTTGGAATGATGATCCAGCCAGAATCTCTAGCCGAATATCCACTAATAATCGTCGAGGATGACATGGGGGAAACATCAAACCCTCTTCCGGTTTTATCAGTGTCCAAGGAGGAAACAATCTCCAAGGCTGCTCTTGATAATTATATAGCTCAACAAATACAAGCGCATCAAGCTAACGAAGCGGCTGGCCAGATCGTCAGAACTAGGCGACCGTACCTAGGCTGGTATGATTAAATCAAGTACCCGCCGGGATATACGATCCTCAAGTCCCATTTGTACAAAAGGACAGGCAACCCACATCAGCACGTCACTCAGTTCAGAGCTTTGTGCGACAACACTGGAGACGATGATAAATTTTTGCTTCGCCGGTTCGTTGGCAGCTTGTCAAAGATGGCATTTGAATGGTACTCAGAGCTCCCAAATGACTCTGTTAAAACATTCACAGAGATGGAACTGCTGTTCACACAGCGGTTCGCCAGCGCAAGCGAGCGCCCCCCGGTCACGGCATTAATCAATACCAGGGTGAAGTCAGGATAAACCTGGGTCCAATACGCGATTCGGTGGCGGAACCTATGGTCGAAATACGAACAGCGCATCGAAGAATCTCCCGCCGTGGGCATGTTCATCGGGAATCTTGATCCTCAAACGACCGTGTCCCACTTCATGACGTTCTTCAAGCTGACCACCTTTCAGGCTATGATCGACAAACTGACAAATGGACCAGATGGGCCACGGACCTTCCTCCTCAAAAGTGGACCATCGAAATGCCAAGGGTAAAGGGAAAGCGGCCTTCGTTACTAATACTCAACAACAACCGGTTGGACCAAAACCGGCTGTTCGCCAAAATAGCGCACGACCGCGTCTATCCCTGGAAGAAAGGCTAGGACGTGCCTACTCGTTTTCCCGTGACAAGACGAGGAGACTGTTCGAGCTGGCAGTGTGTAACAAACTTATCACATTGCCAGACCCACGACGTCCACCGCAACCTGACGACATCAACAACCCCAACTACTGCTCCTATCACAGAATGGTGAGCCACCCAATTGAGAATTGCTACGTCTTCAAAAACTGGGTCGAGGATCAGTGTCAACAGGGAAAGTTCACGCTGTCTGAGAACTGGAGGGTGAATCCACCACAAAAGCATGCTCCTAAAAAGATGGATACGCCGGGAACATTATGCTCGCTCATGGAAGAAGCTCCATGGGAATTTGTCCTTTCTGCTAAAACCAAAAGAAGGTTGAAGGATCTCCAGGTATGTCCGCCAATTAGGTGGAAGAGCCCACTTGAACCGAAAATTATCGAAGGGATGCTGAAACTGCGTCCCGTACCGAAAGCTATCGACAAAGGACGAAATCCCCAAGTCGAGCCTTCAAAGTCTTCAAAGAAAAAGAAGAAGACCAAGAAGCATATGCAACATGTCGAGTATGACGACAAACGCACAGACCTACAGAGGTACATCGACGCGCTAGAGGAATATAACCAAAAGGTGCGAACACCAGTCACTCTCAAAGAGTTTATCAAGTATATTCTTGAGAACGAAGATAGTGACACCGATGAGGAAAACAACTCATCATAAGAAACCGAAGACTATGTAGCAAGTTGCCATATGGTATCCCATTCATTGTTAAATGACAAAAAACTCCCTCGGTGTCAGAAGGGAACACGGAGGAACTGGGGGAAGAATCGGCGCTAAAATCGCCGGAACTTCCAGAAGACCCGATCGATAGGTTGTTAAGAGAAGACTTTCGAAAAAGCAAAGCTGACCGAGAACACAAAATAGCCTTTTACGAAAAGGCTAAGCGTCGGCATCAGGATGAAGAAGCTGTGGTAAGGATGAGTCATAAAGTACTCCAACCAAACCGAACACCCCAGCCATAAATAAGAGCAGGATCAAGGCAGAGAAGAGGTTCGCCAAAGCCCTGTCAATGGGAATGAAGCTGCCACCTCTCGTAAGAAGCACTCCCGGGGTCATATGCCTCGATGGAAAGGATTCACATCCAAAATACTACATATATCATCGGAGGGTCATTCATCCCACCGAAGAATGCAGTGTCTTTAAGAAGTGGTGGCAAGGATATGTTGCCTATCAAAAACACTTCAAGAGGATGAGCGCGAAGCTCGTCAACAGCAAAAAAGTGCGACAAGTGCGCATGAGAAAACGACTGGTTGATACCGGTTTGGAAGGGGATAAACTCCAGGTTCTTACCTTTGGGAGTAACTCTGAGGACGAAATGACCCTCAGCCCTTTTTTCTGTTAGTAGATGTTGCACACCCTAACAACACTTGTGAGGAGGTGGAAGTGGCAAACAATAATTTTCTTGCATGCAACACCTACTTTAAACCTAGATCTTATGCCAAACCACAACTAGAATCCCTATCTAGAGATCTTATCTACTATGATAGGGGGTTATACCTTGAGAATCGGTCCTTCGGGTCTTCGTTTGGATGCGACTCCTAGGCTCCTTGGATGCTTGCAATGTCCTCGATCTCTGGTCACCTCAAGACGTAGATGATCCACCCGAGAGTTATAGAACAAGCTTCACACTCTTCTCAAGAGTTAAATAAGAAATCAAGTGTGCTAGAAATGATCACTTAGATGATGTAGAGATCAAGTAGTGGATTGCTTTTAGTCCTAAACTTTTGATTCACAACACATGTGAAGGGTAAAGTTAGGAGGAGAAAGAAGGAGATAATGAGGAGAGAGAAGATGATAGTGATGAATGAATAATTCAAGCATGGAAAAATGATATAGCTAAAAGAAAAAATAATTGAAGAATGTATTATTTTTCTCCAAAATAATCCACCATGCTTCAATAGTAACCCCAAATGAATATAAAATGATATAAGCCATTCCTTCATCCATGCTTTGAATCTCTCCAAATTCCACCTCATTTATTTATTTTCACAAAATAAATATCCAATTATGAGGTGTTTCCTTCTAGAAGGTGTTCTTGTACAATTACAAGAATACCCCTCCACCGTATACCATATAAGTATTTCCGTATCCGAATTCCGAAAAATATGAATACAAATAATCTAATAATATAATATTGGTACCGGCTTAAACCAAAGCCTAGCAGTATTATCCTTCCGATCATTATTCCTGTTACTATTACAGGAACATGATCGAAACCCTATCGTAACAACTTACGGCCTCTACATCTTTTGGCTGAACTAGGGAACCTTCTGTGTGGGACTCTAAAGACTCGACAGTACGCTGGCAGTGGGTTTAACCACAAGCACGTCAACGACACTAGCTATGCGTAACAGCTACTGATTGTTCGCGTTTTTGCGTGCGTTTTAAATTTAAGAATACCGCAATCAAGACGGTGTCGCTTGGTAGCTAGCCGGTTGAGTATGAGTCGGTCCACAGGGAAATGGTGTTCTTTTCCTTAAGTTCTAACGAGTTAAGTCCTATTTTTGGTAGGTTTTGTTTTAAGATCTAAAAATGAGACTAAATTGATTTAAAAGCTTGCTAGGGTTAGGATTAGGTTAGTTCGAAAAAGGGATTCTTCTCGCTTCTGTCAATGCCCTAATTAAGAATATAAGTGTTAGGGTAATAGTCAACAACGGGGATTAGCATGACTAGGAAGAAACTTAGTTTCTTCCTTTTGGTCCTTGTCCGTCCGTTCTTGGCTCTTAGCCCTAATCTCTGGTTAATTCAACCACAGCCGGTCTAACTAGGGAATCACCGCTATCATGTAGGATAGTGTGCCGTAGTGAGCAGAGTGTGATTGAATTAAATAGAGTCCTATTTTAAATATTATATGGGTAAAGAAAGGAGTGAGAGATATTTCCTTCTCTCAAACCTTCCCTATCCGAACCCTAACAAGTGAGGAATTACTCACTCATTAGGAAAGTGACAATAAAATTCATTTTTTTGTTTTATTTTAATAGACTATCTAAATTGCAGATAATAAAAGACAGATAAAAAAATTGTAGGAATTAAATTCAGATAAAAAGAATGTAAGATAAAAATAAAAATACTTTTATTGATGACCTCTCAACAAGTGCATTACAACTGAATTAAAATTTTAATCTAAGAATTAAAAAGAGGCATGCCTAATTAGGCGTTTGGATTTCCTATTTATAGATAGGAGAAAACCCTAGGTTACATTCTGATCCACACTTGAATTTACAAGACTACCCTAAGAAAGCCGGGTCAAAGCACCGACACCTACCGACACATGCACCGACACGTGCACTATACGGCCGCGGAACCGCGGCAGAAAGGCCTATTTGGCCGCGGTTCCGCGGCCAATTTGTGGGATCATGGGTTCAATTTCTCAGGATTGCTTCATGTTGCTTTTATCTTCTGTTTTTTTTCACTTGGTTCCTCAGAATCTCTTCTATTTTCTTCCAGATTTCCAACAGTGCAGAATGATGTAGACTTTTGCCTTGAGCTTCGCGTTGAAATCTTGAATCTTGTGCTGCCCTTGTACTTTGTGCATTGAACAGTCTAATGATTTTTATTTGTTCCTTTAACTGGTAGGCAACATCATACGGATTCATCTATTGTTGGTCGTAGTCTTACATTTGTAGCGACTTTTCACGAATTTCACCGTAACGATCCGAGAACCTGTAACTTGCAACTATTTAGCAGACATGGATCAAAAGCACCTATTTATATGTAATATGATTAAGAATGGGTGATATAATAATGCAAAATTCTGATATGAACAAATACCCCCAAATTTATCTTTTGCTTGTCCCGAGCGAAGTCAATTTTATTCTCAACAAATTCCTAACATCACTTTCGCAGGGAACGCGATTGCACTGAGCTCGTGCAACAAGCCGTTAAACCTCTAGGTGTTCCTAGTAGTAGGAGTGTTGTCCCCTGAGGGTTTTCAGCGGATACTACCCACAAAATCCGATCAATTTGGCCTGTTGACTTTCATTCTTCAATTCAGTATTCTAGCAAGAAATTCTATTATCTTCAACTTAGAAATCATCAACCCATATTTTTCACACTCACTTTTCATTTAAATTAAGATCTTATATGTTCTGCAAATTTATTAAGTTTTCAGCATCTTTTGAATTTTCCTTCTAAGGTGCAATCTCAACTCAAGAATTTTTATTATCTCTATTGAAGGTATAAGCCCTATCTTTCATTCCTATCTCTCATCCAAACCCCAATCATATACCCCCACATGTGTGTAATTATCACCCCTACACTTGGACATTCAATTCAAGCTATCATACTCTTGTCCATCGTCCAAAATACTTTTAGTCGGTAAATTTTAGATGAAATTGCTCACACATTCTTCATGCGACCGTTAATACTTCTTGAGGTACTAAACGACCGATTACAAAATGTGTTTGCTCATTTAAGCGTAATTCCTCGCTTGTAATACCTAAGGTTTAGCAGTGACTCCCAAACCAGTTGGTCTAAGACACTAGGTGATAAAGCAGCCTTGCTATATTTTTTGTTTATGCTGTCTTGAGTAATTACAAAACCAGTGTTCATTTTTTTCTCTTTATTCGCCACTTATACTTTTATTTTATTTTCCTTCATACTAAGGATTTTAGACAAGAGCCTTTCAAGGTATCCTCTACTATTCCAAGTTTCAAGGTGCGTGTATGTGGGCATATATTTTCAGAATTTAGACTAAAGGTTCAGAATTTATATTTCAGACTTACACTTCAAATAAAAATTTCAATACTCTTCCCTTATTTTGACTTAGCCATAGAACTGAACTCAAAATTTGCCTATTTCTAAATAAACTGCAATGACATATATTTTCTATAGTTAAACTTTAAGAAAGGTTATTCTTAGGGTTTTTAATTTACTAAGTTTAGGATCTAGTTTTTCCTAACTAGTCAACCGTCTTGTTGAACTTAAATCAAATATGGCCAAAATTGATTTTTCAATTTTTTTAATAATTTTTTAAAAAATTTCAATTTTTTTATTTGATTTTATTTTTTTAAATTTTTTTATATTTTCATAATTTTTTAGTTTTTATATTTTTTTATAAAGATGTAATGCGGAATTAAATATGCAAAGAAAGAAATAACAAATATGTACAAAAAATTAAAATATGCAAATGCAATGCAAAGATAACTATTTACAATTCACCTCCACCCCCAAACTTATCGAAAGCAGTGTCCTCACTGCTTAAAGCCTCGCCATCCCCTCGAACGTGATCGGGAACGTTCCTCTCTCGCCAGCAGGGTATTCATGCCCTGCTCTAAACCTGTCACTCGCTGACCAAGGTTGGTCACCATCCCTATCAATCTTTCTACCCCCCCATTTGTTCTTCGCATCAAGCTCGCTTGCGCAGTAGGGGTAAGCTCTTCATCGCTCGCGGTCGAGCTGGAGCTGGGTGTCTTGGCGGGCATGTCCTCGGCCTGCTCGGTGCGCGACCATACATCATGTAAGCGGGTATAGGACGTGGATACGCCCTCAAGAAGAGGTCTAAAAGGGATCCCTCCATGCATATAAAATTCAAATTCCTCCACAGGAAGGAAATGGCGACACAGTTGTGTCACCAATATAGGGCATGGATAGTTGGCAGCTCTCTTGCCTGCACTAATTCAATGAAGTAATATAGTGCTCATATCATAGCTGGAGTTCCTAGTCATCAAAGTGTGCACTATATGAAGGGATGGTGTGAAAAATGTCGTATTGTGCGAACTACTAAAAATATTATTTTGTGCCCAACGACACACAGTTAACACGTTCGCAAAGAGGGTTCTAGCCTGGATGCCTTTGCGTGGCTCCCTCGAACAATCATTACCCATCAAGGGTAGATAGTCCTCGAATTGGAGGGGTTGTTCATGAATAGGTAGTCTAGGTATTAAGGTGACTTCATGGATGAAGTCCCTATCAATTATTATTTCCCTCCCCCCCTAAATTAACCTAATATAACCATGTTGTGAGAGGCAACCATCCTCCATGCACTCGTAAAAACGGTTTACAAGATCCAGAAGCGCGAACGAATTGGGATGGTTAAAAAGTAAAAAGTTCCACCCATGCCTTCGGATCTCATCACCGAAATAGCTACCATAGACCGTGTGTGCAAACATTTGTGAAAAGTCTCTTTCAAATTGCAACGTGGGTGCCATCACAGAGAGCTAATTTGAAAATTTTTAATTTAAACAAAGAGGGAAAGGAAAAGCAAACCTCCTCTGAAGAATTTAGAAGGAGAAGCGTCAATAGAGCGGCGCTTGCGCGGCCGAAGGTGGGATTTGGAGGCGGAAGCGCGACGGCGTGGGGCGATCTCGCTGCAGAAAGTTGGGCGGCGGCTTGGGTTTGAGGATATGAGAAATTAGGGTTATGAAAATCCAGAGAAGGGGTCGGTTTGTATTTATAGGGGGTGTTTTTGGTTATTTGCAAAAAGGACCTCTTAAAAAGAGGAATTTATTTGCAAATAAATTTTTTATTTTATTATTTATTAAAACTGAAATTTTACAAATATACCCCCAAAAATTTGAATTTTTTTTCTTTTTTATTTATTTTCTTATTTTATTTTATATAATTACAAGTGGTACATACCCCCAAACTTATTTGAAACAGTGTTTCCACTATTTATGCTGTGAAGTTCAGGATTAGGGGGGAAAAGATAACAGTATCAATCTATACAAGGCCTTACACAGGCCAAAAGTGAGCACCAACCATTCAAATATTCTATCTCTGTAGTGTGTTGGTTGGTGAAAGAATGCGGAGAGGAAAGAAATGGAGAATACGCGAGACTGTATGGGAAGAAAGGTGGAATACGGTCTCGGTATATTAGGAGAAGAATGGCGGAAGAGAGAAAGAAGTGTAGTACGAACTTGAGGGTGTAAATTGAGTGAATAAATTAACACAAATTGTGATGACCGATGTGTAAAAATCGATTGTGCTAATCTATCAACCCGTCGAGAAATGGGGTCAAATCCCTCAAGATTCGTGAGAAAACATGGGTACGTCGAACTTGGTAAACCAGACATTGAAAATGAAAATGTAACGGTTTCTTGCAAGGTCGGAACGAGGATGGAGAGAGGTGATTAAGGAAGGGTATCGGTTAAAGATTCAGGAGGGTGTGCGCAGTCAATGAAAGTGATAGAATGAATTGGAAAATCCGATTTCTCAAGTAAAACTACTTTATCCTCAATAATTTCCTCAATACTCTCCTCAAAATTTAGCTTATCCATGCAATTATCTTCAAAATCCAGACGCATATGAAGTTCGGGAAAAATAGTTAATGATTCGGGATGATGAATTGGAGAGAGAAACTCATCCAAATCTGTGGGTTCATCATCCACAATATTCCCAGCGTCAATATCCTCGATCAAGTGAAAATTAAATTTCTCAGACACCTCATCAAAAGTATGGATATCAATCTATTCAGGTTCTAGAGTGGAGGTGTAGAGGTCAAAAGGATTGGTGATGGTTTTACCCGAAAGGGGCCCTTAACAATCAGATAAATCAAACACTATAAAGTCGCACAACTCATTAAAAGTTCTATTTCAACTGGTGAATCATTTGGAACACTTGATAGACATTCAAAACCGGAGTTGTGGGATTCAATTAAGGATGGGTAGGTTTGATTTGGAAGGGTGTATAACTCACTCTCACCTCTCAAATTCTCAATCTTTCCGACCGCCTCATCATACATTGGAAAATTTGGAGCTAGTTGGAAACTTGCTACCGGGTCACTAGGTTGTATAAGGGCGGCCATGGACGCATTCAAATCCATCATTTGTTGGCATGACGCTACCATAAAATCTTCCAACGACTATTCCAGACTAGACATAGGTTGTGAAGGGGTTTCAGTAAAATATTTAAAGTTGTTTGGATACTGGAAACTCCCAAATGGCTGTTCAGAAGCAATGTCTAAGGGAGGTGCAAAAGTCGGGTAGGATTGGTAGGAATGGAATGGTTGGACAGGAGTACGATCAACATTTGGATAAGAAGGTGAATGGAATTGTTGATCAAAAGAATTTGCAGTGGTGAAACGAGTGAAAGATCGGTTACGAGATTGTTCAATATGTTCAGTAATAGACATGGGTTTTGAAGTTACGACAGGACTTGAAAAAGGAGTATCAACGTAAGAAGGTGGTGAAGGTTAAAATGGTTGATACAAGGCGGATTGCGGAGTCCAATTGGTTGTCCTAGACGCGTCTATTCGATCTTTCAAAGAAATTTTGGGCATGGAGGGGTCATTCGAAATTCGACCAAAACAAGAAGCGTAAGAAGTAATGTCTGGTTGATGGTACCAAAGTTCGGCAAGAGTTTTGCGAGGTAGGGTACCCATGATGTGATGAGAGAAAAGAAAAGAATGTGGATTTTTTTATTTTTATTTTTTTAATTTTTATTTATTTATTAATATTTTTTTATAAAGTGTTTTTTTTAGAAAGAGTTTTGCAAAAAATTTGTACGGAACTACGGCACAATTTCAAACAACCACAGTTTAAACATGCACAATCAAAACTAGAGCTAGGGTCTCCTAAGTCAACTAGACTGTTCCTAACTGGTCCAAAGCGACAAGTTGTGAGATATCCCTCAAATCGCCTCTTCACCGCCAATTGTGGCCAGGTAAGCACAAATGAAGAAAGGAGGGTTCCGCTCACGAATCACCGTGAGACGGGCCTTTTAAAGTTACCTTTCTCACTTGTCTAGCCTAGGCACCACAAAATCAAGTTTAGATAAACGATTGAATGCCCACAACCTTTCCTTGTCCTAATGAGCACGATAGTCCTTAGTTGGCCGAGTCTAAATATTTTTTAATTAACTAAAGGGTGATGCATATGCTTTTAGTGATTTTTGGGGTCTTAGGAAGGGTAATGAAATCTCCACAAAATCTTAATTGGTGTTAGAGCCCCTTAGATTCCGTTTTAAATATGTAAAGCAGTAACACACAAAATCTAAAACACTTGCCAATTTTTTTTTTAATTTGCGGTGCAAAGAATCCTGCATAAAATGATTTATTGGAGAGAGAGAAGAAGTTTTGAGCAAAGAACCCTGTAGGAAAAAATTTTCAGTGGAGTTCAGGGGGTAGGAGGAGAAAAAATATACTCACAGAGAGTTTTAAAAACGATGATGTCACCTGTTTGACCGCGGCTCTGCGGTTAAACCCCTGCTTTAGCCGCGGTTCCGCGGTGGTTCAGTTGGTAGGCCTCCAAATTTTTTCTGTGTTCTGTTATGGTTCTCCTTTATCTGTTCAGATCCTCTGTTTCTTGATTTGTTCACTGGGCTTGGTCCAGATCTGAATCAGTCCGTCTTCTTTTCCTGCACAATTCACACAAAACCAATCAAAAATAACAAGATGGTTTTTTTTGTATCTTTTATTTTTTCAATTTTTTCAATTTTTATATTTTTTAATTAACCCAAAATTACACAAAGAATTAAACTGCCGTCTCTACGGCAATGGCGCCATTTGATTGTTCACGTTTTTGCATGCGTTTTAAATTTAAGAATACCGCAATCAAGACGGTGTCGCTTGGTAGGAAGCCAGTTGAGTACGAGTCGGTCCACAGAGAAATGGTGTTCTTTTCTTTAAGTTCTAACAAGTTAAGTCCTATTTTTGGTAGGTTTTGTTTTAAGATCTAAAAATGAGACTAAATTGATTTAAAAGCTTGCTAGGGTTAGGATTAGGTTAGTTTGAAAAAGGGATTCTTCTCGCTTCTATCAATACCCTAATTAAGAATATAGGTGTTAGGGTAATAGTCAACAACGAGGATTAGCACGACTAGGAAGAAACTTAGTTTCTTCCTTTTGGTCATTGTCCGTCCGTTCTTGGCTCTTAACCCTAACCTCTGGTTAATTCAACCGCAGCCGGTCTAATTAGGGAATCACCGCTATCATGTACGATAGGGTGCCGTAGTGAGCGGAGTGTGATTGAATTAAATAGAGTCCTATTTTAAATATTATATGGGTAAAAAATGGGTGAGAGATATTTCCTTCTCTCAAACCTTCCCTATCCTAACCCTAATAAGTGAGGAATTACTCACTCCTTAGGAAAGTGACAATAAAATTCATTTTTTGTTTTATTTTAATAGACTATCTAAATTGCAGATAATAAAAGATAGAAAAAAAAATTGCAGGAATTAAATTCAGATAAAAAGAATGCAAGATAAATGTAAAAATACCTTTATTGATGACCTCTCAACAAGTGCATTACAACTGAATTAAAATTTTAATCTAAGAAATAAAAGGAGGCATGCCTAATTAGGCTTTTGGCTTTCCTATTTATAGATATGAGAAAACCTTAGGTTACATTCTGATCCACACTAGAATTTACAAGACTACCCTAAGAAAGCCGGGTCAAAGCACCGACACCCACCGACACATGCACCGACACGTGCACTATACGGCCGCGGAACCGCGGCAGAAAGGCCTGTTTGGCCGGGTTCCACAGCCAATTGGTGGGATCATGGGTTCAATTTCTCAGGGTTGCTTCATGTTACTTTTATCCTCTGTTTTCTTCACTTGGTTCCTCAGAATCTCTTATATTTTCTTCTTGATTTCCAACAGTGCAGAATGATGTAGACTTTTGCCTTGAGCTTCGCGTTGAAATCTTGAATCTTGTGCTGCCCTTGTACTTTGTGCATTGAACTGTCTAATGATTTTCATTTGTTCCTTTAACTGGTAGGCGGTATCATACGGATTCATCTATTGTTGGTCGTAGTCTTACATTTGTAACGATTTTTCACGAATTTCACTCTAACGATCTGAGAACCTGTAACCTGCAATTATTTAGCAGACATGGATCAAAAGCACCTATTTATATGTAATATGATTAAGAATGGGTGATATATTAATGCAAAATTCTGATATGAACAGCTACCCAGGTACATGACGAAAAGGTGGCGGACGAGCGAACTCATCACTACCCTAACGAGCCTATAAGCAACACTTACCGTACAGTCCGGTCTCTTCGTCTGATACGTCGCATATGAAGTTTAGGGGTGGTAAATGTCAGACCCCAGTAACTTTATAAGTCATGCTGATTTACGGCCCATAACGGTTCAAGAAACTACTGATAACTCTTATCAGTAAATCTCGTGAACCCTGGCCATGGATTTGCTGTCATGGCCGATCAAACATAGCGTGACATCATCTCCCCATACCGGGAGAGACGAAACCCCTCCTATCGCTCACTACCTCCATGTGATTCGGGACTGTACCCAAAATCCACCTGTTTGCACGATTCAGTAGAGCCGTGGTAGGGAGGAAATCAAAGCACAGTGGGAATCACACAAGACACTATGATGATCTCGGGTCTACAGACTAACCTATACAAGTGTCACCAGAGGACTGCTATCTGACAATAGGTATATATACCATATAGGAGTTCTCGGCGAGTCCTGTTCGGTGTACCCATTTTCCAATGAGCACTTGTGTACAATCTTTGATGTCAAACACCAATGGTTGTGGGATCAACCATCGCCCCTAGGGTCAAGAAACGTACACACTAGTCTACTCTGGTAATATCGATGCCCTGTCTCGATATACCCTCGACTATGAACTATTAAAGGATATACTTATAGACTGCCCAGGCCCCACTAGTATGATTTACATCATAATCCTGGCAGTCAGGCATAATCCTAAGGGCTTCATCAACATGTATATAAAGATATGAATTACAACACATCACATATTAAGATGAAGATAAACCAGATTGCATACTATCATTTCGAGCAAAGATTGTTTCTGTACATATACATGCCTAGCATTCTATACAATACAGGCCTCTAGGGCATACATATCTAACAATCTCCCACTTGCACTAAGGTCTGTAGTTGGTGCAATAAGTACCCACTGTCTAAACTAGAACCAGTTGCCGGTGTACCGCATGCCCAACAGCTCGAAAAGTTTCTCAAACTGGACTTGAGGGATGGCCTTGGTGAATGGGTCTGCTGTGTTGTCTTTCGTGTCTACTCTCCATACCTCGATGTCTTGGCGATCCACTATCTCCCTGATGAGGTGATACCGCCTCAATATATGTCTGGATTTCTGATAGGACCGCGGTTCCTTTGCCAAAGCCATGGCTCCATTGTTATCGCAATACAGAGGTATTGGATTAGCAATGGATGGAACCACCTGAAGTTCAGAAATGAACTTCCTCATCCAGACTGCCTCTTTTGCGGCATCATTAGCAGAAATATACTCAGCTTCCATCGTGGAGTCAGCGACGACATCTTTTTTGGAACTTTTCCAACATACCGCCCCTCTATTTAGGGTAAATTCAAACCCTGAGATGGACTTACTATCATCCTTGTCGCTCTGAAAGCTGGAGTTGGTAAAGCCCTCCATTTGGAGATCTCCGTTACCATACACCGAGAACATTTCTTTAGTTCTTCTCAAGTACTTCAGAATGTTCTTTACAGCAGTCCAGTGTTTCTCCCCTGGATTGGATTGATACCTGCTTACTGCACTCAGTGCATAAGCTATATCTGGGCGAGTACACAACATCGCATACATTATAGATCCCACCGCCGAAGCGTAGGGTATAACGCTCATGCGAGCCATCTCCTCATCAGTCTTGGGAGACATCTCTTTGGATAAGGTGATCCCGTGACAAGCGGGTACATTACCTCGCTTGGAATCTTCTATACTAAACCTCTTTAGTATGGTGTTTATATATCTCGATTTGGAAAAATCCCAATAATTTCTTAGATCTATCTCTATAGATCTTAATTCCTAGAATGTACGAGGCATCACCCAGGTCTTTCATGGAGAACCTCTGTGAAAAGAATAGTTTGACCGATTGTAGCATAGGAACATCATTTCCTATCAAGAGAATGTCGTCCACGTACAATACGAGGAATGTAACAGTACTCTCTACAATCCTTTTATAAATACACGGTTCATATATATTTTTGATAAAACCAAACACTTTGATTGTATCATCAAAGCAGATGTTCCAACTCTGTGATGCCTGTTTTAATCCATAGATGGATTTAAGCAAGCTGCATGCTTTTCCGCTGCTCTCACTATCAATGAAGCCTTTTGGCTGATCCATAAAAACACATTCTTCTAAATCACCATTTAGAAATGCCGTTTTAACATCCATCTGCCAGATTTCATAATCATAGTGAGCAGTTATAGCAAGTAGGATCCGAATGGATTTGAGTATCGCGACCGGTGAAAAGGTTTCATCATAGTCTAAGCCTGGTCTTTGACGAAATCCTTTTGCTACCAGCCTAGCTTTATAGGTCTCCACCTGACCATCCACACCGATCTTTCTCTTAAAGATCCATTTGTACCCTAAGGGTTTTACTCCAGAACGTGCAACCTCCAAAGTCCATACTTTGTTGGTGTGCATAGATTCCATTTCGGATCTCATGGCATCCGGCCACTTCACTGAGTCACCACTCGTGATAGCTTGTTGAAAACTAGTAGAATTATCATCATCCATGATGCAATCTTCTCTATCACCATCAATTAGAAAACTGTGTCATCTATCAGGTGGGAAAGAAGTCCTACTAGATCTACGGAGTGGCTGAGGTTCGTCGGGTTCTATTGAAACCTCAGGTTCAACCAAATCATCGGTAATTGTTTGTGGATCTATAATTTCTTCCAGTTCTATCGCATTGCCAACATTGTCATTTATAAAAAATTCATTTTCTAAAAATGTGGCATACTGAGAAACAAACACCCTTTGTTCCTCCTTATGGTAGAAAAGATATCCATACGAGTGTTTTGGATATCCCACAAATTTACACAAAACCGATCATGTCTCGAGTTTGTCCGGATTCTACTTTTTCACATAAGCCGGACAACCCCATATCCTAACTCGTTTAAGAGATGGTCTCTTCCCATACCATATCTCATATGGAGTGGTAGACACGGTTTTGGTCGGAACCTTATTCAATAGATATATCGCAGTCTCCAATGCGTGCCCCCATAATTAAAGTGGTAACTCAGCATCACTCATCATTGATCGTACCATATCTAATAAGGTACGATTCCTCCATTCCGACACACCATTGTGCTGTGGTGTGTACGGAGGAGTGAGCTGAGAAAGAATCTCATTCTCTTTTAAGAAATCTAGAAACTCTGAACTTAGATACTCACCTCCTCGATCCGATCGATGTTTCTTAATACTCAAGCCTGTTTGTTTTTCTACTTCAGATTTATACTCCTTGAACTTTTCAAAGGCTTCGGAATTATGTTTCAACAAGAATACGTATCCGAATCTCGAGAAATCATCAGTAAAAGTTATGAAGTACGAAAAACCACCTATCGCATGTGTAGACATTGGTCTACATACATCACCACGTATGAGGCTTAAGAGTTCAGTAGCTCTCTCTCCGTGTCTAGTAAATGGAGTTTTGGTCATTTTACCATTGATACAAGACTGGCAAGTCGCATAAGATTTATATTCAAACGGGTTTAAATATCCATCTTTATGTAGCTTGGTTAGTCTTGTTTCATTAATATGACCAAGTCTACAATGCCAAATGAAAGCTTCATTTATGTCTGAAATCTTACTTTTGTTTGTGTGTTGTATATTGAAAACTGTATGTTGATTTAGGACGTATATCCCGTTATTTAATGTACCATACCCAATCAACTCTTGATTAAGGTTAATGTTCATAATATTAAATTGTAATACAAAATTATATCCTTCATTGTCCAACATCGATATTGATATAATATTACATAACATCGAAGGTACAAAATAACATGGGTTCAAAACCAATATACAACCCGACGGCAAACCACGGTGATACTCTCCCACTGCTACAGCATGTACAGAGGAACCATTTCCAAATCGGAGAGTGTGATCACCTTCCTTCAAAAACCTGCTATTTCTCAGCCCCTGCACACAATTGCATATGTGAGATCCTGACCCGGTATCTAATACCCAGGAAGCAGAGTTAATTGAAAAATGGTTTTCTGTTACAAACACACCTGAAGTGGAAGCATCAGCATGCTTCTTCTTCTTGAGGCCGGCTAGGTATCCAACGCAGTTTCTCTTCTAGTGCCCAGTCTGGTGGCAGTGGAAGCATTCCCCTTTTTCTGTCGTAGCAGCCCCTATCTTGTTCTTTCCCAATGCCTTTTTCAGTCCTCCTCTCGGCTTAATGGGATTCTTCGTCTTCTTTCCCTTGGCCTTGGCATTCGGGACGGAAGAGGAAGATGGCCCAGAAATTAGAACGGGAGTTTTCGCTACCTTTAGCGTGCTCTCTGCACTCCTCAACATATTGAAGAGTTCAGGTAGTGACTTCTCCATGTGATGCATGTTGAAGTTTACAATGAACTGAGCAAAAGCAGGGGGAAGGGACTGTAGAACAATATCAACATACTGTTCGTTCTCTATGGCCCAACCCAGGCCCTCTAGTTCTTCGATAAGTCCAATTATTTTCAATACATGGTCACCTACAGACATGCCAGTAGCCATCCGCATCTGAAACAACTTTCTAGATGCCTCGTATCGGAGAGTGCAAGATTGCTATCCATACAACTCCTTTGTATGGAGAAAAATGGATTGTACATCCATCTTCTTATGCTACTTCTGATGTTCATTGTTCATAGAAGAAAGCGCGAGGCATTTGGCTGTTGCACAGTCTATATCCCATGTCTTGCTGATTTCTTTATCCGCAACTGAAGAATCAGGGCCTGGGCTACGAGGGGCTGGAGTAGTCAGGACGTATCCGACCTTATCATAGGTCAGGGCATTATTTACGTTCCTTAGCCAATCTTTGTAATTCGGTCCCGTAAGTTTATTCTTATCTAATAAAAGCTTAAGTCCCGTCATAGGTATCTGCCATTAAGAGAGAGAAAATAAGACACTCAGCGATTGCTATTGCATAATTAGATTGGTTATTAATCTTATCTAATCGATGTCTCCCACTGCTTTTATCAAATTTTCCTTCAAACCTTAAAAAGAAAATTAGCCAGGATTAATTGCGATCTACAAGTTCGCTAACCAGTCGGCCATGCCAGTGTCAGTACTCCGAGGGAGGTTCCCCGTGCTTTCGCACGGACTTAATTAAAATAAACCTCGTTTTCCTAAAGGCGTAACCCCGTTGACACTTTTCTAGACACCTACTGGATTAGCTAATTGTAAAGTGCAAAACTTTCTCGGGAGTAACTCTTACTCACAGTTGGATCGGGATTCAACTATCAAATAGAAGGTATGCAATCTCATTGCAAATTTCAACTCTTGAAATTTCCGATATGATTTTTACCCCTAGTGTCTTATGACCTTAACTATGGTCAACAAATCATAAGCACTAGTCAAGTTCTACCTGCCATTTTGTGATTGATTTAGACCGACCTGCATGACCCTGAACTATGGTCAACAAAGTCATACAAATATCCTAATCGATTGCATCAAATGCTTTGTAAGAAGACATCACTTAGCTACCGTACACTACGCCTTAACTATAGTCAACAAAACGTGGCAAGAATAATAAGTACTCTGCTTCATAAAATGGCGGAGGGCAACAGATGGTTTTTATGAAAACCCTTAACGTTTTGAACATGATATTGTTGTAGAATCTAGTGAAAGGAGTGGTTTAAGCTCCAGTTTTAAAAAATCGAATGGTTTTGTAGTATCTTTCTAATTTTGCTAAAGAGGTCACTCCCGGTGAAGGGATCTCGGCTCTTTCCTCATCGAATGAGGTGCTGGATATTCATGAATACCACAATGTAAAGCAAAAGTTAGATCGACTATAAAAACAATTGAGTGCTTTGTAACATTTGCTAGTTTCGCTAAAGGGGTCACTCCTGATGAAGGGATCTCGGCCCTTTCCTCATCGAATGAGGTGCTGGATATTCATCAAGGAATACCACTATGCAAAGCAAAAACTAGAGTTACCCATTTTAAAAAGTTTGATTCTACAACATTTTTAGGTTTCTTTTTCTTAACATTAATCACATTAATGTTATCCCATCATTTATGTTTCCTAAACATCACAGAAAAGAAACGAAAATAGAACGTATGCTTATGCCATCCGCATTCTTCACGAGGCCCCGTCATGCACCGTTAGGTTACTTGACTAACAACCGAGCGGGGGCTGGACTAGCGCAGGTGCAAAACATAAGCAACGTTTATTATATATCTCATATATAAATATCCATACGTCGCACACATTTATAGACATTCCAGATCACAGATGAACACATTGGATATACTAGGAATTCCGTATTTCATTCAAGCCCTTAATGAAAGACGGGTTCCACGGTCGTGATGAATAGCCAAACCCCACCCTAGACCCCTACGAGTGCAGCAAACTACCCGCTAAATTCTTGAAGTGAAGCAACCTCCCTCAACAAAGTGAGTAGGTCACTCGGCACTTCAAAGAACCCGGTAGTTTGTGCACCCTACCTTGGGTCTATCCTAGGAGCAAAAACAGTAAAAAGAAATTATACAACGGTGGCTACAACCTTAACCCGGATGTGCCCCATAAAATAACATTACATTGCTTTTTACAAATTACATGAATGAAAGAAAAGAAAAACGCTCTTCTCACATCCCCCGACTATTCATCAATGATGATCCAACATATTCATATACACATATCAATACAGATGCGTGCAACCCCGACTAATCGACGTATAGCAATTAGTCGATGTTTCCAAACACACAAACACATCATAAAAATTGTAAAGTAACCGCGACATTAGAATTTCGCACTCAATTATCAAACTAAACCAATTTTCCAACACTTGAAAAAATTCAGTGAGCGAAAGTTCCAAAACCGATCGTTTTAAGCCAATCCGGGAGTCGAAACGAACTCGAAACCCGCTCGAATCTTCGCGGAGGCGAAGACCTAAATATTTAATATCGAATGGGGGCCTCAGGAGGGTACCCACCCCCAGGGGCTACCTCGAGGTGGCCCCTAGGGGAAGGCAGACCCGAGAGCACCCATATGGGGTGCTTTCGGGTCACGCACCCCCAGGCCACCTTAAGGTGGTCTTGGGGTATGGGTCCGGCCTCTGGTCCCCCCGAGGTGTCCTCGAGGTGCGCACGCTCCACCCTCCGGCTTCTCGGTTCAAACCATGAGCCCATGGGTGTGCAAACAACTCAAAACTACAATTTTGGAACTGTTTTTCGGCAGTTTTTGCGCGACAAAAAATGGCAGATTTCTAACGTCGCTACAAGATATTTAAGGTTTAAGAGAGGCTATGATACCATGTTATCGGCTATTGCACACCTTCACAACACTTGTGAGGAGGCAAAAGTGGCAAACAATAATTTTCTTGCATGCAACACCTACTTTAAACCTAGATCTTGTGCTAAACCACAACTAGAATCCCTATCTAGAGATCTTATCTACTATGATAGGGGGTTATACCTTGAGAATCGGTCCTTCGGGTCTTTTTTTGGACGCGACTCCGAGGATCCTTGGATGCTTGCAATATCCTCGATCTCTGGTCACCTCAAGACGTAAATGATCCACCCGAGAGTTATAGAACCGCTTCAAACTCTTCTCAATAGTTAACTAAGAAATCAAGTGCGCTAGAAATAATCACTTAGATGATGTAGAGATCAAGTAGTAGATTGCTTTTAGTCTTAAGTTTTTGATTCACAACACATGTGAAGGTAAAGCAAGGAGGAGGAAGAAAGAGATAATGAGGAGAAAGAAGATAAGAGTGATGAATGAATAACTCAAGCATGGAAAAATGATATGGCTAAAAAAATAAATAATTGAAGCATGTATTATTTTTCTCCAAAATAATGCACCATGCTTCAATAGTAACCCCAAATGAATATAAAATAATATAAGCCATTCCTTCATCCATGTTTTGACTCTCTCCAAATTCCACCTCATTTATTTATTTTCGGAAAATAAATATCCAATTATGAGGTGTCTCCTTCTAGAAGGTATTCTTGTACAATTACAAGAATACCCCTCCACCGTATACCGTATAAGTATACCGTAAGTCCATGTCACGCACCCCACGTGTTCGCGGGAAGACGGAATATATGAAAAACAATTATCAAAGCTTCGTAACACGGACTTGAGCACACTGATCGTGTCTAAACCATTACTAGCAAACAGTATGAGGTATAATTACTCGGTCTTAAAGTTATACCTCACGTTACAAGTCCTTCGGGTCTTCACCGCTGTCCTCCTCGTCATCGTAGGCTCCAAGGATCGTAACAGATCGCGGCTACCTCGACGGCCTCCTCGAGTCAAAAACGATCTACCCGAGAGTCTATAATCCGAGCTCCTATCTCGAATCTGAGATAGCTACGGCTTCTAGTTTGCTAAGCTAGAAGTTCTAGATGGTGTAGAGTATTTAGATAGATTACTTTGTCTTTCTAAATCCTAGGTTTCTCAACACATGAGAGATTTAAGGGTTTGAGGAAGAAGATGAAGACTTGAGGAGAGAGAAGGTGTTTTGTGATAATGTTCTAAAGCATTTCTCATTTGTGAATGTTATGAAGGATAATAATATCTCACCAAATAATATCTAGCAAATATCTACCATGCTTCATCAAACCCACTAGATGAATCATCTCATGAGTCATGGATCATTTAATGAAAACTATACCTCATCACCTCCACCTCATTAAGTTTAATCCACAAAAGAAATAAATCTAAATGAGTCATCTCCTTCTAGAACCTTCCCGACAAATTAGGAGACTGCCCCTACCATCCGTATTTACGAAAAACATGGATAAACTGAGACTAAATAAATCCATCAGTATAATACTAGAATCTGGCTTATACCAAAGCCCACTAGTATTATCTGCCCGATCACAGTACGTGCACAAGTGTACATAAGTGATCGCGGCCCTGCCGTAAAACCATATGGCCTCTACACCTTTTGCCCGGTGCAGAGAAACTCTCTGTGTGAGACTCTAAAGTCTCGACAGTACACTGGCAGTGGGTTTAACCATAGGCTGCAAGTGATACTAGCTGTACGTAACGGTCCCCAGGTAGATGTCGATAAAAAGGCCGATGAGATAACTCATCCGAACTCGTACTGAGCCTGTATGTGACAATCTCCGTACAGTCCGGTATGTTCGCCTAAGAGTATCACATATCGGGCCTAGGGGGATGGTGAACGTCAGACCCCTAATAGAGGTATAAGTCGTGTCGGAATGTTGTCCAGAACACCCTGAGAAACTACTGGAACACCTACCAGTAAATCTCAATTGCTGTGGCCACGGACCTTTGTGTAATGGCTCTCTAACACTGCACGATATCAACTCCCAATACCCGGAGAGACGAATCCTGTCTAACCCTGCCTCCAAGTGCTTCGCGACTGCACCCAACTACTACCTGTTTGCATGACTCCTTTGAGCCGTGGTAGGGTAGTGATCAAAGTACAGTAAGAACACACTCGAGGCGAAGTAGCAGTGTCAAGTCGATGGACTAAGCTGTACCCATGTCACCTGGGAACTGCTACCTGACGACAGGTATGATAACCATCAGCAGTTCCCAGCGAGTCCTGTCCAGTGTACCCGTAACCTAACGAGCACCTGTATACTATCTCCAGTACGACGTACTGATGGCTGTAGGACAGACCATCTCCCGACCTGGGATGAGAAGCGTACACACCAGTCTACTCCGGAGTATCGATGCCCCGTCTCGATAATCCTACGACCAGGGACCTGTATAGGATGTGCTTATAGACTACCCAGCCCCCACTAGTGTGACTGCCATCACAACGTTAATAATCAAGCAAAGATCCTAAGGGCTCTACGAATATGTATAAGTGATATGCTAAAAGAAACATACGCACATATCTGAGTAGAAACAAACTAAGTAGCATACTACCATTTTTAGCAAGACTGTCAATACAACTGTGAATATCCCAAGCTTCCATTAGTAATATACAAGCCAGTATAATACAATAATGGCTTCTAGTGCATATACACTAACAATCTCCCGCTTGCACTAGGGCCATGTACTAGCGTATCGCTGACCTATCATCTCGATTAGCCGCTCGAACTGTGTCTGAGGGATGACCTTCGTGAGTGGATCAGCAGTGTTATCCTCTGTATCTACTCTCCTCACCTCGATCTCCTGGCGATCTACGATCTCCCTGATCAGGTGGTACCGCCTTAAGATATGTCTGGACTTCTGATGGGACCTGGGCTCCTTCGCTAAAGCTATAGCACCGTTGTTGTCGTAATACAGCGGTATTGGATCAACAATGGTAGGAACCACATGAAGTTCAGTTAAGAACTTCTTCACCCAGACAGCTTCTTTTACGGCATCGCAAGCAGCTATGTACTCCGCTTCCATCGTTGAGTCAGCAACGGTGTCCTGCTTGGAGCTCTTCCAACAGACCGCCCCTCTATTGAGAGTAAAGATATAACCCGACATGGACTTGGAGTCATCCTTGTCACTCTGGTAGCTGGAGTCAGCAAAAGCCTTGATCTGGAGGTCTTTTCCACCATACACTAAGAACATCTCTTTAGTCCTTCTCAGGTACTTGAGAATGTTCTTTACTGCTATCCAGTGCTTCTCCCCTGGGTTCGACTGATACCGGCTTACAACGCTTAATGCGTAGGCTACATCTGGTCTGGTACATAACATCGCATACATTATAGTGCCCACAGCTGATGCGTAGGGTATAGATGAGATGCGAGCCTTTTCCAAATCAGTCTTTGGAGACATCTCTTTGGAGAGGGTGATTCCGTGACACGCCGGCAGATTACCGCGCTTAGAATCTTCCATATTGAATCTTTTCAGTATGGTATCTATGTACCTTGACTATGAGAGTCCAACTATCCGTTTAGATCTATCACGATAGATCTGGATCCCCAGAATGTAGGAGGCATCACCCAAGTCCTTCATGGAGAACTTCTGTGACAAGAATCCTTTGACTGACTGTAGCATAGGAATATCATTTCCTATTAAGAGAATGTTTTCCACGTACAAGATGAGGAATACTACAATTCTCCCTACAATCTTACTGTAAATGCATGGTTCATCTGGATTTTTGACAAAGTTGAATTCTTTAACAGTATCATCAAAACAGATGTTTCAACTCTGCGATGTATGCTTTAGTCCATAAATGGACTTAAGCAACTTGCACACTTTACCGCTGCTCCCACTCTGATGAAACCTTCTGGCTGATCTATATAGATGCACTCTTCCAAATTACCATTTAGAAAAGTCGTCTTTACGTCCATCTGCCAGATCTCGTAATCGTGGAAGGCAGCAATGGCAAGAAGGATCCGAATGGATTTGAGCATAGTCACTGGAGAAAAGGTTTCGTCATAGTCCAAATCAGGTCTTTGACAAAAACTCTTTGCAACAAGTCTAGCCTTAAAGGTTTCAACCTTTCCATCTACACCAATCTTCTTTCTGAAGATCCATTTGCATCCTATGGGTTTTACCCCTTTTGGAGCAATGTCCAAAGTCCATACTTTGTTGGTGTACATGGACTCCATCTCGGTCCGCATTGCATCCAGCCATTTTACCGAGTCGCCACTCTGAATGGCTTGCTGGAAGCTAGTAGGCTCGTCATTGTCAATGATGCAATCCTCTCGATCACCGTCTATGAGAAAACCGTAGTATCTCTTGGGCGGATAAGACTGCCTACTACTTCTGTGGATTGACGTTGGGATGTCCCTTTCTTCTGAAACTTCTGGTTCTACCAAGCTTTCAGTAATAGCTTGTGGTTCTGGAATTTCTTCCAGTTCTATTGCACTCCCACTCTTCTGATTTTCTAAAAATTCAGCTTCCAAGAAGTGAGCATGACGAGAAACAAATACCTTTTGCTCCTCTGCGTAATAGAAAAAATACCCCTTGGAATTCTTTGGGTATCCCACAAACTTACACTGTACTGAGCGTGCCTCAAACTTGTCCACATGTTGCTTTTTTTACAAAAGTTGGACACCCCCATGTATTAAGGTACTTAAGAAAGGGTTTCTTCCCACTCCATATCTGATATGGTGTGGTAGGCACAGTCTTGGTAGGAACCTGGTTCAAAAGATATGCAGCTGATTCTAGCGCATAACCCCAGAAGGATCTTGGTAACTCAGCCTTACTCATCATGGAACGAACCATATCCAATAGGGTTCGATTCCGCCTTTCCGATACACCATTGTGTTGTGGGGTGTATGGAGGAGTAAGCTGAGAGAGAATTTCATTCTCTTTTAGGTAACCCAGGAACTCGGCACTTAATTATTCACCACCTCGATCAGATATTAGTGTCTTGATACTTTTGCCTGTTTGTTTTTCCACTTTCTTCTTGTATTCTCGGAATTTCTCAAAAGCCTCGGATTTGTGCTTCATTAAGAAGACATGTCCATACCTAGAGAAATCATCCGTAAAAGTAATGAAATAGGAATAACCACTTCGCGCATGTATAGACACTGGACCGCATACATCGCTGTGTATGAGTCCTAAGAGCTCGCTCGCTCTTACTCTGTGTCCAGTGAACGGAGCCTTTGTCATCTTTCCCATGAGACAAGATTAACAAGTTGCATAAGACTGATATTCGAACGGATTCAAATATCCTTTTCTATGTAACTTCGTCAACCATGTTTCATTGATGTGACCCGGTCTACAATGCCATAAGAAAGCTTGATTTGTTTCTGGAGACATTCTTTTAAGTGTTTTCTGGAAACTGAAAACCTGAGCTTGATTCAATACGTATATACCGTCCTCTAATGTACCGGACCCAATCAGAACTTGATTTAGGTGGATGTGCACGACATCGCTTACAAATGTAAAATCATATCCCTCTTTTGAAAGCAGGGACACTGATATGATATTACAAGCCTAACTAGGTACATACAAACAGTTACGTAGAATCAATTTCTGCCCACTTGTTAGTCCTAGATGATATTCCCCCACGGATTCAGCGTCTACGCTCATTCTGTTCGCAAGTCTGAGAGACATATCACCCACTCTGATAACTCTACGGTTTCTCAAAGCCTGTAACGAATTACAGATATGAGATCATGATCACGTATCTAGTACCCAGGAAGTAGAGTTAACTAACACACAGTTTTCAATTACAAATACACCCGAACTCGAAGCCACAACATGCTTCGGATCCTGGATTCTGGCTTTCCAAGCCCTGCAATCCCTCTGCCAATGCCCTTTCCCATAACAACAGGAATAACCCTCCTTCTCTACTGCTAACCCCGAAACTTTTGCTCTTTCCTGTCCTTCTACCTTATTGACACCGCATATCATCTTTGTGTAGGTCTTCTTCTTCTCACCCTTGGCATCCGCCTTGGATCCAGAAGAGGATGATTCTCCAATAAGCAGAGCGGGTGTTACCCTGGTTTCCTTCAGGGTGCCCTCAACTGGAAGTATAACTTTCTTCACCTGGGCGCAAGTAGGAGGCAGGGACTATAGAATCAAGTCAGCATATGACTCGTTTCTCAACGTAGTCTCCAGATCCGTGAGCTCATCAATATAGCTAGTCATCGTAAGGACGTTGTCCCCTACAGATGACCCGACAGCCAATCTCGCTTGAAGCAATTCGTTCGAGGTCTTATATCTTGCGATATAAGATTGTTCTCCATATAAAACTTTGTTATGGAGGAAGATAGAAACTAAGTCCATTTTCTCGTGCTGCCTCTGGTTTACACCATTAACTGAGGCTATCACAAGACACTTGGCATTCGCACATTATTTTCCTTGTCTTACGGATATCTATATCCGCGACGGTGGAAACTGGACCTGGGACGGCGGGGTTTTGAGTAGTAATGATGTGGTCCAACTTGTCATAGGCAATGGACATCTAGACAAACCTTTGCCAGTCATTATAGTCAGATTCAGTCATTTTATTATCTATATGTAACCTAGTCTCGGTCACATGGTCGCTACAATTAAGAGAGAGAGAGAAGAAACACTTTTGCATGATGCTCTTGCAAGTTTAGTTTGGTTTTAATTTATCTAAACAGGATGGCTCTCTCTATTTCTCGAATACTTCCTCAAACCATAAAAGAAGAATTAGTCGGGACTGATCTTGCTGTACAATACTTGCTTAACCGTTCATCCAGGCTAGTGTTGGTACTTCGATGGAGGTTTTACGACGCTTTCACGAAGTTCCTTAATTAAATAACCTCTTTTCCCGGGAGGCGTAGCCCTGCTAACACTGTTCTAGGCATTTACTGAGTTTATAGCATTGATCGTTAAGTGAAGAATCTCCCGATGAGTAGCATATATACTCAAAGTAGGATCGGGATCCAAATATCATCGTGTGATAATGCTGAAGGGATCCTACCAACATTATCAAACTCCAAATGGTATGCAGCACTAGCAAGTTTCAGTTTCTTTAGAAACACCCGATGTGGATTTTTGCCCCATGCTCTTATGACCTTGACGTTGGCCAAAATATCATAAGTCACATGTCAAGTTCTACCCATCATTATCCAGGTTAATTTGAACCCACCCGTATATACCCTTAACGTTGGCCAAAATGGCAGTACAACTGTCCCAAACCAACGCATCTATTTATGCAACAGATGAATATCCAGCAGCTACCAAACATTATGCATTGGCGTAGTTCAAAATACATAGCTTAAATACTACTGAATATCCAACTGAAATGACGGAGGGCTATGAATGGTTTTGGCGAAACCGTGAACGTAGTGAACTTGATATGATCGAAGGAACCTGATAGCTCTTAAAAGGAGTGGTTTAAGCTCCGCAATTAAAAGTCTGCTGTTTTAAAATAACCGAGTGGTTTTTAAAATTTGTTCCAACGATTCAGCTTTGGTTTGTTTTCTTTGCATTAATATAATGTGTCCCATCAAATATCCTATCATTGCAGAAAACAATGAAAATACAATGTCCGCTTATGCCATCCGCATTCGCCACTGGGTCCCGTCATTCACCCGTTAGGTTACTTAACTAATGACAGAACGGGGGCTGGGCTAGCGCGGATGCAAAACATAAGCAACGCCTACTAGATATCATATATAGATATGTACATTTGTCAGACGCAATAATAGGCATTCCAGATCACAGATGAACATATTGGATATATTAGGAAGTCCGCGTTTCGTTTGAGCCTGCAACAAAAGACGGTTTCCATGGTCGTGATGAATAGCCAAACCCCACCCTAGACCCCTACGGGTGCGGAAAACTACCCTCCAAGTACCCGAAGTGAAGCAGTCTCCCTCAACAACGTGAGTAGGCCACTTAGCACTTCCAAGTACCCGGTAGTTTGTGCACCCCATCTTGGGTCTATCCTCGGAGTAAAAACAGTAAATGAAATAATACAACGGTGGCTACAACCTCTATCCGGATGTGCCCCGCGAAATAATATTACAACAAATTTACAATTTACAATGAATGAAAGATAAAAACCCTTATCTCACATCCTCGGCTATTCATCCACGACAATCCAACAAGTTCATATACACAAACCAATATCACAAAAATGTGCAACCCCCAACCAACCGACATATAGCAATTAGCAGATGTTTACGAACACATTAAACAGAACTTTTAACATTAAACAATATCAAACCGTGACTTCGAAACACCTGGTATTTGTCACAGTAAAGAATTTACAGCAAAATCAAAATTGGCAAGAACAAACAACTCCTGAAGCCCTAGATTAAAGTCAAAAAGCCACACACCAAAAACGAAGCATTTCCTCCCTACTATGGCCGAGCTCGCCGGACATTTGGCCAATGTGGCCGGCCCAGTATGTGAGGAATTGTCCCGTTTTTGTTCTGTGTTCTTTTTACAGTTTAAATAGCACTCTGTACTTGTTTAAATAATTTTCAGAGCCTCTTTTAAAAACGACAGAAACTTGAATCTTGGCTTCGATGTTTTCGGGTCGTTTCGGTTTCGTAGTTTAACGTGTTGTTTAAACTGCTAGCTATGGTTTAGTAGGCTCTGATACCACCGTAAGTCAATGTCACGAACCCCACGTGTTCGCGGGGAGGCGGAATATATGAAAAACAATTATCAAAGCTTCGTAACACGGACTTGAGCACACGGATCGTGTCTAAACCATTACTAGCAAACAGTATGAGGTTTAACTACTCGGTCTCGAAGTTATACCTCACGTTACAAGTCTTTCGGGTCTTTACCGCTGTCCTCCTCGTCATCGTAGGCTCCAAGGATCGTAATGGATCGCGGCTACCTCGACGGCCTCCTCAAGTCAAAGACGATCCACCTGAGAGTCTATAGTCCGAGCTCCTATCTCGAATCTGAGATAACTACGACTTCTAGTTTACTAAGCTAGAAATCCTAGATGGTGTAGAGTATTTAGATGGATTATTTTGTCTCTTTAAACCCTAGGTTTCTCAACACATGAGAGCTTTTAGGGTTTGAGGAAGAAGATGAAGACTTGAGGAGAGAGAAGGTGTTTTGTGATAATGTTATGCAGCATAATAATATCTCACCAAATAATATCTAGCAAATATCTACCATGCTTCATTAAACTCGTTAGATGAATCATCTCATGAGTCATGGATCATTTAATGAAAACTACACCTCATTTCCTCCACCTCATTAAGTTTAATCCACAAAAGAAATAAACCTAAATGAGTCGTCTCCTTCTAGAAGCTTCCCGACAAATTACGAGACTTCCCCTACCATCCGTATTTACGAAAAACACGGATAAACTGAGACTAAATAAATCCATCAGTATAATACTAGAATTTGGCTTAAACCAAAGCCCACTAGTATTATCTGCCCGATCACAGTATGTGCATAAGTGTACGTAAGTGATCGCGGCCCTGCCGTAAAACCATACGGCCTCTACACCTTTTACCCGGTGCATAGAAACTCTCTGTGTGGGACTCTAAAGACTCGACACTACGCTGGCAGAGGGTTTAACCACAGGCTGCAAGCGGTACTAGCTTTACGTAACGGTCCCCAGGTAGATGTCGATAAGAAGGCCGATGAGGTAACTTATCCGAACACTTACTGAGCCTGTATGTGACAATCTCCGTACAGTCCGATCTGTTCGTCTAAGAGTATCGCATATCGGGCCTAGGGGGATGGTGAACGTCAGACCTCTAATAGCGGTATATGTCGTGTCGGAGTGTAGCCCAGAACACCCTGAGAAACTACTGGAACACCTACCAGTAAATCTCACTTGCCGTGGCCACGGACCTTTGTGTAATGGCTCTCCAACACTGCGCGATATCAACCCCCAATACCCGGAGAGACGAATCCTATCTAACTGCCACTGCTTCCAAGTGCTTCGGGACTGCACCCAACTACTATCTGTTTGCACAACTCCTTTGAGCCGTGGTAGGGTAGTGATCAAAGTACAATGGGAACACACTCGAGGCGATGTAGCAGTGTCAAGTCGACGGACTAAACTGTACTCATGTCATCTGGGAACTGCTACCTGACTACAGGTATGATAACCATCAGCAATTCCCGGTGAGTCCTGTCCAGTGTACCCGTAACCTAACGAGCACCTGTATACTATCTCCAGTACGACGTACTGATGGCTGTGGGACAGACCATCTCCCGACCTGGGATGCGAAGCGTACACACCAGTCTACTCCGGAGTATCGATGCCCCGTCTTGATAATCCTACGACCAGGGACCTGTATAGGATGTGCTTATAGACTACCCAGCCCCCACTAATGTGACTGCCATCACAACGCTGGTAATCAAGCAAAGTTCCTAAGGACTCTACGAATATGTATAAGCGATATGCTAAAAGAAACATACGCACATATCTGAGTAGAAATAAACCAAGTTGCATACTACCATTTTTAGCAAGACTGTCAATACGACTGTGAATATCCCAAGCTTCCATTAGTAATATACAAGCCAGTATGATACAATAATGGCCTCTATGGCATATACACTAACATATACCCGTATCTGAATTCCGAAAAATATGAATACAAATAATCCAATAATATAATACTGGTATCCGGCTTAAACTAAAGCCTGCCAGTATTATCCTTCCGGTCATTATTCCTGTAACCATTACAGGAACATGATCGAAACCCTGCCGTAACAACTTATGACCTCTGCATCTTTTGCCTGAACCAGGGAACCCTTTGTGTGGGACTCTAAAGACTCGACAGTACGCTGGCAGTGGGTTTAACCATAAGCACGTCAGCAGCACTAACTGTGCGTAACGGCTACCCAGGTACATGGCGAAAAGGTGGCCGACGAGCGAACTCATCACAACCCTAACGAGCCTGTAAGCAACACTTACCGTACAGTCCAGTCTCTTCGTTTGATATGTCGCATATGAAGTCTACGGGTGGTAAATGTCAGACTTCAGTAACTTTATAAGTCATGCTGATTTACAACCCATAACGGTTCGAGAAACTACTGATAACTCTTATCAGTAAATCTCGAGAACCCTGGTCAGGGATTTGCTGTCATGGCTGACCAAGTATAGCGCGACATCAACTCTCTATAGCGGGAGAGACGAAACCCCTCCTATCTCTCACTGCCTCCATGTGATTCGGGACAGTACCCAAAATCCACCTGTTTGCACGACTCGATAGAGCCGTGGTAGGGAGGAAATCAAAGCACAGTGGGAATCACACAAGACACTATGACGATCTCGGGTCTTATGACGAATCTGTACAAGTGTCACCAGAGAACTGCTATCTGACAATAGGTATATATACCATCTAGGAGTTCTTGGCGAGTCCTTTTCGGTGTACCCATTCTCCAATGAGCACCTGTGTACAATCTTTGATGTCAAACACCAATGGTTGTGGGATCAACCATCGCCCCCAGGGTCAAAAAACGTACACACTAGTCTACTCTGGTAATATGGATGCCCTGTCTCGATATACTCTCGACTAGGAACTATTAAAGGATATGCTTATAGACTGCCCAGTCCCCACTAGTATGATCTATATCATAATCCTAGCAGTCAAGCATAATTCTAAGGGCTTCATCAACATGTATATAAAGATATGAAATACAACACATCACACGTTAAGATGAAGATAAAACAGATAGCATACTATAATTTCAAGAAAAGATTGTTTCTGTACATATAAATAACTAGCATTCTATACAATACAGGCCTCTACGACATACATATCTAACATTTTCAAAGACTCCACCTCCGAAAAAGAAGAAGGGGAGAAGAACTATGAGAACATTCAGCTGCGTAACCGCACGCTGCCTGAAAAGAACCTCGGACCTATAAACAAAGGTTCGAGCCAAAGAGATAAAGGGAAAGAAAAAATCCCTAAGGAAATCACCCTCGATGATGGAGTCGTCAAAGGGCTCGCAGCCAGGGAACCACCTAAGAAAAACAAGGTGGATTATAATGTCTTAGCACATCTGAGGAAAATGCCCTCACAACTAAGCATACTGGATGCTCTCCTCCTATCCAAAGAGGCACGAGATTCTCTGATCAAGGCATTACAAGAGCCTGATCAGTTCCAAGCATTCCTCGCAGAAGAGAAGATGAAGAACAAGCTGGTAGAGGTTCATACAGCTGACCTTACATTCAGCGATGAAGATCTCCTCCTCGGAACATGTGAGCATAATCGCCCATTATATGTCACCGGGTACTGCCACGACATCAAGATAGGAAAAATCATTGTGGACAATGGATCATCCGCCAATCTTCTCAACGTGAAAGTGCTGAAGGAGATTTGCATGAATGTTTAGCACTTGGCCAAAGATAAAATTACCATCTCCGGGTTCGACTCACAGTCGTCACGGACGCTTGGGTCCGTAAAACTGACGTTACGCTTCGGGCTGCTGATCACTGACATCAAATTTCATGTCTTTGACGCCAATACTTGTTGTAATGCTCTGCTCGGCAGGCCTTAGTTACATGAGTACAACGTCATCCCTTCTACACAATATTAGTGTATGAATTATTTCAAAGACAGCTTGGAATACACCGTCACGGGAGAGCCAAACCCGTTCTCCATGAACGAGGTCCGAAAATATGAAGACGCAAATTACTTCTTACCATATTTCGAAGATACGGAGAGGTGTCATAAGCCAGAGGATAAACAGAAGTCCATCGCCACCATCCCGATCTTTGGGAGTGACACCGAGGAAGATGAAGAAATAGTTTACTCGGGGAAACCTCAAGACAACATGCCCGGACTATTGATTGATCTCAAAAATATCTATTAACCGCAATCAAGAACGGCGTCGCTTGGTAGCTAGCTGGTGAGTACGGGTCGGTCCACAGGGATGTTGTGAATTTCCTAGTCGCTCTTACGAGTTAATTACGAACGGTGTGAATGGATTAATTAAATCTAAAAACTAAATTAATCTAGGGTAATTGAATTAAAGATCTAACTATCTAACTAGGGCAAGGAATTAAATTTATACTAGGGCAGCGAATGAAAAATTACCTAGGGCAAGAATTGAAATTAATTATTTACTTTACAGATGGCTCTCTCCAAACATCAACACAAGACTTGTCAGATATGAATTTCTGAAATGAAAAGAGGCATCGATGCTCTCCAAAAAAATCTAAATTTTATTGATAAAAAGAGGCACAGGGAGGCATAGCCTTTACAATGATTTAGAGTTCCTATTTATAGAGGATAGGAAACCCTAGGTTACAATTGATTCGCACGTCTACATTTACCAAAATATTCTTAGGAAGACCTAGTCAAAGTAGACTCCAAACTTTGGTAAAATTTTATGTCCCTGTCTCTTTAAAAGGAAGTATTGGGCCTTGAAATTTCCTTTGTTGGCTCTTCTGTTTTTGTGCTTCCTTATTATTTGGTTCTTTTATTAAAATAGCTTCTATATTTCTTCCAGATCTCCAGTGAATAATTGCGGTGGACTTTTAACCGTTCGCTTTGTAATCTTGGATCTTGCATTGCCTTGTACTCTGTGAATTTTATCTTTGATGTAGGCTTGATCAAGAGTCTTCTGTTTGTTGGTCAAAGTTCACTTTTGCATCGTCTTTTCATCGTTTTCACTGTTTTCTGTCCAAGAACCTGTAACCTGTAATATGTAGCAGACATACGTCAAAAGCACCTGTTTATTTACAAAACGAATAAGGTTGGGGAATATAATAATACAATATTATGGTGTAAACAAATACCCCCAAACTTATCTTTTGCTCGTCCTCGAGCAAACTTATTGTTTTATTCTCGACAAAAACCTAACCGCACTTTCGCAGGGAAACGCGATTGCACTGAGCTCGTGCAACAAGCTATTAAACCTCTAGGTGTCCCTAGTAGGAGGAGTGTTGTCTCCTGAGGGTTTTCAGCGGATTACACCCACAAAATCCTATCAATTTGGCTCTTCGACTTTTATTCTCCAATTAGGTTTTCTAACAAGGAATTCTATTATCGTCGACTCGTAAATTATCCACCCATATTCTTCACACTTCCTCATCATTTAACTTAAGATTATATATGTTCTATAGACCTACTTAGCTTTCGGCATCTCTTAAGTTTTCCTTCTAGGGTTCCATCTCCACTTAGGAATTTTTATCAACTTTACTAAAGATACAAGTTCTATTCTTCATTCCTCTCTCTTATCTAAACTCCAATCACATATCCTCACGTGTATGTATAAACCACCCCTACACTTGGAAATTCAAATCAAGCAATCATACCCCTGTCCGTTGTCCAAAGTACTTATTAATTGGTGAATTTTTAAATGAATTTTTGCTTACACATCCTTCATGCGATCGTTAATACTTCTTGAGGTACCAACGACCGATTACAAGATGTGTTTGCACGTTAAAGCGTAATTCCTAGTCTTGCAAAACCCAAGGCTTTAGCAGTGACCCCCAAACCAGTTGGTCTAAGGCACTAGGTGATGAAGCACCCTCGCTAAATATTTTTCTATTTTTGCAGTCTTAAGTAATCACAAAAACCAGTGTTCATTTTTTTTCTATTCACACTTTTTTTCCTTTTAGTTTCATTGTACTAAGGACTTTAAACAAGAGCATTTCAAGGTCTCCTCTACTATTCCAAGTTTCAAGGTGCGTGATTGTGCAAATTGTAGCGTATATATTTTCAGAATCTAGACTTAAGCTAGGAATTATCTTTCAAACTTATACTCTAATAAGAACATCAATACTTTTCCTTTGTTTCAACTTAGCCCAAGAACTGAACTCAAAATTTGCCTATTTCTAAATAAACTATAAAGACATATACTTTCTACCGCTAAACTTTAAGGAAGGTTATTTTTAGGGTTTTTAATTTACTAAGTCTAAGATCTAGTTGTTCCTAACTAGTTAATCTATTTGTCAAACTCAAGTCAAAATAAGGCCAAAATTGAATACAATAATTTTTATAATTTTTGAACTTTTCAATTTTTTATGGGTTTTAAATTAAGTATGCAAATGCAAAAAAATATGTACAAATGAATGAGAAGGAAGAAGACGTACCGAGCATACCCTCAAACTTAAACTTGACAGTGTCCTCACTGTCATGCCACACCAAGAGAGTCAAAATGTCGGCACTCCCCTGTTTATTTATTTATAATTTTTTTTATTTTATTGTTTTGAAATTTTTTTTATTTTTTTATAGAAAAAGAAAACAAAAAATATATATACATATATACAACAAGATTCCCCCCAAACTTAAGCTTGGCCTTACACAAGCCAAAGGTTAGCACCAACCATTCAAAAATCTTATCGTGGTAATGGTCGAGTTGGTGAAAGAATGGAGTTGAAAGAAAAGAAATGAGAGACACACGAGACCGTATGGGAAGAAGAGTGGAATATGGTCTCCGTGGAGGAGAAGAAGAGCGGAAAAGAGAAAGAAGGGTAGCATGATCTTGAGGGTATAAATTGATTGAATAAATTAGCACAATTTGTGATGACCGATGTGTTAAAAGTGATTGTACTAACCTATCAACCCGTCGAGAAATGGGGTCAAATCCCTCAAGATTCGCAAGAAAGTATGGGTACGCCGAACTTTGTATTGGAGATGAAAGCGTAACGATCTCTTGTACGCTCGGAACGATAGGAAGGACGAAAGGGAGTGAATTCGGGATAGTCTCATTCTCACCGTAGTAAACTGTCTCGAATTGGAAAGATTCCAACAATGGTTCAAAACAACTGTAAGCAACCGAGTTTGATGGTTCAACTAACTCATCAGAAAATGTAAAGGACTCAAACTCGGGCGGTGAGTCATCAACATCGTCCGAAAAAGTGAAACACTCGTAAGTGTTATCGGCTGTGAGAACTGTGTCAGATTCAAAAAGAAATTTTTCAAGCTCACAGTCTTCAAGCGTGATATTAGGCGTGGTCGGAACGATGGAAAGGAGAGAGGGTGATTTAGTTAAAGGTTCAAGAGGATGAATTGGAAAATCCGACACATCAAACAAAAATGGTTCAACCTCAATATTATCCTCAAGACTTTCCTCAGTACTATCCTCATAATTTTCCTCAATATTTGTCTCATCCATGCCATTATCATCATAATCAAGACGCATATGAAGTTCGGGAGAAACAATTAATGACTCGGGATGATGAGTTGGACATAAATTTTCAATCAAATCAACGGGTTCATCATCCAAAATATTCCCGGCGTCTATATCCTCAATCAAGTGAAAATCAATTTTTTCTGACACCTCATCAAAAGCATGGATATTTATCGATTTAGGTTCTAGATTGGAGGTGTAAAGATCGAAAGGATTAAGTGTGGTTTCACTCGAAAGGGGTTCTTCACAATTTGGCAAATCAAGCACTACAAAGTCACACAACTCATTTTTATTTTCAACTGGTGAACTATTTTGGGCAATCGATGGAAAACCGGAGTTGTGGATTTCAATTGGATAGGGGTAGGTTTGATTTGGAATTGTGTAGAACTCACTCGCTCCTCTCAAATTCTCACTCTGTCCAACCGCCTCCTCATACATTGAAAAATTTGAAGCTAGTTGGAAACTAGCTGCCGGTTTAGTAGGTTGCATAAGGGCGGCAATGGACGCATCCACATTCCTAACCATTTTGTTTGTTGCTGCAATATAAGCCTCCAACGACTGTTCCAAACTAGACATGGGTTTTGGAGGGGTTTCGATAAAAGATTCAAAACTGTTTGGATACGTGAAGCTTCCAAAAGGCTGTGTAGAAACAGTGTCCAGTGAAGGTAGGAAGGTCGGGTAGGACTGGTAGGAATCGGATGGTTGGACAGGAGTAGGGTCAACAGTTGGATAAAAAGGTGAATGGACTTGTTGACCCTTAGAACTAGATGTGTAGAGAGGGGTGAAAGATCGGCTACGAGATTGAGCAATATGCTCAGCAATGGACATCGGTTTAGGAGTTATAGCAGGACTTGGAAAAGTGGTATCAACATATGAAGTTGGTAAAGGTTGACTTGGTTGACACAAAGTGGGTTGCAAAGTCGAACAGTTTCTCCTAGACGCTTCTATTTGATCTTTCAAAGAAATTTTGGGGATGGAGGGATTTTCCTTAAATCGACCGAAACAATTGACGTACGAGACAAAGTTAGGTTCGGGATACCAAAGTTCGGCAAGAGATTTATGACGTGGGGTACCCGTGATGGAAGAAAGGGGAAAAGAAAGAAGGTAGGTGGTGCAAGTGGGGTGCAAGGATTTCTTAGAGACAAAATTTTCGCAAGTTTTTATAGAAATTTTTCCTCTTTTTTTTCCTTTTTTTCTCTTTATTTGGAACTGTTTGCAAAAAGATTTTTGATAAAGGGCTTAGACAAAAATGCAATCAACCAGAAATGCACAATCGGGCCTAGATCTAGGGTCACCTAGGTCAGCTAGACAGCTCCTAACTGTTCCAAAGGTCTAGAAATAAAACCTCAAACCGCCTCTTCACCGCCAATTGCGGCCAGGTAAGTGCTAGGTAAGTGGGAGGCTCCCCGCTACAACTAGTGGTCCTAATTAAGTAACCACTTGCCTTAGACACACTTGTCTAGACACCGCAAAGTCAGGTTAGGATTAACGGCCGATGCCTATAACTAGTCCTCTGTCCTATTGAGCTCGAAGTCCTTAGGGCTAAGTCTAGTATTTTTTAATTAAGATATGGTCAATGCAAATGCCTTATGTGCTTTCTGGGGTCCTGGGAAGGGTGATGAAATCCCCACCCAATCTGAATTGGTCAAAAGCCCCTTAAAATCCGATTAAAGATATGCAAAACAGTAAATCACTTGCAATCAAATCTTTTTTGTGAATTTCAAAGTTTGCAAGTTTTCTAATTAAAATTTTCCTTTTTCCGCTTGCTCTTTATTTGGAAATTTTGCAAAAAGATTTTCGATAAAAGATATGCAAAACAAAAAATATTACTTGCAATCAATTTCTATTTTAAGCGAGGCGCAAAAATCCTGCACAAGATTTGCTATTTGGAAAGGGGGAAGATTTTTTAAGCGCAAAGAATCCTGTAGGAGATTTTACAGAAAATATATCGAGATTTGCAGAGGAGGAGATCAGAAGACTTACAGAGTTTTTTTTAAGCCCCTGAATCGACCAGGCCGCGGCGGTTCCGCAGCCAGAAGGGGGGTCGTGCGGCGGTTCCGCGGCCGGTTGGACGTTTCAGCAGGTTTTTTTTTGTCACCAGATCACCGTGGTTGACTTGTAGACTCGGTCCTCCAAATTTCTTCTGTTCCTTGGTTGTTGTGATCTTCTGTTGTTCCGATCTATTTTTTTCTGTTTAGCTTTCTGTAGATTTCCAGATCCGAAATTGTGCGTAGATCCTGCAAAATTCTCACAAAAATACCCTTTCAAAAAATAACAGATGATATATTTATATATTTTTTGTGATTTTTCAGATTTTTCAGATTTTTTTAATTTATATTAACCCGAAATTGCAAAATGAAAATAACACGCCATCCCAGGCAACGACGCCATTTGATTGATCTCAAAAATATCTATTAACCGCAATCAAGAACGGCATCGCTTGGTAGCTAGCCGGTGAATACGGGTCGGTCCACAGGGATGTGAATTTCCTAGTCGCTCTTACGAGTTAATTACGAACGGTGTGAATGGATTAATTAAATCTAAAAACTAAATTAATTTAGGGCAATTGAATTAAAGATCTAACTATCTAACTAGGGCAAGGAATTAAATTTATACTAGGGCAGAGAATGAAAAATTACCTAGGGCAAGAATTGAAATTAATTACTTACTTTACAGATGGCTCTCTCCAAACATCAACACAAGACTTGTCAGATCTGAATTTCTGAAATGAAAAGAGGTATCGATACTCTCCAAAAGAAATCTAAATTTTATTGATAAAAAGAGGCACAGGGAGGCATAGCCTTTACAATGATTTAGAGTTCCTATTTATAGAGGATAGGAAACCCTAGGTTACAATTGATTCGCACGTCTACATTTACCAAAATATTCTTAGGAAGACCTAGTCAAAATAGACTCCAAGTTTTGGTAAAATTTTATGTCTCTGTCTCTTTAAAAGGAAGTATTGGGCCTTGAAATTTCCTTTGTTGGCTCTTCTGTCTTTAGGCTTCCTTATTATTTGGTTCTTTTATTAAAATAGCTTCTATGTTTCTTCCAGATCTCCAGTGAATAATTGCGGTGGACTTTTAACCGTTCGCTTTGTAATCTTGGACCTTGCATTACCTTGTACTTTGTGAATTTTATCTTTGATGTAGGCTTGATCAAGAGTCTTCTGTTTGTTGGTCAAAGTTCACTTTTGCATCGTTTTTTCATCGTTTTCACTGTTTTCTGTCCAAGAACCTGTAACCTGTAATATGTAGCAGACATGCGTCAAAAGCACCTGTTTATTTATAAAACGAATAAGGATGGGGAATATAATAATGCAATATTATGGTGTGAACAAATACCGCAAAATGTGGTGCGGTAGCTCTTATCATTTTGAGTCTCGCATTCCCATGCCTACGGGGCCTTTTGCTAAATAACAATCTTCCAGGGGAGTGGTGACTAGCAAGCGAATGTTAAGCGAATTTATCGAATATCTTGATGCCGAGGCTCCTACTTCCGCTGTGTATTTCACTGACGAAATCAACCCTATGCTGATGACGCTTGCGAATTTCCACAACGAAGATTTCGTTCGCTTTTGGGTCGATCATTGTAACGAGATTGAGGCTTGTTTGCATGAGATCGAGCTCAAGCGTCTCGCTCCTGAAGTATTAACCTTGAAGGTTCAGCGGGTCGCGTGGATCAAGAAAAGCGCTGACTTCATTCAGTATTTTGAATAAAAGCTGACCCTGAAGCGAAAAGAGCATGAGATGGCTTCTGGCGAATCCATTCAATTGCGCGTCCAGATCGAAACGAATGCCGCACAGCTGAAAGCTATCTTTGAAAAACTCCAGCAATGTATATCTGATGGGCTGGCGCTGATGCAGAAGCTCGTCTTTACTGAGAGGGTCACGCAATATTGCGAAGCTGCCAAGCAGGAAATCGCTGAGATGTTTTCATCCTGCTTGCAACAATGGGCTCAAATTGAAGCGGGCTGGCCATAATTGCTGAATGTAAGGAGGAGTTGCGGGGAGTGCGTGAGGGGGTCGCCAATTTGTTGAAAGCCCCTCCTTCCTAATTGTAACTATATTCTCCTTTTTGCATTAATTGTATCTCTTAAACATTTTGTTTCATTTATAAGAATATACATTTTTTTTCTTTTGCATCCGCTTATCTATGTCTAGATGTGGCGCTAATTAGTTTATTTACCCGTTTTGGAGTTTTTAGTTTATTCACTCGTTTCGGAGTTTCTAGTTTACGTACTCATTTCAGAGTTTGTAGTTTATTCACTCATTCTGGAGTCTCTAGTTTATGGACTCATTTCGGAGTTTGTAGTTTATTCACTTATTCTGGAGTCTCTAGTTTATGGATTCATTTCGGAGTTTGTTTAGTTTACCTCCCTTGGGCTTATAGGAAAACTCGTCCTAACGTTATAGATAACCCATGCTCTTTGCGATAGAGGTCCGTTAGGTTTTGTGGTACTAGGGTTTTAGTCTGTGATACCGTCGCGTTGGCTGATGCATTCCCCGATATGTAGTCTTTACGCTGCAGTTCGAGTAGCCCCGTAACTGTCGTGTCTCTGATCCCTTCGGGAGCTGGAAAAGACTTTTTCAAGTAATCTTCTTAGGCAGTTTGACCATCGGAAGATGTCACGACCCGAAATAGCACGTGACTGGCCCTTGAATCATATGAAGTCTATAGGACCCCATCTAATTCAAGTAAGCCAAAAGCCCAGAAATCTAAAAACATTTTAAATAATAAATGAAGGAAAACTAGTTTTTAAAAAGTGAAGAAAACATGTTTTAAAAACAAGGTTTTTAAATAGGTAAGCCGAATATGAATTTTTAAATCCTCAAGTCTTTTCTGAAAATTTCGGCAGAGTTTCCTTTGTAAATACTGGCCCCCAAACAGGGTACAACAAAAATAAATATGCATAATGATAAAAGGCATCCCTAAGCGGGAGCTAGCTCTTCGTCAATCGACGGTCATAACCACGCAAGCAATATAATATACAATGCCGAAGGGCGATGATCAAAACTCAAAAGGAAACTCAAGAACAACAAGAAAACCATAATACTACAATGCGCGACTGTAAGGTCGAAATAATACACAACTGGTTTTCTAAGTCTGAAATAAATACACATGTTTGGTTGATGGAATTACTAGATACAACTGAATAAAATAAATACAGGGGTGGTTACGATGCAAGTGAACCCACCTACCAAAGTAATCATCCAGAAAGGAAGCAGTGTACCAGAAAAGCCGCAACGAAAGCTGTACGGCAAAACCTGCAAGAACTGTGGCACAACGGGGGTGAGTTGCCAACTCGTGAATAGAAAACATCACAGAGCAGAAATTGTATGCATGACACAATCCTAGGTCAATACGATCAAATATATATAAACCTCAAATGAATAAGTCTGAAGCATGATAAGGTGGCAAGGGTAAGCATCTATACATAAGTGTAATCCCATGTGCTCGTGTCAGTGTCTCAGGTAACAACATATCATAAATATGAGGTATGATCAATGTAATCAACATGAATTAATGTTAACTATATCATGCAGTCTATAAGTATGTGGATATCATCCAACTATGTAATCAATGTCTGTATGTATATGGATCTCGTCCACGTGTCTCCCAAAGACAATAAGCATCATGCATGTAAATATCATAAGGCATATGCATCGAAGTATGAGGATGTAAATCACATGTGTCCCCGCGACATATCAAATCATGGAACCTGAGTGTCTAGCATCGACACTCGAAAACATCATGAAAGCTGTGCCTAGCAGGCACGTAAATCCTCATATATATATAGGGCTCCGTCAGTCCGGATCGGCCCACGGGCTCCGTCAGTCTGGATCGGCCCGTCTCATCTCTCAACTCCGGTCGGTATCCTCCAGATATCCGCCGAGCTCAAATACAATCACCGGTAGGTAGTACTCCCCTGCCAGGCTCACCGTCTAACATATACGAGTCTTCTTGCCCCGGGGTACGTCACCGGGTCCACCATGTATCCGCAGACCGTGCCTACCGCTCCTCGAATCGGGTTTCACATGCCACTCTCAGAACCGAGAAAACACATGGTGGACGCACTGAAATATCATATCAAAGGTAACCGGGTTTTTAAAACAATACATACTTTATTTTGAAATGACCACGGTTCCCAAATCCAGAAATATCATGGAAACAACATATCTCAATGCGTATATTCATAAAGCATGATGTATGCGACATATAAAAGAATGTAAGCATATCAGTATATTATGCGATATAAAACAGTAATATACACATAGCGAGGGAAGACCGCTCTTTTGAAATGAATCAGTTTTTAAAAGTATCTTGCGGTTCCCAAATCTCAAATCAAGCCAGAATCATCTATGTATGTGCAAATACGTATGTATGCAAGAATGGGTGTACAATATGTATGTGCACAAGCATGAGTATACAATATGTGAGTACACAAGTATGAATGTACAATAGGTATGTGCACAAGTATGAGTGTACAATATGTAAGTACACAAATATGAGTGTACAATAAGTATGTGCACAAATATGAGTGTACAATAGGTGTGTGCACAAGTAAGAGTGTACAATATGTAAGTACACAAGTATGAGTATACAATATGTATGTGCACAAGTATGAGTGTACAATAGGTATGTGCACAAGTATGAGTGTACACTATATAAGTACACAAGTATGAATGTACAATAGGTATGTGCACAAGTATGCGTGTACGATAGGTATGTGCACAAGTATGCCATGCAAGGGGGTCATACCCTGAATGCAACAGTCCTACAGTGTAGTGACATGGCAATTATCGATGATGAAGTGTGTGAGCCGGTAAGCAGGTGTACGTAGAACATACGCATCATCGATAATGGTGTTGGTGTCCTAACAGCATAGTTTTAATATAACATTAAACATATTTAAATATGCAATGCGATGCGAAGAACAAGAATATGCGGCAAATGAATAATAACCACAACAGTGCAGAATCTACATTAATGTATCTATGTCATACTGTTTTGCCATTTGAAAGAAGACGAATCGGGGTTTTTAGGAAAATAAGGGCTACGGTGTTTTTAAGAAAAGATGCGTCTTTTGAAAATATCCGTAGAATCCCTTTGCCTGTCTTTAAAATACCCCCGATTCGTTAGTTTTTGAAATAGGTATGACATCGACCTAGCCTAACATCTACTAAGCAAACTACAGATCTAACTAACAAGTCAAACGGGAGGGGTATGGAAACCACCTAAATCTGAGTCGATATAAACATATAAATATAATAGTCGGTGATCCCGCCTCAATAGTATCACGTACGATACAATATATCATATGACATCCTCGAGTCATGAGTGCGGATCTTATCATCAATTAAAGCTCGTACGGTAAATCATCGTACGGCATCCCAAATCTCGGTACGGGTCAATATCACAATCATCACATCAACTACCTGGTATCCTTATCGTCATATCTCATGATCTGGGGTACCGATCTAGTCTAGTACTAACCGATACCATCTATATAAATGTAAGTGCGTGTGTAAAACACACGTCCAAAGGCCCGCTAAAATCTCATGTCGTATCCCAAATACGAGCCATATTATATCACCGATCTCATGGCACTATGCCCAATCTCATCGACTCATCCCTAAATATCATCCACTATCCTCATCATCAAGGTATAAATATAACCAATAAGCATGTGTGTGCGTGTGGGTGTAAACCTATTCTAGGGTTCGCAACTAAGAAACTATACTAGTTTACTTCTACACCCTAATCTATTCATAGTACACCTAATCACATCTTGAATATCCAAGTCACACATAACGCTATCATACATGGATATATAGTATATATCTAGTATACTAAGTATCGAACTGTGGGGGTGCTATACGCCATCCACCCGACTTCCCCCGTAGATATAATCTACTCACCTGCATCCTGCGTGTCGGTGTCGATGTCGCCTTCATCTTCTTTGTCATATGAAGCCCTCGTGAAGGTACCTACAAGATAACATAATCGCAAATGCATATTAAAATCACATCGGGAAAACCAAAACGACACGCTAAGGCCTATAGGTTGGATCCTATGGACTACGCTTTCAAAACCATCAAACTACCCTCGATATCGTCGTATGAACGTCAAGTGATCGAGGTAAAACACAAATACGAGAATCCAGAATTCAAAATATGCAAAACAAAACTCCAAATCAAAACAGCCACATAGGAAAAAGGTCCCAGATTTTACCCTAGGTCAAATTGGTCAATTTTGCATATGCCAAGGGTCTATTTTACTGATGAGGGGACCACAGAACCAACACGAGGCCAAATGGCCCAGGTCTGGCCGCAATTTGCGGCCAGAAGGCTTTTATTTGAGGCCAGCAATGGGAGATAGGGGCTAGGGTTTTGGTGCTATGTTCTAAATCACCTGCATGTATCACTGTCCTTACAAAATAATTTTCAGGTAGCCCGAGTGTTAGCAGATTTCATTTTACATTCACAGAATCTACAATTTTCCGATATCGGGTTTTCTAAATCCGTATTTCGGGGTTCTAGTATTTGGTTTAGGTCTGAATTCTAGCACTAAAGGGCTTGTAAGGCCTTTACTGAGCTCAATTCCACATCACCACTCAAGAATTTCAAAACCCTTAACTAGAATTTTCCTACCTTCACTAAACCTCACAATATTGGTTTAAAGTTAACATGGGGGTAAAAGTAATAGAAATACTAAGCTACAGGTTCAGAAAATAGCTCATTTGGCAACTCAAGAATTTTCTTGAGTTGCTCCAAGTGTCCAAAATTTGATTTTTCTTGGTCCAATGTGCTTCCCTTGAGCTTGTGCATCTATTTAATGAAATGGGATTTAGGTTTTGAGGTGATTTCATGGTGGTTTGGGGGGTTTTGTAGAGGAGGAGAGAGGGGCAGCAGCAGCAGCTAGGGAAGAAGGAGAGGAGAGAAATGAGTGAAAAAATGATGGGGGAATGGCTTAAGACCAAGTCAAAGGTAAACCCTCACCTTTCTCTCTCTCACCCATACCTATATATTATATTCTTTTCTTTTCTTTTCTAATTTCCTTCTTTCATCAATAGTAACCCCAAAACAAAAGCCATGTAGCAAAAATGCAACAAGTGAAAAAAAAAAGATATGGTGCATGTTTGCACAAAACAAGCTTAAAATCCGATTAGCGATTTTTAATTGCGATTAGCACTAAATTAGCATATAATTAATCATAAAAACTTAAAAATTTGCATAATTCTCATAAAACACCCTTTTTAATAATTTCCATAATTTTCCAAATTTTTCACAAATTTATCGGTATTTAATTATACCGCCTTATTAAAATAGTCAATATTTTATCATTAAATTATAAAAATTCCCAAAAATAATTTTTTATTTTTTGAAATGTTACAGAAGAGCAAGCGTTAGGAATTTTGCCATGCGCTTTTTACTTGTGGTTAGGCTCAGTTTGGGAGCTCCGATGAGTCATAACCACTCCGCACTGGTGCGGGATGATCTCCGATAGTCTTTCGGGTTTTATTTGAGTTACCATCAAGACCCTGAAGCAAGGAATTTTGCCTTCGCTTCCTTTTGATTTGGCTATTTTGGAGCCTTTGTTGACATTGCGTCTGCTGTAACGAGAAGAATGTCGGGATAGTTTTTAGGTTGTTTTGTGAACCGTTAAGACTTGGAGCTAGGAATTTTTTCATGGCTCCGTTTTGTTTCGACCCTGGGGTCTTTTGTTGATGTCGCGTCTGCATCCTGCTGGAGTGAGAGGGAACGTTGTTGTTGACATTGCGTCTACTGTAACGAGGCGAATGTTGAGGTAGTCTTTAGGTTATTTTGTGAATCGTCAAGACTTGGAGCTAAGAATTTTGCCATAGCTCCGTTTTGTTTCGACCCTGGGGTCCTTTGTTGACGTCGTGTCTGCATCCTGCTAGAATAAGAAGGTATGCCGGTGTTGTCTCTAGGTTGTATATAAACCGTCAAGATCTGGCTCTCCCTTTGACGGAGCTTGGTGGGAAAACATGGTTCCCTTTTTCATTTGTGCCTATTTTTTATACAGGGGTCGGTGTAGACTCACCTGCAGGGAAGAAAAGTTTCATTTTGATATGGTTTTTTTGTTTCCGCGATACTCTATCTTTTCAGATTTTATATCGCGAAAGTCGCGATTGCCCAATCATTTCGGCTATTTTTCACGGTGCCCAATCATTTCGGCTATGTATTGTTTTATTTTTTTTACTCGCTGTTTTTTTATTGCGAGTTGCCCAATCATTTCAGCTGTTTCATATGTATATATTTTTTGCTCGCTGATTTTTTTATTGGGAGTTGCCCCATCATTTCGGCTATTCCATATGCATATACTTTTGTTGCGATTTGGGAACTTGGATCCTGACACCAATTCCGGCATCAACATTGCTGCGAATGGAATATTGCCATGAGCAAATCATCATTTGCCTTGAAAGGACTTGGAATTTGATGTTGATTTATACATCAGCATCGCTACGACTGGAATAGTGCCAAGAGCGAATCATCATTTGTTTCAAGAGGACTTGGAATTTGATACTGATTTAAGCATTAGCATCGCTACGACTGGAATATTGCCAGGAGCGAATCATCATTTGCCTCAAGAGGACTTGGAATTTGATACCGATTTAGGCATCAGCATCGCTACAACTGGGATATTGCCAGGAGCGAATCATCATTTGCCTTTGTCGATTTAAATAAAGGTGGCTTAGCAAACAGCGTTAGGATCCTGTCGGCTAAGGCTTTTTGACTTTATGAGCCATAAGGGTCTCATAAAATTATTTCTCCCAACGAGTTGAGAGGATCTCGTAGGTGTAGGTTCTCCCTAGAAGTCGTAAGGAATCCTAAGTGGTATTTTCTCTTGTAAGTCGTAAGGATCTTACAAGAGTATTTTCTTCTTATAATTCGAAAGGACTTACAAGTGTCGTTCACCATATGCGGAAATTCCGCACCATTGGTGGAACTAGGTGAGGGTTGTATTTATTTGTGCCCGTGGATTGTATACAAGGGTCAATATTGGACCGCCTGTAGGAAAACTTGGGGAACATGATGGCTTAAGAACGGGTCTAAATGCCTGTAGCTTAAGGCTTTTGAATCCTATGAGCCGTGAGGGTCTCGTAGGGGGAAATTCTCTTTACGAGTCGTGAGGATCTCGCAAGTGTAATTTCTCCTTAGGAATCGTAGGGATTCCTAAGCGTGTTGCTCCCTTGTGAGTCGTAAGGATCTCACGCAGGTATTTTCTCCTCACAAGGTCAAGAGGACCTTGCAAGTGTACATGAGTTTTTTTTCTTCTTTTTTTTACGAGTTTGCGCCCTTTCGGGTTTTCACGAACTCGCCGGTAGTCCTGCTATTTTTACTCATGGCGCCCTTTCGGGTTTTCATCTGTGCCCATTTTGCTTATGGACATATATTTTTTTTGCCGGTGGTGTTTAGGGATGGTTTTGTCGTTGAAGTAGCTGGATTGTCGGCAGAACTAGAGTTGAGATCTTTGCTATCAAGATTTTGATTGCAATATGGATCTCAAGAGACTGTATCGCCATTTTTGGTGTGACACACTAGTTAAGGGAAGTTCCGGTCCATTGTTAGTTTAGGGATATCTCGGTCCATTGTTAGTTTATGGACATCTCGGTCCATTATCACCATTTTTGAGGTGAAGCTTTAGTTTAAGGACATTACGGCCCGTTGTCGCTATGTTTGAGGCGAAGTTTTTCCGAATACCACTTAGAGTTTTGACTCAGGAAGATAGCGAGCGGACACGAGCGTCGTCATCTAACATTGACCTAAATCGTGACTCGTCAAGTGTGGTATTTCTTGAGGAATCGGCCATTTATTGGCTGGAAAGGTCTTTCGCCATGCATATCCATGAGCAAATATGCCCCAACTTGGTAGACCGTGTCTATGATGTATAGGCCCTCATAGTTCGGCTCGAATTTCCCCCGTTTTGCATGATTGGGGATCATAGGTCTTTTGACGACTAGCACAAGTTTGCATTGGCGAAATGTTCTCGTCCTGTTCAGTTTTTCATATGACCGAATCATCCGTGCCTTATAAGCCTCCAGATTTTTCTACGCTATAGGTGGGTTTCGTCGAGGGCGTCGAGCTCATCAAGCCAGGGATGAGCGTTTTCTTCATCTGTCAGTCCGTATTGAACCACTACTCGGAGAGAAGGGAGTTCTATTTCCAAAGGGAGGACTACTTCCGTGCCGAATACCAATGCATATGGGGTTGTATTCGTGGCAGTCTTGAATGTCATCCGGTACACCCAGAGAGCTTCGTGCAATCTTTCATGCCAGTCTTTTTTGCTTCTGGACACCGTTTTCTTTATAATCTTGTTCAAGGTCTTGTTAAAAGCTCCAGCTAGACCATTAGCTCGGGGATTATAGACGGAAGAGTATCACCAGTCTATTATGTGTTGTTCTGCGAAGCGGCTGATTTTATGGCTCCTGTAGGCTGGCCCATTATCCATGATTATCCTTCGCGGAGCACCGAACCGGTAGGTGACATGTGTCTTAAAGAATTGGAGAATATTCTCCGTCTTCACCTTCCTTAGTGGTACTGCTTCCGCCCACTTAGAAAAGTAGTCGTTCGTTGCCAGTATGAACCGGTGTCCTTTGGATGACGCTGGTTCAATGGGGCTAATTATGTCGGTTCCCCACATTTTGAACGGCCAGCTAGCTATCGTTGGGTGTAGCGGATTTGGATATTGGTGGATGAAGTCCCCATGAATCTGGCATGAGTGACATTGCTCTGCATATTCAAGACAATCCTGAATCATTGTGGGCCAATAGTAACCCATTCTTTTGATTTTCAGCTTCATTTTTTGGCCCGGCTTGATGAGAACCGTAGAGTCCATCATGAGTTTCTTAGATGGCCCTCTTTTCTTCTTCTGGCCCTAAGTACCTTATACACAGACAGTCAAGCGACCTCTTGTATAGAGTATTATTGACGAAGGCGAAAGACGGAGCCCGTTTCATGAGCTGATGTCTTGACAACGCGTTTTTGGGAGTTCGATGGGATTTGAAGTAGTCTATGAAGACTTCCCTCCAATCCTTGATCTTTTCTTCGTCTTTTATTTGAAGGACTACTTGTTTAGTCGCTTCCTTTCCTTCAGACAACTCTGTTAAATCCCCCGAAGATATTTCTGCTGGCGCAAGAACCCGACGACTTTGCACAACGATCCTTACGTCATCGAGGTTTTCGTTAGCCAGTTCCTTAGTAAGCTTGGCTAATGCATCCGCCTTGCTATTTTCCGCACGCGGTATGCTTTTCAGGATGTAGGAGGGGATTTGTGTCAGCAGTTGCTGCACTTTTTCACCATACCTGATCAGTTTTGGCTTGCACGTCTGATAGTCACCATTTACTTGTCTAACGACCAGCTGGGAGTCTCTAAATATGAGGGGGGTTTCGATTACTATATCGACAGCGATCTCAAGACCCGCTATCAAAGCTTCATATTCAGCCTTGTTGTTTATTCTTGGTTCTGTTAAGGAAAGGCCGAAACGCATTATCCCTTCTTGCGAAGTCACGAAGATGAAGCCCACCCCGGCTTTGATTATAGGGGTGTTATGCTTCCGCTTCTTCATGGAAGATGCTCCAATGAAGTAGAGTTCCCATTGGACATTATTTTCTTCCTTCTCCCCTTCGATTATGTCGAACGCGTGTTCGTCTAGCAATTCGCAATTTAAGAGAGAATCGGCTGGTATCGGATGCTCAGCGAGAAAGTCGGCGATGACCTGGACTTTCACTGCTTTAAGGGGTCGATACGTTATCGAGAATTCCATCAAGAGGAGGGCCCATTTGGCTAGCCTTCCTGTTAGTATGGCTCTTGACATCAAATATTTGAGAGGATCCACCTTTGATATGAGATGGACCTCATGTGCCAAGGCGTAGTGTCTGAGCTTCGTTATAGCGAAGATCAGTGCCAGGCATTGCTTTTCGATTGGGGAGTAGTTGTTTTCTGTCCCCAGGAGAACTCGACTCAAATAATAGAGAGCTCTCTCCTTCCCCTGGTCATTCTTCTGTGTCCATAACGCGCCTAGAGAACCTTCCAGGGCTGTTGTATACAGGATAAGGGGCTTTACCTTAACCGGAGCGGTCAGTACCGGCGGGTTCTGGATGTATTTCTTAGTTTCGTCCAGTGCACTTTGGCATTTATGATCCCAAACGAACGAGGTCCCTTTCTTCATTAGATGGTTGTAGGGGCGGCATTTGCCGGAGACGTTGGCTATGAAAAGCCGGTTATACGCGAGCCTTCCTTGGAGAGACCGCAATTGTTGGAGAGTTCATTGCGTGGGCATTTCCATAATCAAATTGATCTTTGATGGGTCTATTTCGATGCCTCGGTGTCATATGATGAATCCGAGGAATTTTCCTGAGTAGACTCCAAACGCGCATTTCAGAGCCTTCATCTTTAGATTGTATTTCCGAAGATGCTGGAACACTATGTTCAGATGTTCCCAGTGCTCCTCGTACGATTTGCTTTTCACCACAAGGTCGTCAATATAGCATTCAACAATCTCATGTATGAGCTCATCGAAGATCTTCGTCATGGCCCTCTGGTAGGTAGCGCCCGCGTTCTTAAAACCAAAGGGCATCACCTTATAGCAAAATATGCCTAGCGGAGTCCGGAAAGCGGTGTGCTTTTGGTCTTCAGGATACATTTTTATTTGATTGTAGCCTGAAGATCCATCCATGAAGGAGAAGACCACATGAGTGGACGTGTTATCGATCATCAGCTCGGTAACAGGTACTGGGAAGTCATCCTTCGGACAAGCTTTGTTAAGGTCTTGATGTAGGGTTACTAGGCATTCTCACAAGGGTCTACAAGGCATCAACCATGCCCGATTTAAAATTTAGCCGTACCGAACAACCCTAACCAAGATCTTTAAACTAGAGATTAGGCGAAACAAAGCATGTTAAACATTTTAACACTAAGAGTTTGGGATTACAACCTTTGTAGTTCGGTCCTTCACTTCTAAAGCTCCGTGTTGAGGTCCCTTCACTGCAATCATCGAGTACCCAGACTCTAGAGAGGCTCCATAAAGAGAAAGATGCAAGCTTGCTTCCGATATTTGATAACAAAGATGATCTACCTTGAAGTTTCTTTAACACAAGATCTCACTCACAAATGAAGTGAACACCCTAATCTAAATGGTTAGGATAGATTAGGATGATGAAGTAGGATTTTAGCTCTCATTTATTTTCTTGATCTCACTCATTTTCATCATAACATAAAAAGCTAGAAAGTTTTTCATGCAAAGAAGAAGAAGGAAGAAGATGATCTATTTCTTTTGTGATGAATAATGAAAGTAGTGTGAGGTTAGAAATGCAACCATGGTTCAAGTGAGAAGACTTAACCATTGTAGAGAGTTTACCATGGTAAAGGGTTTGGGTTGGGTTAAGGAAAATATCAACAAAATATTAAAACAAATATCTTTGCTTAAAACAAAAGCAAAGCTTCTAGAAGCTACTAGAAAGAATTAACCCAAATCAAACCCTAAACATGTTTAATCTCCACTAATCATGTTGCATTTACAGCCATAATATGTTACAATATTATATATCACATATACAATATTTATTGTAACAAAATAAAATAATACAATTAACATATATCGCATATATATCAATGTATTACCCGAGTGAGAAAAAGAATCTTTTAGTGAGCTTATATCAGTTAATGTAATTTAATATATCAAATATATAATTATACATTAAATTATCGAATCAAAACTTGATCCGATAATCCGGCTATTTCACAAATAACCGACTAATATAGTCTGTATCAGTTCATCGAATCAACATTTGATCCGATGACCTGGCTATATCATATATACCCGGCCGATATCTCATATCGCGAGAATCTAATACGGTATCACATACACGTATTGTTTTCGGTCCCGCACATATCATATATGTGCTCCTACTCCGTTTTTCCTAAGCCAAGAAACCTCTGTGTAGGACTCTAAAGAATCGTCAATACGCCGGCAGTAGGTGATGATCATATGAAACACCCACAAGCTGCAAGCGGTAAGCTAAATGTAACAGCCACCCAGGTATCAAGCGATCAGAAGATCAACAAGCAAGCCTGTACATTCTCCTGCGAATCCAATCAGTAACACTCCCATACAGTTCGGTCTCTTCGTCTGATATGTCGCATATCTCCCCTAGGTGTGGTGAATGTCAGACCCCAGTAGCTTGATAAGTCGTGTCGATATGAGGTCTATAACAGTTCGAGAAAATACTGATAACACTTACCAGTAAATATCAACAACCCTGGACAGGGATTTCAAGTTATAGCCAATCGAACACAGTGAAACATCAACTCCCTTTACCGGAAGAGACGAAACCCCTCCTATCGCTCATTGCCTCCATGTGATTCGGGACTGTACCCAAAAGCCACCTTTTTGCACGCCCTCTTGGACGTGGTATGATGGAAATCAAAGCACACTGGGAATCACACAAGACTCTATGACGATCTCGGGTCTACAGACTAACCTGTACTAGTGTCACCAGAGAATTGCCATCTGAAGTGAGGTATAATACCAACTGGGTGTTCTCGGCGAGTCCATCCAGTGTACCCAGTCTCCACTGAGCACCCGTATACCATCCTTGATGTCAAACACCGATGGATATGGGATCATCCATCGCCCATCATATGGGTCAAGATGCGTATACGCTAGTCTACTCTGGTGTATCGATACCCTGTCTCGATACACCCTCGACTAGGAACAGTTATAGGATGTACTCGTCGACTACCGTGGCCCCACTAGTATGATCTCATCATAGTCCCAGTAGTTGAGTACATATCCTAAGGGCTTTATCAACATGTGAGAAGAAGACAGTAAACTAATATAAGTCAACATGTTAAGATAAAGAGCAACCAGATAGCGTACTATCATGTCGAGCAAGAAAGTCCTCCCTATATATGTCCAAGCATCCACTACAATATATATCGTATGTACAGTAATGGCCTCTAGGGCATACATATAACTAACAATCTTCCACTTGCACTAAGGCCATTTGTTGTGGTATCGCATACCCAACAATCAGCTATGGTTGAAGTATCTCATCCTCAACCATCCCATAAAAAGTCTCTACTGGGAAATAGGCCTTTGTGAGTGGATCCGCGCTGTTGTCCTCTATGTCTACTCTCCTAACCTCGATCTCCCTGGAGATCAACCATCTCCATGATCAGGTGAAACTGCCTAAGAATTATATCTGGATTTCATATGGGACGGGGGTTCCTTAGCATAAGCCACAACTCCATTGTCACACAATGGTAGGAACGAAGTTCATCTCATGAAATTATATATATATCCAGACTGCCTCTTTGGTAGCATCCTTGGTAATGATGTATCTTGCCTTTAATCGTCTAGTATGTCACGGTGTCTAGCTTGGAACTCTTCCAACATACCGTCCCTCCACTGAGGGTAAAGACAATGCCTGCGACTGACATTCAGTCGTCCTTATCACCCTGCAACCTTTTCCAGTGATTCTCCCCAGGATCGATTGATACCATCTCACTACAACTAGTGAGAATCCTAACATCCATTTAGATCTATCTCATAGATATAAAACCTAGGATTTAGGAGGTATCACCTTGATCCTATATGGAGAATCCTTGTGATAAGCGGAGATTGACCGAGCGTAGCATAGGAAACTCCTTCCCTATCAAGAGTATGTCATCCACGTACTCTACGAGGATCACCACCATACTCCCTACTATCTTTTTGTATATACAAGGTTCATCTACCATTTTGATGAAGTCAAACTCTTTGATTACCACATCAAAACAGATGTTTCGACTCCGCGATGCCTGATTTATCACATAAAACATCTTGTATACATTTCCGCTGCTCCCACTGTCTACGAAGCCCTCTGGCTGTGTACTTATAGACGCTCTCTTCCAAATCAACATTTAGAAAAGCAGTCATGACACCCGACCGCCAGATATCGTAGTCATGGTATATAGCCGTGGCAAGTATGATCTGGATGGACTTAAGCATAGCTTTGAAAGTCTCAACTTTTCCATGTACACCAAGTAATCTTCTCAAGATATACTTGCTCCTGATGGGGATTTAACCCTTCAGATAAAGCAACCAAAGTCCATACTTTGTTGGTGTATAAGGATTCCATCTCAGATCGCTAAGCATACAGCCATTCTTACAGAGTCCCACTCCTGATGGCCAGCTCGAAATAAGTTGGGTTATCATCTCATGATACAATCCTCGCTCCCACTGTCATAAAGAAACCGAAGTATCTCTCAGGTGGGTGAGGAACCCTACTAGATCGGCGGAGAGGCTGAGGTTCATTGGAATCTGTTGACTCCTTTGGTTCCACCAAATCATCAGTTGCAGTTTGTATAGCTGGAACTCTTTCCAGTTCTACCTCATGACCACTAATTTCTTCACAAGAAATTCCCTTTTACAAAGGTGGCATGTTGAGAAACAAAACATCTTTTGTTCCTCGGTTAGGTAGAAGATATTCCCTTGCGAATGCTTAGGATATCCAACAAACTTCCACAGAACTGACTTTTCCTCGAGCTTGTCCGGATTTTTCTTTTAGACATAGGCCGGACAACCCTAAATCTTAACTTACTTAAGTTATGGGCTCTTCCCATTCCATATCACATATGAAGTGGTAGGCAACTGATTTGATTTGAACCCTATTCAATAGGTATGCAGCTTCTCAAGTGCATAACTCCCAAAAGGAAATAGGAAACTCAGTAGTACTCATCATAGAGCGTACCATATCACATAGGGTGTGATTGCTCCACCCCGATACACCGAGGTGCTGTGGTGTATATGGAGAAGTAATGCTGATAGAGAATCTCATTCTCCTTTAGAATAGTCCAGGAATCCCGTGCTCAAGTATTCTCCTCCTTGATCTCATGAAAGGACATAATACTTTTACCCATTTTTGGTTCTTTACTTCTAACTCATATTCATTGAATTTCTCAAAAGGTTCAGACTTGTGTTTCAACAGGAACACATGTGTGAATCTTGAGAGACCATCAGTGAATATAATAAAGTATAAAGAACCGGTCTTGGCATGTATAGACAGGAGACCTTACATACATCATCCTGTATCAATCCCAAGAGTTCACTAACTCTTTCTCTGTTTTCAATAAATAGAGCTGTGGTCATCTTATCTTTGTGACATGACCGGCAAGTTTCACAAGATGTAAATTCAAACTAATTTAAATATGCATCTAAATGTAACTTCAGCTAGTCGGGTCACATTCATATGACCTAGTCTATAATACCTCAAGAAGGATCCGTTCATTTCTGAACTCTTCCTCTTGTGTGTATTCTGTACGTTAAGAACTGTAGTTTGATTTAGAATGTCTATGCTTTTAGATAACGTGCCTGAACCGATCAACTCTTGATATAGGAAATGTTCAAAACATTATCCAACAATACAAAATTATATCTTTCTTTACTAATAAAGAGACTGATATGATGTTGTATATCAGCTTCGGTATCTAATAACATTCGTTCAGAATCAATGTATTCTGGTAATACAGGGTGATAACTGCCAACATACTTGGCTGCAACACTTGCATCATTTCGAACTCTTGGAACTTATCACCCGTTCTCAGTTCTCTACCTATCTGTAGCCCATGTAACAAATTACATTTGTGGGATCCTGATCCGGTATCTTATACCCAGACGTAAAGGATACTGAGAAACAGTTCTCGGTAATGAACACACCCGAAGAAGATGCATCAGCATGCACTTTCTTCATTTGGGTGGCACTGGAATTCTGGTAATCCCCTATTTCCTGCTCTGTCTTATAACAATTATAAGTTGGAGCGGGACCAATGTTCTCTAGCGCAGTATAACAAGTGGGTTCGGTCAATACATCCGTATTATTATCTTGATTAAGGCATTACATAGTCGTAACCAGGAGAGAGAGAGAGAGAAGAAAACACTCAGCGTGCACTTTTTACAAGATTAGATTGGTTATCAATTTATCTAATCAGGATGTCTCTCACTGTTTTAGTCAAATCTTCCTTCAAACCTTAAAAGGAAAGACTAGCCGGGATTAATTACACCCTACAAGTTCGCCAATCTTTCAGCCAGGTCAGTGCTGGTACTTTGAGGGAGGTTCCCCATGCTTTCGCACGGACCTAATTAAAGTAAACCTCGTTTTCCCAGGAGAGTAACCCCGTTGACACCTTTCTAGACACCTACTTGATCGGCTAATTATAATGTGTAAAACTCTCCCAGGAGTAACTTTTACTCGCAGCGGGTATCGGGATCCAACTATCTCATAGAAGGTATGCAATCTCATTGCAAATTTCAACACTTGAAATTCCCAATAATATTTTACCCCTAGCATCCTATGATCTTGACGGAGGCCAAACTACCCATAGTCCTCTAGTCAAGTTCAACCCGTTCATTTCTTGATTGAATTAAACCCACCTGCATGACCCTTGACGAAGGCCAAACTACGCCGTACGAATACCCTAATCCAATCGCATCGTACGCTAGCAGATAAGCACTAGTTAGCTACCGTACACTACGCCTTGACGGAGGCCAAACTACCGCAGCACGAATACTAAGTAGTACTTATCTGAAATGACGGAGGGCTACAACAGGTTTTTAAGAAAACCCTTTGCATAATGAACTTGATATCGTTGTAGAATCGAGTGACTTTGAATGGAATGATTTTTAGGCTTTTCTAGTTTCGCTAAAGAGGTCACTCCCGATGAAGGGATCTCGGCTCTATCCTCATCGAATAAGGTGCGGAATATTTCATAAATATCACTATGCAAAGCAGAAACTATAAAAACAATCAAGAGACAAACCGAGTTTATAGCATCTGCTAGTTTCCCTAAAGAGGTCACTCCAGGTGAAGGGATCTCGGCTCTTTCCTTATCGAATAAGGTGCTGGATGTTCTACAAGGAACACCGCTATGCAAAGCAAGAACTAGAGCTACCAGTTTTTGAGACAAGTTTTTACAACATCTTTAGGTTTCTTTTAGTTTCATTAATCTCATTAATGAAGTCCCATTTTATTATGCTTCACAAGCATCACATTTGAAACGAAATCTGCAATATAACATATATCTCATATACATAATATAAACATTCGTCTCAGGCAGTAATATGATCTCATCACAGAACATTGCAGCAGAAGAACATATATGAAATATTGGATATACTAGGATGTCCGTGTTTTTAATACGAGCCTGTATAAAACACGGATTCCACGGTCGTGATGAATAGCCAAACCCACATCCCTAGACCCCTACGAGAGCGGCAAGTAACACTGCCAATTCTAGGGTTAAGAGACCCGGTCTCGACTCCTCGAGATGGTCTCCCACTGGACCCTAGAACCCGGTTACTTGTGCTCCCCGCCTTGGGTCTACCTAATGCGGAAAAGTAAATATTATACAATGATGACATCATCCTCAACCCGGAAGTGCCCCAATAAAAGAATATTATATACAAATGAATTTTACATGAATGAAAAAGAAAAACTTTCATCTCATATAAAACCCCCGGCTATTCAAAACACGACGATCCAATATAACATATCACAGCAACACATAATATCTCATATCATCAACGTAAGCAAGTATGCGTATCCCGATTGTCGTTGATGTATAGCAACGAAGCCGGCGATACACTACATACTACGCTTACGGTCACAGAAAAGAAAGTGTAAAACTACAACAGTTGGAATCCGCAACCTCCTTAGACATCGCATGAATGAAGTCCTTAGACATCTCATGCCTAACAATTATAAACCCCGCATTTTAGTCTTATTATCGAAAACTCTTTTCAATATCAAGTCGGGCAATTCAACAAGATTCCCGACATCCTGATCGAATGCTCGTCGCAAACTTTAGTAGACGGCCGCACCCCCGGATGCCATCGACGAAGTGCACTAAGGCGGAACACCGCTGCCGCGAGCACCCGAATGGATGCTTTTGGCGACGGGGTTCTCCTACAGTCACTTGGTCGGGGCTATGGGGCGTGGCTATCTATTAAGTTTACCCGGCGAGTATCCGCGTACGCTACGTGATTGCGACGGACTTTTGATCTCATCAAAATCCCGTGGCAACTGATCAAATGAGACTAAACTGCTAGATTTATAACATTTAAATTAGTTATCTCATAACTACTTGTGGATTCCAAATATTGTATCGCATTCTAGATAAATAGACAATGTTAAACTTTCCGATCGAATAAAAAAACACCCAAAATTTCCCAAATGGTTCAACACTTGAGCGGAGTTTAAAAAATATCTATCACATGCCACAGTACCGATGGTCCAGCCGTCGAAGGGTCAAACCAACGCCTCACATGTGGCAACGCCGTACTGCCCCAAACCCTAAGGTTTAGAGGCGGTTCAGACGGTCACATTACCGAGTTAAGGTTTGTGTTCTTCTAGAGGGTCCACCGCGTTACTTGCACGACTTAGAACGGTTTTTAACAAAGGAAAATCCCAACACTTGGAAATTTTTCGGCAGGGGAAAAAGTGAGTTATTGATATCCGTTCGAACTTTTTAACACGTTCTAAAATTACCCGGAAAAAGTTAAACGAAGTTAAACTTTCCGATCGAATCAACGAGTTCCCATCAATCCCAGAAAACTCAACACTTGAGTAAGATTAAAAATACCCAGAAATATGCAGAAACACCAACGGATATTACTACGCAAAATCAAAGCCCAATTCCCCTGTACGGCCGCGGATCCGCGGCGCAATGCATGGTCTTGCCGCGGTTCCGAGGTGGTTTATGGGAATTACTGGCTCATTTTGCACAGTAATTCTTATAATTCCTTGCTGATTTTTTTGAGTATTTTTAATGCAGAAAAAATCAACTTTTGAAATTTTTTCCAGAAACTAGGGTTTTACGGGTATTCGGAGTTCGATTGGACTTTAAACTTCGTCTAGACTTCGCCTAAACCTCTAGCTTGGCTCTGATACCACTGTAGGGTTACTAAGCACTCTCACAAGGATCTACAAGGCATCAACCATGCCCGATTTAAAATTTAAACGTGCCAAACAACCCTAACCAAGATCTTTAAACTAGAGATTAGGCGAAACAAAGCATGTTAAACACTTTAACACTAAGAGTTTGGGATTACAACCTTTGTAGTCCGGTCCTTCACTTCTAAAGTTCTGTATTGAGGTCCCTTCACTGCAATCATCGAGCACCCAGACTCTAGAGAGGCTCCACGAAGAGAAAGATGCAAGTTTGCTTCCGATCTTTGAAAACAAAGATGATCTACCTTGAAGTTTCTTTAACACAAGCTCTCACTCACAAATGAAGTGAACACCCTAATCTAAATGGCTAGGATAGATTAGGATGATGAAGTAAGATTTTAGCTCTCATTTATTTTCTTGATCTCACTCATTTTCATCACAACATAAAAACTAGAAAGCTTTTCATGCAAAGAAGAAGAAGGAAGAAGATGATCTATTTCTTTTGTGATGAATAATGAAAGTAGTGTGAGGTTAGAAATGCAACCATGGTTCAAGTGAGAAGACTTAACCATTGTAGAGAGTTTACCATGGTAAAGGGTTTGGGTTGGGTTAAGGAAAATATCAACAAAATATCAAAACAAATATCTTTGCTTAAAACAAAAGCAAAGCTTCTAGAAGCTACTAGAAAGAATTAACCCAAATCAAACCCTAACCATGTTTAATCTCCACTAATCATGTTGCATTTATAACAATAACATGTTACAATATTATATATCACATATACAATATTTATTGTAACAAAATAAAATAATACAATTAACATATATCGCATATATATCAATGTATTACCCGAGTGAGAAAAAGAATCTTTTAGTGAGCTTATATCAGTTAATATAATTTAATATATCCAATATTTAATTATACATTAAATTATCGAATCAACACTTGATCCGATAATCCGGCTATTTCACAAATAACCGACTAATATAATCTGTATCAGTTCATCGAATCAACACTTGATCCGATGACCCGGCTATATCACATATACCCGGCCGATATCTCATATCGCGAGAATCTAATACGGTATCACATACACGTATTGTTCTCGGTCCCGCACATATCATATATGTGCTCCTACTCCGTTTTGCCTGAGCAAAGAAACCTCTGTATAGGACTCTAAAGAATCGTCAGTACGCCGGCAGTAGGTGATGATCATATCAAACACCCACAAGCTGCAAGCGGTCTGCTAAACGTAACAGCCACCCAGGTATCGAGTGATCAGAAGATCAACAAGCAAGCATGTACATTCTCCTGCGAATCCAATCAGTAACACTCCCGTACAGTCCGGTCTCTTCGTCTGATATGTCGCATATCTCGCCTAGGGGTGGTGAACGTCAGACCCCAGTAGCTTGATAAGTCGTGTCGATATGAGGTCTATAACAGTTCGAGAAAATACTGATAACACTTACCAGTAAATCTAAACAACCCTGGCAAGGGATTTCCAGTTATAGCCAATCGAACACAGCGCAACATCAACTCCCTATACCGAGAGAGACGAAACCCTTCCTATCGCTCATTGCCTCCATGTGATTCGGGACTGTACCCAAAAGCTACCTTTTTGCACGCCCTCTTGGACATGGTATGATGGAAATCAAAGCACACTGGGAATCACACAAGACTCTATGACGATCTCGGGTCTACAGACTAACCTGTACCAGTGTCACCAGAGAACTGCCATCTGACGTGAGGTATAATACCATCAGGGGGTTCTCGGCGAGTCCGTCCAGTGTACCCAGTCTCCACTGAGCACCCGTATACCATCCTTGATGTCAAACACCGATGGATATGGGATCATCCATCGCCCATTATATGGGTCAAGATGCGTATACACTAGTCTACTCTGGTGTATCGATGCCCTGTCTCGATACACCCTCGACTAGGAACAGTTATAGGATTGTAAGTCCACGGTAGTGCCCCGGCCGTCTAACAGACGCCAATTGCGGAAAAAAAACTTTTTACAACTGGCGCTATCGCGTACTATAACCCGGATCTGCCATTAAAGCTAAACTAACAAAATACAAAGTGGGTAGAATTGTTATACCGAACGATCCGAGTCCTTCGGTCTTCAACCATCATCCCACGCTTTGTTGCGGCTGCTCCGATCTCCTGAATCTCCATTCTTCTCGTCCAGGTGGCACCACGTCGACGGATCTTTAAACGGGCTCCCGCCCTGAACCGAGGCAACTCGGTCGTCAAGTTTGCTAAAAGAGGCGACCAAAATGATGTAGAGAATGAGTAGAACACTTTGTCTCGTTACATCCAAGGCTATGGACGAACGGTTAATGAAGTTGCCTTTTGGATCGATATGAAATGAGAAATGGAGTATACTAATTTCCATGAACCAAAATCCTTAAACTTTTTCAAATGAACAACCATATCATTCACCAAGTGAATGGCCGGCCACTTAAGGAGAGGGGGGAGGTGAGTGTAGGAGAGGGGGGTGACTACAACCATTAATGAAGAGAAGAGTCATCAAAACACCTAGTATGAACACATTAATGAAAGCGATGATTCATAACCCTTAGTCATCATCTAATTAATGCACCATTAATGAACAAATGAGTCACATGCCACCTCATCATCCTAGTCACCATCTAGAAGCTTCCACACTCATCTCAAGAAAAGATAAATCCGTCTTTAACCGAATGTTAAAAGACGGGTGATAGAAAACTGGAAACTGGCAACTTCCAAAAGTGATCCTGAAACGAATTTCAGGATAACCTTGTAATGGTATAAACATACCCGCATTTCTATTACGACCGAATACAAATGCAACTGAGACAAAGATATTATATCTACACAGTATAATACTCGAATCCGGCTTAAACCAAAGCCGACCAGTATTATCTGCCCGAAAAATGACACATGCGAAAACGCACGTGCATTTTCCGAACCCTGCCATATAACTATACGGCCTCTACAACCTTTCGCCCGAACTTGGGAAAGTGTCTATGGGGGACTCTAATGACTCATCAATACACTGGCACTGGGTATAACCTCTAGCACGTCAGAGGTACAAGCTGTACGTAACGGTTTGCCTATGTATTGATTGGAAGGGAAGCTGACGAGCGAACTCATCCATAAACCCTACTGAGCCTAACAGTGACAATATACATACAGTCCGGTCCGTTCGTCTAAAGAGTATCGCATATCGAGTCTAGGGGGGTGGATAAAGTCAAACCCCTAATAACGCGATAATTCGTATCGGTATGAAGCCCATCACCACCTGAGAAACTACTGATCCAAATCAGTAATTCTCCATTACCTTGGCCAAGGATTTCTAGTGATGGCCACCCGTGCACTGCGTGACATCAAACCCCAATACCGGGAGAGACGAATCCCCGACGATCCGCTCACTGCCTCCATGTGGCTCGGGACTGTACCCAAAAAATACCTGTTTGCACAACTCCTTTGAGCGTGGTAGGGTAGGAATCAAAGCACAGTGGGAACTCACACGAGACAAATGACGATCTCAGGTCGACAAACTAACCTGTACACATGTCACCAGGGAACTGCTATCTGACGATATGTATAATACCAACTAGCATGTTCCCGGCAAGTCTTGTCCGGTGTACTCATAACCCAATGAGCACCTGTATACATCTTAGGTGATCCTACTGACACCAATGGCTTGTGAGACCGGCCATCGCCCCTCGTCGGGGTCTTGACTGTATACACTAGTCTACTCTGGAGTATCGATGCCCTGTCTCGAAACTCCCACGACTAGGGACACTTTAAGGATGTGCTTACGGACCCCAGCTCCCACGTATATGATCGCCATCATACTGTTGGTAATCAAGCAAGAATCCTATGGGCTCTATCATCATGCAATAGTGAACTAAAGCATGTATACGATGATAAAAACAAACCAGATAGCATACTATCATCTCGAGCAAGACTGTCATATCGGTATAGGTCCTCCATCAATCATTGCAATCACGTACCTGCGATCCAATAATTGACTTTGAGGGCACTATCTCCAACAATCTCCCACTTGCACTTAAGGCTAATTATTGCGATGTCGCATACTCACAGCCTGTGTGATACCGAACACCCAACTCCTCTACTAATCAGTTTCACAAAGCTAGTTTGTAAAACTCTTGTGTTCGAGAAATAGCCTCACTGAGTGGATCCGCCCTGATGTTTCTTTCTATGTCTCTCTTAATCTCAAGTTCGTGGAGAAGGCCATCTCCCGAATCGAATAATACCTGTCTTAGAATATGTCTGAATATCTGATGGGACCTAGTTCATAAATGAACTCCAAATCCAAACTTCTTAGACAGTATCAATAACTGAACCTAATCAGTATCCAGCACCTTGCTTCCCACAGTATCCTCTTGGACCACCTGTCCATAATACCGTCCCTCCTCAGAGGGAAAACTATAACTCTGACAGTCACTCTGTCATCCATGTCACCTTGGATGCCTGGAATGATAACCGTCTCCCGAAGGAGGCTGCCGTCATCAAATCCATAGAACATACACTCATGTTCTAAAACTGCTTCCTTATGTTTCTTCAGGATTGGATTAATATAAACTTATCGCATCTAGTGCAAAAACAACATCTGATGTGGTACCTGACATCTCATGATTGACTCAATTGCCTAAGCAAGTGATCTGCCAATCATGCACATCCCTCTCTCCTTTAGTCTGTAAGACAGCTTTAGAGAGGGTGACTCCATCACCTGCAGGTATACCACCATGCCAGGAGTCATCTATTCTAAAATACTATTAGAATATTGTCAAAGTACCCACATTGGGAAACTACCCAAATCTAGATCTAAAACCGTAGATCTAGAAACCAGAATGTCTAATATTATATCCATATCCTGTGTGAAGAAACAACTGTGTGACGACTACAGTTCAACCGATCGTAGTATAGGAATTTTACTTCCTACTCTGTGTATGTTATCTAAATACCAGGACATTACACCCTACTACCTTCTTAACAGATCCATCCCCTATTCTGATGAAGTCAAACTCATGACTGTCACATAAAAAATAGATGATCTTATCTCCGCTATATCTGCTCAAGTCTATAAATAGACATAAGCTACTTGCCCACTATGCTTCCGCTGCTCCCACTGCTACGACAACCCTCTGGCAGAATAATATATACGTACACTTCTAAAGCTAGTTTTAGAACGACGTTATACATATCCTCCTGCCGGGTGAACAAGAACCTCCCTGTCACCGTCCTTGAGGCTACCGGAGTACCTCTCGGATGTCTGAGGTTACCCACTATATCTGCGGAGTGGCTAATGGAATGTCAAACCTGATTGAATATATAGGTCCTATTAAATTTTCCATAATCGTTTGTGGTTCTGGAATCACTTCCAGTTCTACCATACTCCCACTACTGTTTTCTGGAAAAATACATTTTACTAAAACTGTGGCGAGTCAAGAACAATATCACTATTGATGTTCCAGATGGTAGAAATGTTAACCCTCGTCAAAACCAGGGTTAACTCACAAACAGCCATTACAGAAATGTGCCTTGAGTTATCCAGTGTCTGGTTTTAAGCATAAGCTGGACAACTCCCCGTACCTTAACATCGTTAAGATATGAACTATTCTATATACAATATAGAAATAGAAGCACTAATTTAATTCGAACCAGATTCTAATCATGCAGCTGTCTCCAGTGCATATCATCTTAATGGAGAGAGGCTAATCAGCATTACTCAACTTAGGAATCCATCCAATTATAAGTAACCCGAAAGAGAAACAAGTTTCACAAAATCATTACTATCAACTGAATACCAATCACAAGAATCTACATCTTCGATCTCTTTGAAGAATCCTGATACTTGTGACACCTGGTTCTCTACTTTATTCTTATACCCACAACTTCTCAAAACTTAGACTTTGTATTTTTATGAAACACTTGTCTAATAACTAGAGAAGTTACAAGTAAACAGAACAGAGTACGAGGACCAACCCCTTTGTTCTGACGGACACTGGACAACATACAATACTCTGTATAAGTCCGCTGAGTTTAAATAACTCAAAACCTGTGTATTGTAGGTTGAAAATTGTACCCAGGTGATTTCCTCAAATATCACCAATTACAACGAATTCCGATATAATGAGGATGATCACCTAATTCCCAATAACTTACTTCTACTCATTATCTGTAAAAACCATACAGATATGAGAATGAAACCTGGTAAATACATACCCTGGAGTAAGTATCTAATCGGGAAAACAGTTTTCTTTTAACAATGCGCAGTGAAACTGAAACATTAAAATGTCACGTAGGGGTATCCTGCTATTCCTAGTAATGCCTCTTCCATAAACCTATTCATGATTTTAACCGTGTATTTTTTGCCATCTCTCCAAATCCCTTTATTTGTCTTTAGTCGTTACCTTCTGTACACCATCGTTAGGCTAAATGGTTTTCTTCTTTCCCTACCGTTCGGCACCAGCTTATGGTTTGGAAGAAGACTATCCAGTAAGCATAATAGGTGTACACTCCTAAACCAAGGAGTACTCGTATTTTGAGAGAAGGTGATGATAAAAGACAACTGAATAATACCTTATTCTATTTCTCCCAAACTGGGAAAAAAATCAAAGGTGAAATAGGAGTGGCGATGAAGTACGCGGTTTGGTCGTGAATGATAACAGTCGCAATTTACTTTGCCCTCTTTCTAATCCCTTTATTTTGTCTTTACATATTACCTTTTGCACACCCTACTTAGGCTAATTGGTTTTCTTCATTCCCTACCTTTCGGCACCTGCCTATGGTTTGGAATAAGACTATCCAATAAGCGTAATAGGTGAACTCTCCTAAACTAAGGAGCCCTCGCAACCTGAGAGGAGGTGATAATAAAAGACAACTGAATAATGCCTTATTCTATTTCTCCTGAACCTGGATCCATCCTCGAAGAAGTCCCTTCGAGTTCGTATATAACCATACGATGGATCTATCCAATGGAAGTGGATGTCCGTAGTAATACGGGGTGTTCTGAGAAATACAAAAGGTAAAAGAAGGAGCGGGAATGACTTATGCAACTTAGACAATCCAAAAGCCAGTATTATAAGAAAGTCCAGTCAACTTGGTCACTGAGTCATAGTCTAGGGTCGGTCAAAGGTCGCTGCCAAAGAGAGAGAGAGAGAAAAGAAACACTCTGCGTGCACTCTAACCTAGATCAGAATGGTTATCACTTTATCTAATCAGGAAACCTCCCACTGTAATCTCAAATTCTCCTCCAAACCTAAAGAAGAATTAGTCGGGATCACCCGAAGAGTAAACCAACTCATCAGTGAGAATCGGGATCCAACTATCATCGCATGATAACTTGATGGAATCCACTCAAGTTATCACACTCCAGAAGGTATGCGCATGCCTGGAAAGTTTCTAGTATGTTTTGAAACTCCCGATGTGATTTTTGCCTCATGCTCTTATGACCTTGGCGTTGGTCAAAATATCATAAGTCACATGCCAAGTTCTACTCGTCACTATCCAGGTCAATTTGAACCCACCCGCACATGCCCCTGACGTTGGCCAAATGGCAGAACGACTGTCCCAAACCAACTCATCCATCTATGCAACAGATGAATATCCTAGCAGCTACCAAACACTATGCCCTAGCGTTGGTCAAATGCATAGCTTGAATACTACTGAATACCCAAAAGAAATAACGGAGGGCTACGGCTTGTTTTTGGCGAAAAACCTTTAACGTAATGAACTTGATCTCGTTGAAGGAACCTGATAGCTTTTTATAAAAATATAGTGACGAAAAACCTTTTGCTAAAGAGGTCACTCCCGGTGAAGGGATCTCGGCTCTTTCCTCGTGGAATGAGGTGCAGGATATTCCAACTGAATACCACGATGCAAAGCAACTTGTAATCGACTATATTGAAGTTATTACCCTGACGCAAACTTCTGCCCAAGGGGTCACTCCCGGTGAAGGGATCTCGGCCCTTGCCTCGTCGAATGAGGTGCAGGATATTCTAAACTGAACATCGCTATGCATAACAAAAAGAAACGTCTTTGTAATAACACTTTTAAAATTTGTTCCAACAACATCAAATATAGGTTTGTTTTATCCTTGCATTGATAAGAATCAATGCAGTCCCATCAATCAATCACACCAGAAAAGAACGAAAATATAATATACGTATATGCCATCCGCATTCGCCACTGGGTCCCGTCATCACCCGTTAGGTTACTTAACTAACGACAGAGCGGGGGCTGGACTAGCGCCGGTGTAAAACATATACAACATCTAATAGTATATATACCAATATACAGTAATCGCTGCAGGCGTGATAATATGGAGCATTAAAGAAAAGTAATAAGCATCACAGAACAATACAGATAATTTGGAATCCCCGGGTTTCACAGAGCCGCTACTGAAACCGGACGTTCCCCTGGTCGTGTGAATAGCCTGTGCAATGAAACCTAGACCCCTACGGGTGCGGCAAGTTACCCGCCAAAACCTGAAGCGAGGTAGTCCCCCACAGCATAGTGAATGGAACACCCGGCACTTCACGGAATCCGGTAAATTGAGCACCTCTCCTTGGGTCAACCTTTACCCCCTACGAGTGTGGCGAATAGTCTGCCAATTCTAGAGTGAGGTCCCTCTGCCTCTCAAAGCCATGAGATACGGACCCGTTGCCCTCCAGAACCCGGCTATCCGTGCACTCCGTCGCGGGATAAACCTAGTACAGAAATAAAAATATGTACAACGGGTACATCAACCTCAACCCGGTCGTGCCCCAAAAGAATATTATACAAACAGGCAGTGACGGTAGTCCACATGTTGGACGCTCGCCCCGTAATATCAAATGTACAAATAAATCCAAACTGCACTACCATTGCACACTGCTATCCACCGCGACATATCCGCAACATCACAGTACAACACAGAACATCAACGCGAATGTCACGTTCGCAAACCCGTCTAAAAGAACTATAACAATCAGATGCGGTTTACCGATCAAATGACATTCCCGGTCGGAAATATAATGTAAATACTGCATACTAACAAGTTTAAAATTTCGATCGACTAAATTTCCCGAAGTGGGCCCCACGTACATCTGCTGTACAGTAACAAAATCTGGGCCCAAAAGAACTATACCAAAAACCACAATTTCCACATAGAAGCTCTCTGGAAAAAACTGGTGCACTGTTCCCACAACGTCGCCGCGGTTCCGCGGTGTTCTTGTGGGATCACGTGCCCAAATTTTCCCATAATTCTTTAAAAACCCTGCACGCTTTTCTGTGATATGAAAAATTATTTTTAGACCCTTAAAAAAATCGACAGAAACTTGTGTGCTGAAAAATGCGATTTTCGAAATTCGGTTCGATCGATATTTTAAACGCGTTAGCACAACTTAGTAAAACTTAATAGTGAGGCTTTGATACCACTGTAAGTCCACGGTAGCGCCCCGGCCGTCTAACAGACGCGAATTGCGGAACAAAAACTTTTTACAACTGGCGCTATCGCGTACTATAACCCGGATCTGCCATTAAAGCTAAACTAACAAAATACAAAATGTGTAGAATTGTTATACCGAACGATCCGAGTCCTTCGGTCTTCAACCATCATCCCACGCTTTGTTCCGGCTGCTCCGGTCTCCTGAATCTCCATTCTTCTCGTCCAGGTGGCACCACGTCGACGGATATTTAAACGGGCTCCCGCCTCTGAACCAAGGCAACTCGGTCGTCAACTTTGCTAAAAGAGACGACCAAAATGATGTAGAGAATGAGTAGAACACTTTGTCTCGTTACATCCAAGGCTATGGACGAACGGTTAATGAAGTTGCCTTTTGGATCGATATGAAATGAGAAATGGAATATACTAATTTCCATGAACCAAAATCCTTAATCTTTTTCAAATGAACAACCATATCATTCACCAAGTGAATGGCCGGCTACTTAAGGAGAGGGGGGAGGTGAGTGTAGGAGAGGGGGGGGTGACTACAACCATTAATGAAGAGAAGAGTCATCAAAACACCTAGTATGAACACATTAATGAAAGTGATGATTCATAACCCTTAGTCATCATCTAATTAATGCACCATTAATGAACAAATGAGTCACATGCCACCTCATCATCCTAGTCACCATCTAGAAGCTTCCACCCTCATCTCAAGAAAAGATAAATCCGTCTTTAACCGAATGTTAAAAGACGGGTGATAGAAAACTGGAAACTGGCAACTTCCAAAAGTGATCCTGAAACGAATTTCAGGATAACCCCATAATGGTATAAACATACCCGCATTTGTATTACGGCCGAATACAAATGCAACTGAGACAAAGATATTATATCTACACAGTATAATACTCGGATCCGGTTTAAACCAAAGCCGACTAGTATTATCTGCCCGAAAAATTACACGTGCGAAAACGCACATGCATTTTTCGAACCCTTCCATATAACCATACGGCCTCTACAACCTTTCGCCCGAACTTGGGAAAGTGTCTATGGGGGACTCTAATGACTCATCAATACACTGGCACTGGGTATAACCTCTAGCACGTCAGAGGTACAAGCTGTACGTAACGGTTTGCCTATGTATCGATTGGAAGGGAAGCTGACGAGCGAACTCATCCATAAACCCTACTCAGCCTAACGGTGACAATATACATACAGTCCGGTCCGTTCGTCTAAAGAGTATCGCATATCGAGTCTAGGGGGGTGGATAAAGTCAGACCCCTAATAACGCGATAATTCGTGTCGGTATGAAGCCTATCACCACCTGAGAAACTACTGATCCAAATCAGTAATTCTCCACTACCTTGGCCAAGGATTTCTAGTGATGGCCACCCGTGCACTGCGCGACATCAACCCCCAATACCGGGAGAGACGAATCCCCGACGATCCGCTCACTGGCTCCATGTGGCTTGGGACTGTACCCAAAAAATACCTGTTTGCACAACTTCTTTGAGCGTGGTAGGGTAGGAATCAAAGCACAGTGGGAACTCACACGAGACAAATGACGATCTCAGGTCGACAAACTAACCTGTACACATGTCACCAGGGAACTGCTATCTGACGATATGTATAATACCAACTAGCATGTTCTCGGCGAGTCCTGTCCGGTGTACTCATAACCCAATGAGCACCTGTATACATCTTAGGTGATCTTACTGACACCAATGGCTTGTGAGACCGGCCATCGCCCCTCGTCGGGGTCTTGACTGTATACACTAGTCTACTCTGGAGTATCGATGCCCTGTCTCGAAACTCCCACGACTAGGGACACTTTAAGGATGTGCTTACAGACCCCAGCTCCTACGTACATGATCGCCATCATATTGCTGGTAGTCACGCAAGAATCCTATGGGCTCTATCATCATGCAATAATGAACTAAAGCATGTATATGATGATAAAGACAAACCAGATAGCATACTATCATCTCGAGCAAGACTGTCATATCGGTATAGGTCCTCCATCAATCATTGCAATCACGTACCTGCGATCCGATAATTGACTTTGAGGGCACTATCTCCAACAAGGATGTACTCGTCGACTACCGTGGCCCCACTAGTATGATCTCATCATAGTCCCAGTAGTCGAGTACATATCCTAAGGACTTTATCAACATGTGAGAGTAAGACAGTAAACTAATAAAAGTCAACATGTTAAGATAAAGAGCAACCCGATAGCGTACTATCATGTCGAGCAAGAAAGTCCTCCCTATATATGTCCAAGCATCCACTACAATATACGTCGTATGTACAGTAATGTCCTTTAGGGCATACATATAACTAACACTCGAAAGTCCACGCAGATGCGCACTCTTCCATTTTTTGTCATCACTGGAACAATGTTGGCAATCCAATCGGGATAGTGAACTTCTTGGATGAAACCGGAGTCAATTAGTTTCTTCACTTCGGCATTGATACTCATCTCGAGTTCGAGCCGCATTCTTCTTGGCGCCTATTTGACTGGCTTAACGTCCGGCGATATATCCAGTTTATCTACTGCTAGTTCTGGATCTAATCCCGGCATCTTGGAATAATTCCATGTAAAGAAGTTTTTATATTTCATGAGTACATTTTTTAAAGTAGCCACCTGCTTTTTAGATTGCAGCTCACTGACAAACGTTGGCCTCAGATCGTTTACCGTTCCCAAGTCAATTTTTCTTAGATTGTCCGCCGTGGTGTGTATCCTATCTTCCAGCTCTTTTGGTGCCAGTGGAAATTCTGAGATCACCACGTGCTTATCCTCATCTGTAAAGTATCTGGAGGGGTCATCTATATTCTCGTGGTTCCCCTCTTTTGAGAATGTTATCACGTGGCAGATACGAGCTCGTTTCCAAGCTCGATGTTGATCTGGCCCTACTCTCGCAATATAGGTTGCTTTTAGCTTATGCTTTCACGGTAGGGTTACCTTCTAACTGTCGGATAAAGCGATCCTTCCTTGTTGATACCGGTCTTCGATCCAGTATTTGAAGGTGAAGCAGTCTTCAAGGGGATGACCTGTTGCTCGGCGGTAGGAGCAATAATCCGGATGATGGACCTCATTTATCTGTTTGGGGGTACCGAGGCTCAGGGAGCGTCATTATTTGATGCTTAATGACAAGGTCGAATATTTTCCTTGTCTTGTCTTCGGAAAAAAGAGTATTTCCGACCCATCTTCTTCATAAAAGACGGATTCTAGTGGACTTTTACTCAATCGCGTGGCTTCTTGGATCCGTTTCGCTATTTTTGAACGTCATTCTCGTTCTCTACCATGTTTTTGCTTCTGTGTCGGGCTTTTTCCTTATTGCCAGAACGTACAGCGGGCTGAGGGTGAAGGGCATCATGATTTTCCTTTTCCGCAGACTACTGAATGAGACTCTGAGTCTTGGTCTTTTCGTAAATGGCCATTTCGCGGTTGTGGTCATCCCGAACCTTTTGATCGGCTTCTCTTATTAGCTTGGCAATCTGCTCCTCGAACGATGGACTTGACACTCTTCCAGTGGGATTTTGATCCATTCCAGCTATCTGGAAAAGCATTCCTTTCAACACATGAGCTATTTATGACGCGACGGTCATGGAATCGCTCCCGTTTCTTAGACCGAACATATCCGAGCCTGGTTGTTTCCATCTTCCCGTTGGGAATTCGTCGCTGAGTCCCGAGGACGTCCCAAATCTTGTTGTAGAACTGGGCTTGTCGAGCGGTTTGTTTGAAGGGTATGCCTTAGCATCTTAATAGCCTTTTAAATCCCTCTGCGTAATATCTGGGTGGACGGATTGGTTGAAACCTGTCAAGTGCGAGCTCGGCACCATTCCAGACTTCTTTCTCTACTTCGGTCTCCATAGATTGATAGAAGAGGATTGCCTTTTTACCTCTTCTCCTGGAAGGGACGTAGAAAGTCTGCAGCTCTTGTATGCTGTATGTATCAAGCGCATCAAGTTCTTTGCAATGCCGTGGGGGAACTATGGTGATTTGTAAACTCTGATCATCTCCAATAACGGTTTTTGCTGACGGGCGAGTGAAGAACACGGCGTTGGCCTCGTCCTGAAATTCACTGCCGAAGTCCAAAATAGGAGCAGATGGGTTGGGCCTGTTGCCTTGGGGTTGCCCCGAGTAGACTATCTCTTCATCCTCCTTGGTATCGCTCCCAAAGATTGGGATATTGGTGATGGCTTTTTGTTTATTCTCTGGCTTATGATATCTTTCCGTGTCTTCGAAGTCTGATAGGAAGTACTTTGCATCTTCAAATTTTCGGACTTCGTTTACGGAGAATGGATTTAGCTCCCCCGTGACGGTGTATTCGAGGCTATCTATGAAATACTTCATACACTGGTGTTGTGTAGAAGGGGTGACGTTGTACTCTTGTAACCAAGGCCTGCCGAGCAAAACGTTGTAGCAAGTCTTGGCATCGATGACATGAAATTTGATGTCAGTGACGAGTAGCCCAAAGTATAACGTACATATTACGGACCCAAGCATCTGTGATGACTGTGAGTCGAACCCAGAGATGGTAATTTTGTCCTGAGCCAGGTACTGAACGTTCATGCAGATCTCCTTCAGTACCTTCACGTTGAGAAGGTTGACGGAGGACCCATTGTCGATCAGGATCTTCCCTATCTTGATGTCATGGCAGTACCCGGTGACATATAAAGGACGGTTGTGCTTGCACGTTCCGAGGAGGAGTTCTTCATCGCTGAATGTAATATCAGCTGTATGAACCTCTGCCAGTTCGTCCTTCATCTTTTCTTCTGCAAGCAAAGCTTGGAACTGATCAGGCTCCTGTAATGCCCTGATCAGAGAATCTCTTGCTTCTTTGGATAGGAGGAGAACATCCAATATGCTCAGTTATGAGGGTATCTTCCTCAGATGTACCAGGACATTGTAATCCACCTTGTTTTTCTTAGGCGGGTTCTTGGCTGCAAGCTCTTCGACGACTCTATCATCGAGGGCAATTTCCTCAGGGACTTTTTCCTTCCCCTTGTCTCTTTTGCTCGAACCTTTGTTTGTAGGCCCGAGGTTCTTCTCAGGCAGCGTGCGATTATGCAGCTGAATATTCTTACAGTTCTTCTCCTCCTCCTCTTTTTCGGAGGTGGATTCTTTGAAGAGAGGGCCGATGGTTATTTCTTCCTCAGAATTGCTACCAAATGTACGAACTTGGGATTTTATTTTTGTCGAACCGGTATCAACCATATGACAGTTTCCAGCCGTTCCTTCATGCTCATCTGTCGCGCTTCTTTGCTGCCGACGAGCTTTGCGCTTCATCTGCTTGAAGTGTTGTCGGTGGGCAATGTATCCTTTCCACCACATCATGAAGGCATTGCACTCTTCGGTAGGGTGGTTGACCCTCCAATGATATAGGCAGTAGTTCGGATGTGAAATCTCTCCATTGAGACATATGGCCCCGGGAGTATTTCCCTTAAGAGGTGGCAGCTTCATTCCCACTGACAGGGCATTGGTAAACCGCTTTTCTATCTTGGTCCTGCTTTTGTTTGCCGCTGGCATGCGTCGGTCTAGTTGGAGTGCTTTACGACTCCTCCTTGCTGCTTTTTCTTTATCCTGACGCCGAAGTTTGGCCTTTTCGTATATGGCTGTTTCACGTTCTCGGTCAGCTTTGCTCCTTTGAAAGGCTTCGTTTAGCAGGCTGTCAATGGGGATTTTGGCACCGGTCCTGCTCCCAGTTCCTCTGCGTTGTTTTCTAACGCCGAGGGAGCTTCTTTTCCATTTGACGACTAATAAGAAACCATGTGGCAACTTGCTATATAGTCTTGGGTTCTTCCTGATGAGTCATGTTCCTCATCATCGTCACTATCTTCGTTTTCAAGGATATGGTTGAGAAACTCTTCGAGAGTGACTGGAGTCCGTGCCTTCTGGTAGTATTCTTCCAGCGCGTCAATATACTTTTGTAGGTCCGTGCGCTTGTCTTCATACTCGGTAGGCTGCACGAGCTTTTTGCTCTTCTTTTTTTTCTTTGAAGACTTTGAAGGCTTTACCTGGGGTTTTTTCCTATCATCAACAGTTTTCGGTATGGAACGCGGATTCAGCATCCTTTTGATGATCTCGGGCTCCAGTGGGATTTTCCACCTGATCGCCGGACATGCTTGAAGATCCTTCAGTATTCTTTTGGTTTTAGCTGAAAGGACAACTTTCCACGGAACATCTTTCACAAATGAGCATAATGCCCCCAGAGTATCCGCCTTTTTAGGAGCGTGCCTCTATGGCGGGTTCACCCTCCAGTTCTCAGAAAGCGCAAATTTCCCCCATTGATACTGTTCCTCGATCCAATTTTTAAGAAGTAGCAATCTTCAATTGGGTGACTCACCATTCTGTGATAGGACTAATAGTTGGGGTTGTTGACATCACCGGGCTGCGGTGGACATTTTGGGTCCGACAGAGTGATGAGTTTGTTGCATACTGCCAGTTCGAACAATCTCCTCATTTTATCACGGGGAAACGAGTAAGCGCGTCCTAACTTCTCTTCGAAGGATTAGCGTGGGCGCGCGTTGTTTTGGCAAGTAACCGGTTTCGGGTCACTCGGTTGTTGTTGAGTGTTGGAAACGAAGGCCGCTTTCCCTTTACCCTTTTCATTCCGAGGGTCTATTTTTGAAGAGGAAGGCGCGTGGCCCATCTGGTCTATTTGGACCAACTTGTTGATCAGATCCTGGAAGGTGGTCGGTTTAAAGAACGTCATGAACTGGGACACAGTCGTCTGAGGATCCAGAGTCCCTATGAACATGCCCACGGCAGGAGCTTCTTCGATACGTTGTTTGCATTTTGACCATAGGTTCCGCCACCGGATTGCTTATTGAACCCAGGTCTCTCCTGGCCTCACCCTGTCATTGATTAATGCCATGATCAGGATGCACTCGCTTGAGCTAGCGAACCGCTGTGTGAACAACAATTCCATTTTCGTAAATGCTTTGACGTAGTCATTTGGGAGCTCCGAGTACCATTCAAACGCCATTTCTGACAGGCTGCCAACGAACTGGCGAAGCAGCAATTTGTCGTCGCCTCCAGTATTGCCGCATAAAGCTATAAACTGAGCGACGTGTTGATGCGGGTTACCTGTCCCTTTGTACACATGGAATTTGGGGATCATATATCCCGATGGGTACATGATTTGATCATACCAGTCCGGATACGGTCGCCCAATTTTGACAACTTGGCCAGTCGTTTCACTCGCTTGATGAGCTCGTATTTGTTGAGCTATGTAATCATCGAGGGCGGCCTTAGAGATCATTTCTTACCTGGCTGTTCATAAAGCTGGAAGAGGGTTTGATGTTTCCCCTCTATCGTCCTCAATGATTATCGACGGGTCTTCAGCTGGAGGTTCTGGCTGGATCATCATTCCAACCATATCTTAGAACAGGTGCGCCATATGCTCTATATTAGTAGCTTGTTCTGCGGCCTCCTTATCCTTTCTTTCCGGCACCGTTCACAGGAACTCTGTATCGGTCTCCTGCTCCTGGCGTTGTTCTGATGCTGACTCCAGACTTTCTTTCTGTCCTGGGAGTGCTGCCATTTTCATCAGCATCTCCTGGAGCTTTTGTTGTTGCTCTTGAGCTTTTGTGAACGACCGAGTTTGCAGTCAATGACCCACGGAAGCACGGCTTTCTACTTTCCCAAAAGCCATGTAAATCGTGTGTACGATTATGCCCCCAGACTTAGGGCGTTTGGGTCCAGCGCCTTTGGAATTTGCCGCAGGCAATGCGATTTTCTCCGGTCTCCTCCTTTTGTGGGTGGTCGAGGTTGAAGGATCCGTTGTAAAAGGCGCTTGTGTGAAAAATGTCCCTCACTGTATGGTGGAGAGATGGTCTTTATTTTTACGAACCTTCATTTTTTATGGTTGACGAGAGTGGTCTTTGCTGACCACAGAGTCCTGGACTTTCCGCCAGACCCTGTGGATTTGGAAGGACAGCCACTGAGAGGGCTGCTCCGGATTTACCTGCGTCATATTTTCAGCAGGAAGTGGAGATTTCTTCAACGCCGTGGTTGGGGAGTTCTTTCGCACCCTCCTAAGTGGTTCAAAATTGTTCTCGGTTGGAACAGCAGTGTTAACTTCCACCATTAGAGCCGACGGAGTGAATCCAGAGGGGGAGTTGCCCCTGCTCTTCTCACTCGGTGCCAGTGGCGATGTAGAGCATGTCTTGCAGACGGGACCGCCTCAGTTTTAGAAGAGGCTCTGTCATGCCCCCGGCTTTGATGAGGGGCTACTGTTGGTGCCAGCCTGTCGAAGACTGACGTCCGTTGAGAGGGAACGACCAATCTTTCGAAGACCGATCTTTTGGTAGGCGAAGCACCTTTGACGACTTCACCTGCCGGAGGAGTTGGGAAGACTATCCATTTTGGGATAGCCCTTCAGGTATCGCGAGCCTCTTTGTGGGCACACTTGAGTTTTGGCTCAGCCTGTTGAAGGATGAGTTGGCAGACTTGGATGACCCGTTGAGAGGGGTCGTGGTGGTTGCAAGTCGATCGAACTGACTTTTTGGGAGCTTCCTGTGGAGGCACTGGGGCGCTGAAACTCGCCGGCTGGAGCATGGTCCCAAAGAACAATCCAGTGGTGGCTTGAGTTACCTGCCCCACCGGCATTGAAAAGATGGAGACCGGATTGGGCCCATATGTCACTCCTCCAGTTGGGGCAGAGCGGGAGTTGCTATTGCAGTTTGTGCAGCTGGAAGCCATTGACCTTTTTCCTAAACAGGAGCAAGACACCAAATCTTAGTACCTTGAATCCAAGAGCAACCATAGCAAACCGTGATTTTGTTCGTGAACACGACACATGAAGTGTGGAGTAGAAAGACGAAAAGGTCCCACCGGGCGTGCCAGAATCTGTTCTCCACCGAAAGACGTGACCGGGACGTTAGGACGTCTGGCCATAATTTTGGGGGCAGATGCTATTTGAATTTATCCGTCCACCTCTCCAAAGATGCTAAGTTGACTTATGGCACCGTATATCGGAGGTTTGGACGGATGCGGCCATTGTAGCGGACTTCGTCAGATTCCCCCTCATTTGGGAGGGTTTTTTTTATTGTAGGGACGCTCTTCCCTGCAGGCGCAAACCCCTGCAGTTAATTACGTTATCGCATCGTGATAACCACTTTCTCCTTCTCCGGAAGTTCACTTCGTGTCGTGTGTGTTTTTGTTTGTTTTGGTTTTGATCGCCCGTGGATTGTATATGGAGGCTAATTTATGTCGTCGCCCGTAGGGCGTGGATTAGTCCAAATCCGTATATTTTAGATTTGGGCTTGGGTTGATTTAAAGATCGTTAATCTGGTTTGAAATTAAGATCAACTTAAACATATGAGCATTTGGAGCTCGATTGGTCTTTTGTTAAGGATACGTTAGTCCAATTTGAGACTAAGATCTACTTAACAAGATCTTAGGATCATTTTTTTGCTTCAGATCCAACAAAAGAGCATTTGGGCTCTGTTGTTTTAGTTTAAGGACGTTTCGCCATTTTGGAGGCGAAGTTTTAGTTTGAAGACATCTCGGTCTGTTAAGGTAAGGTTTTAGTTTAAGGACGTCTCGGTCCGCTGATCACCATTTTGGAGGTGAGGTTTTAGTTTAAGGACGTCTTAGTCTGTTGATCACCATTTTGGAGGTGAGGTTTTAGTTTAAGGATGTCTTGGTCCATTGTCCATCTTGCACGCACGTGTATTTGTTACGTGACGGGATGAACAACGATGATTTGGGATGCACCCAGTTTGGGGTGCGGTCTGATTTGAGGTGTGCACATCAGTTTGGAAGTGCACCAAAAAGCCATTGGTTGTTGGGACCCGCCGCCTCTCTGAAGACGTTAAGGAATTACAACGACATATATCAAAGGTGTGAAGAGATGTACCCTTGAACCAAATCTCTTATTTTAGGGAAACGGGGTTATTGTACCTAAGAATCATTAGTCATATTTGAGACTAAGATTACTTTAGGAGACATGGGATGAATATCGTTTTGGATATCATCAATGAGAAATCATTAGTCATGTATGAGATTAAGATCAGTTTGGGCAATCATGAGCATATAGGCACAGTTGATTTGAATCAAAGGATGTTCTATTCTCAGAGGACCTGGCCAATTTGGGCTTGATCCATTCATTTTTTTTATTGAAAGGTTCCAAACACTTGTTTGGGCTCTGTTTGATCAGTCCCTTTTTTGTAAAAGGGCTGGGCACTTATATAAGTTCTGACGCTCATGTATAACCATGTGGGCTTTCGGTCATGGGGATTGCCCAATAAGTATTAAACACATTACCCTTTTTGTCTTTGTATAGAGTGCTAGGCATTCTTTATAGCGCCCACGTGCGAAGCACGTGAGGCGCTAGGCGCTGCCTAGTGAGTGGTAAGCACTCTTCCATTCTGTGGCGCCCACGTGAGGGACACGTAAGGCACTAGGCGCTGGGCGCAGCTCATTGAGTGCTAAGAACTCTCCTTTATAACGCCCACGTGTGGGGCACGTAAGACGCTGGACGTTGAGCGCCGCTCAATGAGTGCTAGGCATTAACCTCTATGGCGCCCACGTAAGGAACACGTGAGGCGTTGGGCGCTAAGCACCGCTCATTAAGTGGTAGGAACTTTCCTCTGTGGCGCTCACGTAAGGAACACGTGAGGCGTTGGGCACTGCATTGTTTCTTTTATGAGGACCAGATTTCTCTCAAGAACAAGTTCCTTCCGATGAGAATTAAATCCTTAAGTTATGGGATACTTGTCTTGTGGATCTCAGATCCATAGAAAAAACTAAGTTATTTTTTAAAAAAAGATTAAACCCTTAGATATGTAAACAAGATGATCTTTGTTCTTCTTATTTTCCTAGAGTTTTTTGAGGAGTGGGATCTTCTTCTCTATTTCTTTTTGAAGCTCTCTTCTTCTTTATTTTAGAAGCTTATGGTGGGGCTTCCTCTCTCCAGACTTGAAGTTTTCGGTCCTTTATATAGTAGAGGTAAGTTTGTTAATTAGTTTTTTTTAAAGAAATCTTTCATTAAGAGATCCTAATTGATTTGGGGATTTTTACCCACCGTTGGATCTTTGATCCAAGGGCTTCTGTTTACAGAAAGTATTATCTTGTTTTTTTTGACAAGATCGGGGGGATATTTTCCCGTACAGAATTTATTCTGTAGAACGGTGATTTTTTTAATCACCATTGGATTTTAATCCAACGGTCGTCTGTTTTATAGAAGGCATAGAATCTTATTCTATGATCCTACCGAAGGTATATTTTTTGTTTTAGAAATATTTGAGGAATATTTTCTCTCAACAGAATTTTAATTTTGAGTCTTGATAATTTATCATCTCCGTTGGATCTTTGATCCAACGGCTCTATTTAACAGAGAGTAGAATTTAATTCTACCTGGGTGCCGGCGCTCACGTGTTGTGCACGTGGGCGCTAACTAAGGTTTTAATTCATTTATGTGCTATGCACATTGGCGCCCACGTGAGGAGCACGTGCAGCGCCAATATAAGAGTTTTTAACTCTGGCGCTGGTGCCCTCGTGAAAGGCACGTGAGGCGCTGCCTCTTAAATTTTGAATAGAGCTTTGCTCTTTTATTGGGCAAAACAGCAACGACCGATTACTTTTCTAAGTGGGCAGAAGCAGTACCACTAAAGGAAGTGAAGACGGAGAATATTCTCCATTTCTTCAAGACACATGTCATCTATTGGTTCGGCACTCCGCGGCGAATTACCTCGGATAATGGGCCATCCTACAGGAGCCATAAAATCAGCCGCTTTGCAGAACATCATAAAATAGACTGGAGATATTCTTCCGTCTATAATCCTCGTACCAACGGTCTAGCTGAAGCTTTCAATAAGATCTTAATAAAGATTATAAAGAAAACGGTGTCCAGAAACAAAAAAGACTGGCATAAAAGGCTGCACGAACCACTCTGGGCATACCAAACGACGTTTAAAACGGCTACGAATACAACACTATATGCGTTGGTATTCGGCACGGAAGCAGTCATTCCTTTGGAAATAGAACTTCCTTCTTTACGAGTAGCGGTTCGATATGAGCTGACAGATGAAGAAAATCTTCATCTTCGGCTCGAGGAGCTCGATGCCCTCGACGAAACACTCCTTATAGCACAGCGAAAACTGGAGGCTTATAAGGCAAGGGGGACACGGTCATATGAAAGACTGACCAGGCCGAGAATATTCCTCCAAGACGAACTTGTACTAGTCGTCAAAAGACCAATGATCTCCAATCGTGCAAAACGGGGGAAATTCAAGCCGAACTATAAAGGCCCGTACATCATAGACAAAATCTACCATGGTGGAGCCTATCTGCTCATGGATATGCATGGCGAAAGATCCTTCCGGCCAATAAACGGTCGGTTTCTCAAAAAATACTACGCTTGACGAATCATGACCTAGGTCAATGATAGATGACGATGCTCGTGTCCGCTCGCTATCTTCCTGAGTCAAAACAAAGAATTTTTTTTTCTGAGAGTAGTATGCAAAGAATCTCCGACGCCTCGAAAATGGCGATGACGGACTGATATATCCTTAAACTGAACGGCGCCTCAAACATGGCGGCAACAGACCGAGATGTCCTTAAACTAGAACCTCGCCTCAAATATGGCGACATTGGACCGAGACGTCCTTAAACTAAAACTTCACCTCATATGGCGACGATGGACCGAGATGTCCCCAAACTAACAATGGACCGAAATATTCCTAAACTAATATTCATTCCCAAAATAGGAATGATGGACCGAAAAGTCCTTAAACTAGAAATTCTCCTCAAACATGGCGACAACGGATCGAGATATCCTTAAACTAAAACTTCACCTCAAAAACGACGATATCCACCCTTAAGATCTATATTGCAATCGAAGTCTCAACGGCAAAGGTTGCAACTTAAGTCCTACCGGCTACACAGCTACTGCGGTGATGCAGCCGCTTCCCGAGTTCCACCGGCAAACACATGAGTCACCTGTGGCGAAATTACTTTCAAGAGTTCCATCGTTCAAAAAAAAAGGGGCACGTCCACAAGAAAAATGTGCACGGTTGAAAACTCGAAAGGGCGCCGTGAGTAAAAACAGCAGGATTGCCGCGAGCTTGTGAAATCCCAGAAGGGCGCAATCTTGTTGAAATAAATACTCTTGCGAGATCCTCAAGATTTGCAAGTAGAATTTCCTCCCATGAGACCCTTACGGCTCACGGGATTCAAAAGCCTTAAGCTACAGAGACCTGAATCTATTCTTAAGCCATCACATTCCCTAAGTTGCCCTACAACCGGTTGAATATTGACCCTTGTATACAATCCACGGGCACAAATAAACATTCCCTCACCAAGTTTCACCAGTGGCAAGAAATATTCCCATATGGTGAACGACTCATAAGGAGAAAACACTCTTGTAAGATCCTTATGACTTGCAAGGGAAAATACCACTTATGAGTCTTCACGACTTCTTAAGAGAACCACACCTACAAGATCCTCTCGACTCGTAGGAAGAAACAACGTTATAAGATCCTTACAGCTCATAAAGTCAAAAAGCCTTAGTCGACAAGATCCTAACCCTGTTTGCTAAGCCACCATTATTCAAATCGACAAAGGAAAATGATGATTCGCTCCTGGCAACAACCCAGTTGTAGCGATATTGATGCCTAAACAGTTGTCAAACTCCAAGTCCTCTTACGGCAAATGATGATTCGCTCCTGGCAATATTCCAGTTGTAGCGATACTGATGCCAAGATTGGAACCAAAGCTCAAGTCCCCGACTCACAACAAAATCAATGAGCAAAAAATATATGCATATTAAATAGCTGAAATGTTTAGGCAACTCATAATAAAAAATAGCGAGTAAAAATATAAAAACATCCGAAATGATTGGGCATCGCGAAAAATGGCCAAAATGATTGGGCAATCAAACTTTCACGACATAAAAACTGAAAAGATAGAGCATCGCGGAAAGTAATAAAAAAATAAAAATGAAACTTTTCCGCCATACAGGTGAGTCCACACCGACCCCCGTATACAATCCATGGGCACAAATGAAAAGGGAACAATATTTTCCCACCAGGCTCCGTTAAAGGAAGAGCAGATCTCGGCGGCAACATCTACAGTCTAGAGATTAGTTCGGTGTTCCTTCTCAATCCAGCAGTATGCAGACGCAACGTCAACAAAAGGCCCAAGGGTCGAAACAAAACGGATCCATGGCAAAATCATAGCTCTAAGTCTTGACGGTTCATATACAACCTAGAGACAATCCCGACGTTCCTTCTCATTCCATCAGGGTGCAGACGTGACGTCAACAAAGCTCCAGCGAGCTAAAAAAAGGAGGAGTGACGGCAAAATCCTAGCTCCAGCTCAGCGTTCCCCCTTATTCGAGCAGGATGCAAAAACAATGTCAACAAAAGGCCCAAGGGTCGAAACAAAATGGAGCCATGGCAAAATCCAAGCTCTAAGTCTTGGCGGTTCATATACAACTTAAAAATTACCCCGGTGTACCTTCTCATTCCGAAAGGATGCAGACATGACGTCAACAAAGCTCTAACGAGTCAAATCAAAAAAGGAGCTATGGCTAAACCCTAGCTCCAAGTCTTGACGGTTCATATACAACCTAGAGACAATCTCGGCGTTCCTTCTCATTCCATCAGGGTGCAGACGCGACGCCAACAAAGCTCTAACGAGCCAAATCAAAAAAAGGAGTGACGGCAAAATCCCAGCTCCACCTCAGTGTTCCTTCTCATTCCAACAGGATGCAGACGCAACGTCAACAAAAGGCCCAAGGGTCGAAACAAAACGGAGCCATGGCAAAATCCTAGCTCCAAGTCTTGACGGTTCATATACAACCTAAAGACTACCCCAACGTTCTTTCTCATTCTAGCAGGATGCAGACGCAATGTCAACAAAAGACCCAAGAGTCAAAACAAAACGGAGCCATGGCAAATTCCTAGCTCCAAGTCTTGACGGTTCATATACAACCTAGAGACAATCCCGGCGTTCCTCCTCATTCCATTAGGGTGCTGACGCGACGTCAACAAAGCTTTAACGAGCCAAATCAAAAAAGGAGTGATGGCAAAACCCCGCTCCGGCCCGACGTTCTTTCATATTCCAGCAGGATGCAGACGCAATATCAACAAAAGGCCCAAAGATCAAAACAAAACGAAGCCATGGAAAATTCCTAGCTCCAATTCTTGACGGTTCATATATAACCTAATGACACCCCCGGCATACCTTCTCGTCCCATCACGGTGCAGACGCAACGTCGACAAAGCTCCAACGAGCCAAATCAAATTGGAGCAAAGGTATATTCCTAGCTCCAGACTTCAACTACAATACACACAGTATAGAGGTCATACAGATGTCTATCCTACTTCAGCAAAGAAATGTCATGGCATCATAAAAACAAAAATCGGGTCTCGACGGCAACTCATATAAAGCCTCGAAAACTAACCAAGATCATCCCACACCAATGCGAAGTGGTTATGACTTATCGGGGCTCCAAATTGAGCCTAACGTCAAATAAAAAACGACATGGCAAATTCCTAACGCTTGCTCTTCCGATGGTCATATAGCTTAAGGAGATTACTTGAAGTCGTCTTGTCCAGCCCCCGAAAGGATCAGAGACATGACAGTCGCAGGGCTACTCGAACAACAGCTTAAAGACTGTATATCGAGGAATACATTAGCCAACGCGACGGTATCACAGACTAAAACCCTAGTACCATAAAACCTAACGGACCTCTTCCACAAAGAGCAGAGGTTATCTATATATAACGTTAGGAAAAGTTTTCATGTAAACTCAAGGGAGGTAAACTAAACAAACTCTGAAATGAGTACATAAACTACAAACTCCGAAAGGAGTACATAAACTAGAGACTCCGAAACGAGTGAATAAACTACAAACTCCAAAATGAGTACATAAACTAGAGACTCCGAAATGAGTACATAAACTAGAGACTCCGAAACGAGTGAATAAACTAAAAACTCCGAAATGACTACATAAACTAGAGACTCCGAAATGAGTGAATCAACTATAAACTCCGAAATGAGTACATAAACTACTTCGCACCAGATTAAGACATAAAAATTAAGAAGGGTGCAGCTCATGGGCCTCAGGGTTTAGAGCTATATCCCTTAAGAGTTGAGATTTGAGTTAATGATAGATGACGACGCTTGTGTCCACTCGCTATCTTCTCAGATCGAGATTATAAAAGTTATGTACGATACACCAGCCCAAAACCGGTCATATGCTATGTATTACTCTACACTACTTCACCTACATGTATACCTCCGTGAGTAAAGCAGTAGGGGCATTTGTTTACACCGGTTTAAGTTTCGTTTACAATTATGTATGAAAGAAGGCTCATTCATACATGCACGTGGAAGGTTGCAACAGTAGGATCAGAGGAAGAACAGGTGTTAGAAATGAAGCACTCAGTGGTCAACGATAAAAGGAAAGCATTTAAATAAACATTTTATGCTACAGCAAATAGATCACCAAACACGGGATCAAAAGTACAAGGGTTTACAAAACTATGAATAAAGTTTTCTAAAGCCCTCTCAGCCTTCTCCACCATGTCGATGCGGCGATCTTCGCGAGGAGTTGCTCCCCATCTGTTAGCGTCATGCCTATCGGTGAAGGTAAAAATGATGGTCCGTGTTCATATCATAATGTTGCATTATTATATTCCTCATTCTTATTCATTTTACAAAAGACCGGTTGTGCATGTTTTCCATGGAGGTTAGAGTAAGGATTAAGAAAGGACGGACAGGGACCTAGAGGAAGAAACATCGTTTCTTCCCGATCGTCCTAATCCCCTTTATTAATAATTACCATAACACCTAAGAGATCTAAATTAGGGCATTGAAAGCGGTGGGAAATCTTAATTTTCCAAACTTAATCTAAACCTAACCCTAGAAAGATTTCTAATCCTAGTCTAAGTCAATTTAGTTTTTAGAGATAAATATCCAAACACCATTTGGAATTAACTCGTTAGAACAATTAGGAAATACACAACATCCCTGTGGACCGACCCGTATTCACCGGCTAGCTACCAAGCGACGCCGTTCTTGATTGCGGTAATTAACAATTTTTTATTCATCTTTCAAAAGCGCATACGCAGAAAACCTATTCCAATCAAATGGCGCCGTCGCCGGGGACGGCGTAGTATTTTCTTTTTGCAATTTCGGGTTAATATAAAATATAAAAATCATAAAAACTGAAAAATTAAAAAAGTATAAAAATTTTATCATCTTTTTTTTGTTTAAAGGGTTTTTCGTGTGAATTTTGCAGGATCGACGAACGAGTTCGGATCTGAAAAAATCCAGAGAGCAAAACTGAAAACTGAAGATCTGAACAACAGAGGATTACAACAACAGAGGAGCAGAAGAAATCTGGAGACTTGAACCGCTTAAGCCGCCGCGTTTCCGCCGCAAAAACCCTCTTTCCGCCGTGGAACCGCCGCCGAAGGGACCATTTGGCCGCGCATCCGCGGTCTGCTGACGTCATCAGCAGATCAGAACCCCACTGTAAGCTTCTTTTCACCTTCTCTGCAACCCCTGATATCTCCTCTGTAAATTTTCCTGCAGGATTTTTTGCGCTAAAAATCTCTCCCCCTTCCAATAATTGATCTTGTGCAGGATTCTTTGCACCGCGCTAAAAATTGTTTGCAAGTGATTGTTTACTGTTTTGCATATTTAATCGGACTTTAAGGGGTTTGAAACTAATCCAGATTGGGTGGGGATTTCATCACCCTTCCCAGGACCCCAGAAATCACATAAGGCATATTGCATTGACCATCATTTAATTAAAAAAGAATAGACTCGGCCCTAAGAACTTCGCGCTCAATAGGATAAAGGACTAGTTGTAGGCATCGACCGTTGATCCTAACCTGACTTTGTGGTGTCTAGGCAAGTGTGTCTAAGACAAGTGGTTACTTAATTAGGCCCACTACTTACGTGGTGGAGAGCCACCCACTTACCTGGCACTTATATGGCCACAATTGGCGGTGAAGAAGCGGTTTGAAGTCCTATTACTTGTCCTTTGGAACAGTTAGGAGCTGTCTAGCTGACCTAGGTGACCCTAGATCTAGGCCTGATTATGCATTTGTGGTTGATTAAACGTGTGTCTAAGCCCTTTATCGAAAATATTTTTTGCAAAATGCTCCACATAAAAAAAACACAAAAAGAAAAAGGAAAAAAAGTGTTACAAAAACTTGCAACTTGTCTCTAAGAAATCCGTGCACCCCACTTACACCCACTTTCTTCTCAGTGACGTTTTCTTACCTCCACATTCTGTTTTTCACCTTTTTGACTACACTACCTCTTTAGTGCATGTCTGGTTGGACTAGAGACACTAGTGCCCGATTAGTCCGTGTCTCGTTGGTACCGACCGACGAAGCTTTCGACTCCGAAGTCGAAATTCCTTCCACTTCCTTACCTTCACCTTCACATTCTTCCTCCGAAGGGATGTCGGGATATAATCCTAACAACACCTTACCCACGGGACTAATTCCACCTCCGTTAGGTGCGAATAACCCGCAACACCCGCCTGTTGAAGCGCCCCAACGAATCGCGCTCCAGGATCTTTTCTACCCGGTCCGCACCGCCTTACCTACTTGTCTTTCACTCCCACCGGTAAATGGGGACAATTTTGAGATCAAACCCCACTTCATCAACTGTTGCCAAAATTTCACGGACTGGAATCCGAAGATGCCTATATCTTCATAAACAAATTTCAAAACGTTTGCGCAATGATGAAAACAACCCAATTATCAGATGATGCTATAAGGCTAAGGGTCATTCCTTTCACCTTACGTGACTTAGCCGAGAAATGGTTATACAGCACAGCATCACATTCAATTAAGAATTGGGAAGAGTTTGTTAAAGCTTTTCTTAAAAAGTTTTATCCACATCACAAGACCGCGAAAATTCGCAATGAGATTATACAATTTTCCCAGCTTCCTTCCGAACCCTTTTAGAAGTGTTTTGAAAGATTCAAAGACCTACTTGTTCAATGCCCTCACCATGGGATCGAAAATTGGCAACTTTGCCAAACTTTATACGAGGGATTGAACCCAGCAACGAAGTAGTTGCTAGAAACCATTTGTTAAGGTCACTTTCTAACCAAATCTAGTGAGGAAGCGTGACAGTTTCTCGACGATCTTGCTGAACAAACACTTCAGTGGGAAAGCACCAAGACCACCTCATCTTATGTTGGTCAATCTAGGGCAGGCATACATCAATTAGATATGTCGATAGTAATGAAGGCCGAGATGGCCGCACTTACGAAAAAGCTAGAAGCAATTGAGACCAAAATCTCATCGCCTTCTCCTGCCCCTGCATTACCCCCACGAACTGTTTGCGCTTGTTGTTCGGATCCATCACATCTTACCGAAGAGTGTCCTTACAATCCACCTGTTCAAGGACAAGATCAAGTCAATGCTGCCTTTCAGCAACGACAAAGAAATGATCCATACTCTTCAACTTATAATCCGGGTTGGAGGAGTCGCCCAAATTTTGCTTGGAATCAACATCAGCAACTCCAAGGAAACAACAACTTTCAAAGGCCTCCTCCTCCACAACAACAAGCACCTCCACAAACTCAATACCAGCAACCTTTCCACCCACAACCTTACTAAAACCAAATGAATAATTTTGTGCCCAACAACTCTTACCCTCAAAACAATTTTGTTTAACCAAATAATGATAAGGTTACCTCGCTTGAAAGAAGTCTAGATGCGTTCCTAAAACAGTCTACACAATCCGCAGCAAGGTTGGAGACTTCCATTCAATCTTTGGTGCAAAACAGTGCCTCCCACGATCAAAGCATCAAATCTATTGAGGCACAAATTGCACAACTCAATATTGCGTTGAGCGAGCGAGAAAAAGGAAAGCTTCCATCTCAACCACTGCCAAATCCCGGTCACGCACATATTGCATATGAACAGCAAAATCATAACGTAAATGCTGTGACCACGTTGAGATCCGGAAAAGTGTTGCACAATAACGTGGGTATTAATAATGACACCCCTGCCGGTGGTTCTTCTTCATCTTCTTCTTCTTCTTCATCTTCATCTTCTTCGTTAGAGCCTATTCTTTATTCTTCACAAGGCTCTACTTCTTCTACTTCGAACGGACCCACTTCTCACATCACGAATGCATCTACACGGGGATCCGTTCCAACTCCACAATCTGATCCACAAAAATTGGACTCAACAAATCTTCAAAATGTTCCTTTTCCAAACAGATTGAGATCCAATAAACCAACTCCACAAATGGAAAAGATTGTAGAGTTGTTCAAACAGGTTAGCATAAATATACCTCTCTTGGATGCAATCCAACAAATTTCTTCTTACGCGAAAATCTTAAAAGACTTATGCACCAAGAAGAGGAAGTCATAAGTACCAAAGAAAGTTTTCGTGGCTAGTGCTGTTAGTGATACTCTTGTCCAATCTTTACCCCAAAAACATAAGGACCCCGGCTGTCCTACTATTTCGATAACAATTGGGGACAAGAACATCAATAGAGCACTATTAGATCTTGGTGCTAGTGTCAATTTGCTACCCTATTCAGTATACGAGCAATTAGGCGTTGGAGAGCTTAAACTCACTCATTGTACTCTCCAAATGGCCGACCGATCCATCACCCATCGTAGGGGAGAGTTAGAGGATGTGTTAATTAAAGTAGGGGATTTCATTTTTCCCGTTGACTTTATTGTTATGGATACACAACCTATAGCTAACCCTCAGAGTCAAATTCCAGTGATACTTAGTCAACCATTCCTCGCGAATTCCAATAAGGTGATCAATTGTCGTAATGGTTCAATGAACCTATCTTTTGGAAATATGACGATTGAACTCAACATCTTTAAGTTGGGGAATCAGCCTTCTGAGCCTAATGCTAGTATACTTGATGTTTGCTCGATCCATGAGATCACGGAGGAGGACTGTGAGCTCGAAACATTTATATTCGATCACAGCAGTGTTGACGCCTCTAGTGCGTTCCTCCTAGAATCCGACACAGCTTTCACGCCGGACAACGATTATGAGTGTTTCACCTTTTTGGACGATTTTGAAGACTTACCACCCGAGTTTGAGTCTTTTGATTTTTCGGATGAGTTAGTTGAACCATCCGACTCGGTTGCGTATACTCGATTTGAACCGTTGATGGAATCCTTCGAGTTTGAAACAGTTTCACCAATGCTACCTTCAATTGTTTCACATCCTAAACTCGAACTAAAGCTTTTGCCGTCTCACCTTAAATATGCTTACTTAGGTGAAAATGAGACCCTTCCAGTTATAATATCGGCTTCTCTAGCTCTCGAGCAAGAGAAGGCCCTTTTAATGTTCTTACAAAATAACCGGCAAGCTTTTGGCTGGTCTATGGCTGACATCAAGGGGATTAGTCCCCTCATAGTTGAACATCATATACACTTGATGGATGATGCCAAGCCAGTGAGGGATCCACAAAGATGCCTCAACCCTATAATGAAGGAGGTTGTCAAGAAGGAGTTTGTAAAATGTCTTGATAGTGGTATCATTTACTCTATCTTGGATAGCCAGTGGGTTAGCCTCATTCATGTTGTCCCAAAAAAATCGGGCATTACGGTCATAACCAATGAGGCAAATGAGTTAATACCTACTCGGATCCAAACTGGGTGGCGAGTTTGCATCGACTATAGAAAACTCAATACCGCGACAAGGAAAGACCACTTTCCTTTACCTTTCATTGACCAAATGCTAGAACGATTGGCTGGGCACGAGTTTTACTGCTTTTTAGATGGCTATTCCGGCTATAACCAAGTCCCCATCGCCGAAAAGGATCAAGACAAGACCACATTTACTTGTCCTTTCGGTACTTTCGCTTACCGTCGCATGCCCTTTGGGTTATGCAATGCACCCGCTACATTTCAGCGGTGTATGATGGGGATCTTTTCAGACATGGTTGAAAAGTTTTTGGAGATCTTTATGGATGATTTCTCCATTTTTGGTGACTCCTTCGACGAGTGTTTGCTACACCTTGACGCAGTTCTTACCCACTGTAGGGATAAGAACCTCACTTTAAATTAGGAGAAATGTCACTTTATGGTACGATAGGGTATTGTCCTAGGACATGTCATCTCGCAAAACTGCATAGAGGTTGATAAAGCCAAGATTGAAGTCATTTCCAATCTTCCTCCTCCTAAATGCATCAAAGACATCCGAGCTTTCCTTGGCCATGCCGGTTTTTATAGACGGTTCATCAAGGATTTTAGCAACATTGCTAGACCATTGACTCTCTTATTGGCCAAGGACACAACATTTGATTTTGACTCAACTTGCATGGAAGCGTTCGAGTCATTGAAACACTCTCTCATTTCTACGCCCATTCTTTCATCTCCAAACTGGACCCACCCTTTTGAAATTATGTGCGATGCATCAGATTTCACCATTGGTGCTGTTCTTGGACAGCATATTAATAAGATGCCGCACGTCATTTATTACGCTAGCCGAACATTAAATGAGGCCCAACTGAACTACACAACAACAGAAAAGGAATTTCTAGCCGTTGTGTTTGCACTTGAAAAAATCCGGCCTTATTTAATCGGCTCTCTAGTGATAGTGTACACGGACCATTCAGCTCTTCGCCACCTTTTTGCAAAGAAGGATGCTAAATCGCGGTTAATACGTTGGATCCTCTTGCTACAAGAGTTTAACCTTGTCATAAGGGACAAAAGAAGATGTGAAAATGTAGTGGCCGATCACCTTTCACGACTTCCTTCTTCGCCTACACTTGAAATTCCAATTAAAGATGTTTTTCCCGATGAGCAACTCTTAACCGTGTCATGCAAACCTTGGTTCGCCGATATAGTAAATTACTTGGCCACCGGCTTGATACCTAAAGATTGGTCGAAATAGGATAAACTTTGATTCTTATCCCAAGTAAAACATTTTTACTGGGATGAGCCGTATCTTTTTAAATACTGTTCCAACCAAATCATTCGTCGGTGTGTACCTGAAAATGAGTTTAAGAGTGTGCTGTCTTTTTGCCACGATCAAGCGTGTGGCGGGCATTTTGGCCCAAAGAAGACAGCCGAGAAAATCTTGCAGTGTGGTTTCTACTGGCCACGTCTCTTTAAAGATGCATATGAATACTGCAAGACATGCTCCCGGTGCCAACACTTAGGTCGGATATCGCGGAGAAACGAAATGCCGCTCCAACCAATTTTGGTTGTGGATATTTTTGATGTTTGGGGAATAGACTTCATGGGACCATTTCCCAATTATTTTGGGAATGTGTATATTCTTTTGGCTGTTGACTATGTGTCAAAGTGGGTCGAGGCTGTGTCTAGCTGAACGAATGATAACAAGGTTGTCGTTCGATTTCTTAAAGAACATATCTTTTCTCGATTTGGGCACCCTCGAGCAATTATAAGTGATAATGGATCTCACTTCTGCAATAGGACTTTTGAGTCCTTAATGCGCAAATATTCCATTACACACAAGCTGTCAACACCATACCATGCCCAAACATGTGGGCAAGCCGAGATTTCAAATCGGCAAATTAAGCAAATCTTGGAGAAAACGGTTTCTAAAAACCGTAAAGATTGGTCACACAAATTGATTGATGCACTATGGGCATTCCGTACTGCATACAAGACCGATCTTGGTATGTCTCCATACCGGCTTGTTTATGGGAAGGCTTGCCATCTCCTAGTTGAGATTGAGCACAAGGCATTTTGGGCGATCAAGGAGTTGAATTTATCAATGGGAGATGCGGGCAGCAATCGAAAGCTGCAATTAAACGAACTAGAAGAGCTGTGAGATGAGGCTTATGATAATGCTGTCATTGTTAAAAACCGAACTAAGGTGTTCGATGAAAAACACCTTATGCGCAAAACGTTTAAACCTGGTCAACAGGTTTTACTCTATGACACTCGGTTACACTTTCACCCCGGCAAGCTCAAATCTAGGTGGAAAGGGCCATTTTTTGTACGCACCATATATCCGCACGGTGCGGTAGATCTTGAAAATCCGGAGAACGGTACTTTATTTGAAGTAAATGGACATCGATTGAAACCGTTCCTCACTGCGGACCCGTCGGAGGAGCTCCTGATTTTACAGAAGCCGGTTTACACTGATTGATCTTCCTCCATTTGACCCCCAAATTTTTTATCTTCTTGCCAAAACTTTATTTCAAACAAGTTTGGGGGTATGTACCATTTGTAAATATATAAATACAAAATAACATAAAAATAATTAAAAAAACATTAAAAAAAATAATAAACAGGGAAGTGCCGACATTTTCGACCCTCTTGGTGTAGCCTGACAGTGAGGACACTGTCAAGTTTAAGTTTTGGGGTGTGCTCGGTAAGTTTTCTTCCTTCGCATTCATATGTATATTTTTGCATTTGCATACTTATTTTAAAACCATAAAAACTGAAAAATTTTAAAATTATAAAAATTGAAACATTCAATTTTGGCCTTAATTGACTAGAGTTTGCCAAATAGGTTAACTTGCTAGGAACAACTGGATCTTAGACTTAGTGAATTAAAAACCCTAAAAATAACCTTTCTTAAAATTTAACGGTAGAAAGTATGTGTCTTGTAGTTTATTTAGAAATAGGCAAATTTCGAGTTGACTTCTTGGGCTAAGTTAAAACAAGGGAAAAGTATTGATATCTTTAATTAAAGTATAAGCTTGAAAAATAATTCCTAAGCTTAAGTCTAAATTCTGAAAATATATACCCTACAAAATTGCACAAACACGAACCTTGAAACTTGGAATAGTAGGAGAGACCTTGAAATGCTCTTGTCTAAAGTCCTTAGTACGAAGAAAAATAAAAAAAAATACAAGTGTGAATAAAGAAAAAAATGAACACTGGTTTGTGTAATTACTTAAGGCTGCAAAAAAAATAGAAAAAATATTTAGCGAGGGTGCTTCATCACCTAGTGTCTTAGACCAATTGGTTTGGGAGTCGCTGCTAAAGCCTTAGGTGTTACAAGACTAGGAATTACGCTTTAATGTGCAAACACATTTTGTAATCGGTTGTTGGTACCTCAAGAAGTATTAACGGTCGCATGAAGGATGTGTGAGCAAAAATTCATCTAAAAATTCACCAATTAAGAAGTGCTTTGGACGACGGACAAGTGTATGATAGCTTGATTAGAATTTCCAAATGTAGGGGTGATATATACACACACGTAGGGGTATGTGATTGGGGTTTAGATAAGAGATAGGAATGAAGAATATGACTTATATCTTTAATAGAGATGATAAAAATTCCTAAGTTGAGACAGAACCCTAGAAGGAAGACTTAAAAGATGCCGAAAGCTAAGTCTGTCTACAGAACATATATAATCTTAAGTTAAATGATAAGGAAGCGTGAAGAATACGGGTGGATAATTTACGAGTCGATGATAATAGAATTCCTTATTGGAAAACCTAATTGGAGAATAAAAGTCGATAAGCCGAATTGATAGGATTTTGTGGGTAGTATCCGCTGAAAACCCTCAGGAGACAACACTCCTCCTACTAGGGACACCTAGAGATTTAACGGCTTGTTGCACGAGCTCAGTGCAATCACGTTTCCCTGCGAAAGTGAGGCTAGGTCTTTTTCAAGAATAAAACTAGGTTTGCTCGAGGACGAGCAAAAGATAAGTTTCGGGGTATTTGTTCATATAATAATGTTGCATTATTATATTCCTCATTCTTATTCATTTTACTAATAAACATGTGCTTTTGATCCATGTCTGCTACATAGTTGCAGGTTACAGGTTCTCGGAACAAAACAGTGAAAATGATGAAAAGACGATATAAAAGTGAGACTACGACCAACAAATGGAAGAATCTTGATCATGCCTACAGTTTGAAGAATAAATGAAGATCAATAGACAATTTCACAAAGTACAAAGGCAGCGAAAGGTTTAAGACTTCGACACGAAGCAAACAGTAAAAGTCCACGACATTATGCACTGTGGAAAACTCGAAGAAAACTAGAAGACAATCTGAGAAACTAAGTGAAGAAACAAGAAGCTAAATGCAACCAGAAGCAGCACAGAAGAAATCAGACAACAAGTCCCTTATATGGCCGCGGATCCGCGGCCAAACATGGCTCTTGGCCGCGGTTCCGCGGCCATGATGAGCCTGTGTCGGTGTGAACTTTGACGGCAACTGGCGGCGCGTCAACTGGTCTTCCTAGGGGTATATTTGTAAAAGCAGATGTGCGTCGATTGTAACCCTAGGGTTTTCTATCCTCTATAAATAGAAGCCCTAAAACTTATTTTAGGTCATTCCTCTTTTCATTGAATAAAATTCAGAATTTCTTCATGTTTTGAGAGCATCAATTTGTAAGTAGTTTCTTTTATTTGCCCTAGTCTTAATTTTTATTTCTGCCCTAGGTTAAATTTATTCTCTGTCCTAGTTATATTTAGATTAGAACTTTTTATTAATCTGCATTAGTTAGATAATTAATCTCTTAAATCGAAAACTCAAATAAAAATCATGTTTTTTATCGATCCCTTAATGAGCGAGTAGTTCCTCGTTTGTTAGGGTTAGGAATAGGAAATGTTTGAGAGATGCAAATCTCTCACCCTTTTCTTGCCCATCACATATTAATAATTAGGACTCTATGCATACATACACATACCGCTCCCTACGGCACCCTACCCATGAGGTAACGGTGATATCGTAGTATAAAAGACCGGTTGTGCATATTTTCCATGGAGCTTAGGATAAGGATTAAGAAAGGACGGACAAGGACCTAGAGGAAGAAACATCGTTTCTTCCCGATCGTCCTAATCCCTTTTATTAATAATTACCATAACACCTAAGAGATCTAAATTAGGGCATTGAAAGCGATGGGAAATCTTAATTTTCCAAACTTAACCTGAACCTAACCCTAGCAAGATTTCTAATCCTAGTCTAAGTCAATTTAGTTTTTAGAGATAAATATCCAAACACCATTTGGAATTAACTCGTTAGAACAATTAGGAAATACACAACATCCCTGTGGACCGACCCGTATTCACCGGCTAGCTACCAAGCGACGCCGTTCTTGATTGCGGTAATTAACAATTTTTTATTCATCTTTCAAAAGCGCATACGCAGAAAACCTATTCCAATCAGTCCGCTGAGCCCGTATCTGGCTTAGCAGTTGAACAGAGCGATCCCTCAGTGGCTTGGTAATCAAAAGCGCCTCACGGAAGCACTTGATCTTGTCCTCAGCTGCGTCGAGCATCGCTGGAGTCATCTCCTCTAGATAAGGGGGAATGTCATCGAGCACGGACAGGAAGATCATCTGAAGCCGATGGAGAGAGGAGATCCTATACGAGTCAAGAGCTCGTGCAGCACCGTATCACATTGGTCATCCGTGAGAGTGGGATTCGCCAAGTGTGCAACAAAACGGGGAACAATTTCCTCAATAGGCACCTCCCATGGCTGCCGATTAGCATGCGGACGATTGCAAGCCATGACACTTCTCTGTTAAAATGATTGTTTGAAAGTGAGAAAGAAGAGGAGCATTGCTTAGATTATAAAGGGAGACATTTAAGTCTCGGCACAGAAAATGTTGTGCATGGTGGAACTATTTCTAAGCTCCGACAAAAGAAGGCATTTGAAAAAAAGTTTGACTCGGGAAAAAAAGAGAAAGAAGGTGAAAAGAAACCTTCATTAATGGGGCAGCACCGTACGTGCTTCTCACGTGGGCACCCACGCCAATGTGGAAAGCACAGAAAAGTTTCTGGATAAGAATTAAATTCTTATACGGCACCGCAAGTGCTCCTCATGCGGGCGCTAATGTGCAAAGCACAGAACAATTTATTACATAAGAGTTAAACTCTTAGATGGCTCCGAACGTGTTCCTCACGCAGGCGTTGTTCAGTAGAAAATATTGCATATTTGATATAACATTTTCCATATTTTTCTTAATATTTAAAGGGATTTATTATAAATATATAACATATTTGGATTTATCTCCAAAATACTCTTTACCATATGTTTATATATTATAATTACCATAATGAAGGAAAATATATGCATATAATATTTATAAGATATTTTGATAATTTAAATATGCATATCATATCAAATATTCTTAATCAAATTTCTTAAAGATTTATTACCATATATGATAATTAAGATTATATCTCTAAGTTAACAAATATTACTAATATTATCCATGGAGATATTATGCAGATTTAGCTCACATCAGGAGATCAAGATATTCAAGATGTCAGGATCAAAATCTGCCAATAAAATCGTAGAATCAATACTGGCAGAGACTTAGGAAATATTTTCAAAATCCAGATATGTAGAGGATCTCCACGTGTCAACATGAGGCCACAGCAGAAAACCAAAACCCTAACTCCTCCAAAGTGCAGCGGTTTAGCGGCCAAACCCTACATTCCGCGCGGATCCGCGGCCCCTTTGTGGCCTTTGGATCTGAGATTTTTGGTGGGTGGTCGTGATTGCATATGTTAACCTATGCGATCTAGGGTTTCTGATTTGAGGGCTATATAAAGGACCGAGGGCTAAAGTTAAAAATCATCACCTTTACCACGAAGCAAATCACCGTCAAAGAACAAGAGATTCACGACAGGTCCACGATTCGATGTGATAGAGCGACGCGAATATCGACGGAACATCTACTTCCTACGAGGAAGAGATCGAGAGCAACTTCTTCCTCTTGTAATCTAAACTTGAAGGACTTGTACTTGTAATGTTGATTAATAAATGTAGATCATTAGCTTAATTATTTCGCATTTACTTTCCGCATTTAAATTTCTGCATTATGATTTTCTTCTTTATCCTTTCTTCTTCTCACAACATGCGAGAGTAATTCCTAGCTTGCTAGGGTTCGTGGGATTAGGGTAGAACGATGGATGAGAAAATATTTTAATTCTTTTACATCTTATTAAGTTTATAAACTTTAGCAAAATAATTGTTAACATCCTTATCGGGCGCGCTACCAATTTATTGATAGTTGGGACCGCGATTTGAGATTAGATTAACAATTGTTTTGTTACGGGCTAGACATGAATAGAGATCAATGAAGGGACAAGGGTCAATAGTGGGGAAACCCTAGTTTCTTCCGAGAACCATAATCCTCATTCACCACTATCTATCTAGTTTTAAACCTATCAAAAAATAAAAGGAGTCGTCTTTGTTAGTCATCCATCAACTACTAAATCCTATGAACCCTACAAGCCTTTTCCCTAAAAAATCTATATCCGTATTTAAACTACATCTTAAAACTATTCTCTCTCTTACTAATCAACTGGTCTAAAGCAAGATTAAAAGTTCCACGCATCCCTGCGGACGACCCGTACTTATCTCGGTTTGCTACAAGCGACACCGTTATTGATTGCGGTAACTACAAACACTTTCACACAACCAATCAAATGGCGCCATTGCTGGGGATACGTGCATAAATTTTTTCTTGCTATTCGTGTTGAATTCTTATCCGATCCATAAAATAAAAATCAAAACCGCAACTTGCATATTTAACGATTATTGTGCGAACTTTGCAAGGGTATCTGGAGTCACTGGAACGTGGAATTTGAGATTCAAAGACTTTTAGAGAGGACCAGAGGAGCAAAGGAAGCCACTGCAGGAAAATGATCAAAAGATCCCTCAATTGCACGACGGAACCACGGCAAAAAGGTGGTTTTGGCGGCGGAACCGCGGCGGAGCGGAGGAATTGGAGCGCCAAACTCCTCTGCTATCTTCTTCACGTCTTTCTCTCTCCTTTAAGATCCAATAATTTGATTTTCTACAGGATTCTTTGCAAAATATCACCGCTCAAAAATCTTTTACGTGTTTTGTTATTGGTTTGTTTTTGCATATTTTTAACCGGACATTAAGGGGCAAAAACCAAAATTCAGATTAGGTGGGGATTTCATCACCCTTCGTAGGCCCCACAAATCACAAAACGAGTATCTGGATAACCCTACATTAATTAAAAAATATCTAGACCAAAACACTAAGGACCGTCGTGCTCAATTAGGATAGAGGAAAGTCATGGGTAATCTATCGCTTATCCACATCTCTCTCGTGGTGTCTAAGGAAAGTGGTTACTTAATTAGGCCCGCTATTTCAGTGATTCGTATAAAGAATACCTCCCACTTACTTGTCACTTAGCTGTCCACAAGAGTAATAAAGAGGTGGCAGAGGATTGATCCTGCATCTTGTCCTTTAGAAGTCTAGGAGCGGTCTAGTGACTTGACCTAGGTGACCGTAGTTCTTGGGTTATTTGTGCATTTTTTGAGATTTGTTGAGTCAAGCCTAAATTCTGACTTTTTCAAAACAAACCCTTTTAAACTTGTTCTCACACACGCTTCCACTTGCGCTAAACCCGCTTAGTGCATGTTCGGCTAGACACGGGATTCTAGTGCCCGTCATTTCCGTGTTTCTGCTCTCGACTCCGAATTTGGTACTTCTTCATCTTCTTTTTTCCCTTCCACCAACCATATCGACCGAGATGGACGGTTATCCATCAGATTATAACACCACCTTACCACCGCCCGTAGGTGCGCAGAATCCACCACGCATCTCTCTCTAAGAGAGATGCTACCCGATATGCGGTCATCTTCCTACTTGCCTATCTATTCCACCAGCCAATGGGGATAATTTTGAAATTAAACCCCACTTCATCAATCTTTTGCCCAAATTTCACAGGATTGAATCGGAAGACGCGTATGTTTTTATTACCAAATTCGAAAACGTATGCGCAATGATGGGCACTTCACAACTTTCAGTGGATGCTATGAGATTACGTCTTCTCCCTTTTATTTTGTGCGATCTAGCAGACAAATGGATTTATAACACTGTCGCACACTCTATTGCCAACTGGGATGAATTCGTTATAGCATTCCTCAAGAAATTTTATCTCAATCATAAGACCGCCCGTGTTCGAAGCGAGATTAACCAGTTTACCCATCTTCCCCATGAACCATTTTGGAAATGCTTTGAACGGTTTAAAGATCTGCTTGTCCAATGTCCTCATCACGGAATTAATAGATAGGATCTGTGTCGAATTATATATGAAGGTGTTAATCCAGCAACAAAAAAGATACTTGAAACCATTTGTCAATGTCATTTCATGTCTAAAGATGATGGTGAAGTTTGGAAATTTCTTAAAGATCTCGCTGAATAAATTTTACACTGGGAAAGCGTTAGACAATCATCGTCTAGGGGAGGTATCCATTAGCTCGATATTTCCATCACAATAAAAGCCGGAATGGCAGCGATGCAAAAGAAACTTGACGCTATAGAGAATAAATTCTCATCAGCTTCCCTAAATCAAGTTACGTTCCCCAAAACCGTGTGTGGTTGCTGTTCCGACCCATCACATTTGATGGAAGAATTTCCTTTGAATCCTCCGTTTTAAGGTCAAGAACAAACTAATGCTGCTTTTCAGCAACGACCTAGAAACGGTCCTTATTCTTCCACATACAATCAGGGATGGAGGAATCGTCCTAATTTTGCTTGGAACCAAAACCAAACTAAAAATCAAAAGCAGTTCCCAAGCAACTATCAAAGACCTCCCCCACAGCAACAGTAACCACCACAACCGAGTCAGCACCCTTTTCAACCGCAACCTTTTCAAAACCCGGCCAACAACTTTGATCCTTATAATAATTCTTTCCCAACGGCCGGTACCTATAAACCCACTGCGCTCGACACGTTCATTAAACAATCTACACAAACGACGGCCGATTTAACTTCTGCTATCCAAACTCTAGTACAGAACACCACTTCCCACGGCGAAAGCATAAAATCGATATAAGTACAACTTGCACAGTTAAATGTCGCGATGAGTGCGAGAGAGAAAGGGAAAGTTCCATCTCAACCTCTACCGAATCCTGGCCACTCACAAAGTTATAATGTGAGTGTCGTAACCACGTTGAGATCGGGAAGAGTGCTGAACAACCAAGTGGGTGAACATGTTGATGACGTTGATTTCAATGATATTAATGATACCCCGGCTTCTACTTCTTCTCCTACATCATCTAGTCCACCACCTTCTTCCGAGCCTATTCTCCGTTTTCCACTAGGCTCGAACCCTCAGCCCACTTCCTCAAGTCAACCTAAAACAATCCCAATTCCAATTCTGGGATCGATTCAATCCCCATAAACTTCTCCTCAAATGGTGGACCAAACCCTTATTGATAAAGCTCCTTATCCAAACAGGTTAAGGGCCACCAGACCAAGTCCCCAAATAGAGAAGATTGTGGAAAATTTTAAGCAAGTTAACATAAATATTCCTCTCTTAGATGCTATCCAACAAGTTCCGTCCTATACGAAAATTTTGAAGGACTTGTGCACTAGGAAAAGGAAAATTCAAGTGCCTAAAAAAGTTTTCCTAGCGAGTAATGTGAGCACTGCTTTTACCCAACAACTACCCAAGCAACGAAAGGACCCCGGGAGTCCTACAATATCTATTGCTATTGGGGTAAAAATATCAATCGTGCTCTACTCAATTTAGGTGCTAGTGTTAACTTGCTTCCGTATTCTGTTTATGAGCAATTAGGGATCGGAAAGTTAAAACCAGCGCACTGCACTCTTTAGATGGCCGATCGATCTATCACCCAACCTATGGGTGAGCTAGAGGACATGTTGATCAAAGTCGGGAAATTTATATTCCTTGTGGACTTCATAGTTATTAATACACAGCGTGGAGCAAACCCACGAAACCAAATTCAGATGATCCTGGGTCGGCCTTTTCTAGTGACTTCGAACGCTGTAATCAATTGTCGTAACGATTCTATTAACATATCCTTCAGGAAGATGTCAATTAAGCTTAACATTTACAAGTTGGGAAGTGAACCCTCCAAACCCTATGCTCTTGTATGTTCTGTCGAAAGGATAGATTCCGACAGCAGCAAACTTGAAGAGCTTCACGATACTTATCTCGACTCCACTAGTGCGTTGTTTGATCCTGATGTTTATTATACACATACGGACCCTTCTATCGAGCTGTCCGGGTCAACATCTAACGCTAAATATGAAGCTTTTATGGAGCCCGAGTATCATCCTCTTCTTTCCAATGAGATTATTATTCGGGATATCGATGAAAGTTTTGAAGAAATCTTCGCTGAAGAAATCGCATTCTTAGAAGACATGGGCGTCGTGATGAATCAACCCCCATTCAAAGAAGTTGAACCGCCATCCCTTCTTCCTATCCAGAACAAGAATGCGAGTAATCCACCATCACTGTTTCGTCTCTATAAGCCGAGACGTAACCCATTCTATTAAACCTCTTATCTCCTCCCCACTTCTTCACGTCTATAGGTGACATGTTCTTTTACCAACCTTGGTGGTACATTGATAAATTTTTTAATGATTGGTGTTGACTTTTGGCCTTTGTAAAGATTTATATTGACCAATAACTTTAACCCCCCCTCTTTATAATTTTAAAATACTTAATATTGTTTTACTCAAGTTTGGGGGAGATAAATATATATTTTGGCTCTTGAAAGAAAATAAATTTTTACAAAATTATAAGACAAAAATAAGTTTGGAGGAGAATTTCGCTATGATTAATTTCTGTCCCCTTTAAATAATTTTTCCTCCCAAGTCTACAAGTCTTTTTAAGCTTAACAGATGACATCAGTGAGGACACTGCTGCAAACAGGTTTAGGGGAGGTTTGTGCTTATTCACGCATTATTTTTCATTATCATAAATATAAGCACAAAAAAAATTGATAATAAAAGATTAGAAAGAAAAAAATTACATATAAAAAATAGGAAGAATTTAAGAAAAGCAAGAAAATTAGATGTTATTTTAAACGAAACTAGTAATAAGTAGTTATGAGCTGTTGTCCCAAGGGTTAGTAAGATGAAGGAAATTACTAATCTGAGGATAAAAATAAGTCTGAAAAATATTCCCAATTCTTACGGCCAAACATCTGAACGTTGATACCCTACTATATGCACTTTCACACATCTTGAAACTTGGGATAGTAGAGGATACCTTGAAATGCTCTTGTCTAAAAGTCTTAGTATGAAATATATATATATATATATATATATAAATCAATAAATATAAGTAAATGGTGAAGAAAAATGAACACTGGTTTTGTAATTACTTAAGGCAGTATAAAAAAAATATAGCGAGGGTGCTTTATCACCTAGTGCCTTAGACCAACTGGTTTAGGAGCCACTGCTAAGCCTTGGGTGTTGCAAAACGAGGATATTGCTATTTACGCCTAATTGAGTGAGCACATTTAGTTATCGGTCGGTTAATACCTCAAGAAGTATTAATGGTCGCATGAAGAATGTGTGAGCAATTCCATCTTCAAACATTCACTGACTAAAAAATACTAAGGCGGATGGACAAGAGTATGATAGCTTGAATTGAATTCTCCAAGTGTAGGGATATCTTTTACACACACATATGGGTATATGATCGATGTTTGGAAGAAAGGGAGGGAGGAAAACTAAATGTGATGTTTTATTGAAGGATGATGTGATTTCTAATATCTTTTCACGACCATTAAGATAGGGCTCATGACAACTGAAAAGCTGGAATAGTTGGAAACTCTTATTTTCTTCTTTCTTTTATATGTTCTTATCTTTGTATGTAACTTTCATCTTCGTTTTTTATTACCGGATTTTGTGGGTGTAATCCGCTGAAAAACCTCAGAAGACAACACTCCTCCTACTAGGGACACCTAGAGGTCTAACGGCTTGTTGTATGTGCTCAATGCAATCGTGCTGCCTACGAAAGTGTGCTACTTAGGTTTTTCTTTTTCTTTTTCTCCCTCTCTTGAATAACAACTTTGCTCAGGACGATCAAAGTTAAGTTTGGGGGTATTTGTTCAGTCGAAAATATTGCACATTTGATATAACATCTTTCTTACTTTTCTTAAATATTTAAAGGTGTTTATTATAAATATAGAACATATTTGGATTTATCTGCAAAATACTCTTTAATATATGTTTATATATTATAATTACCATTACGAAGGAAAATATATATATATAATATTTATAAGTTATTTTGATAATTTAAATATGCATATCATATTAAATATTCTTAATCAAATTTCTTAAAGATTCATTATCATATAAGATGATTAAGATTATATCTCTAAGTTAACAAATATTACTAATATTATTCATGGAGATATTGTGCAGATTTAGCTCAGATCAAGAGATCAAGATATTCAAGATGTCAGGATCAAAATCTGCCAATAAAATCGCAGTGTAATACCCAGCCCCTCTTATACCAAAAATCTGTATTTTGTTACTTTATAATTTTATTTATTTTAGTTATAATTTTACTTATCTTATTTATAATTTTACTTATCCTAAACCTAAAAAGAATTTCTTTTAACCCAAACTTAGCCCTTCCTCTAGCCCAGCAGCCCATTCTATTTTTAATAAACTTATTCCTTTTTCCCTTCAGCCGGGCCCGTTTCCTTTTTGTTTTCCCATTTAAATTTATTTTTCCTTGTACTGGCCCGGCCCAATCTTCCTTCACCCGCTTCAGCCCTCACCCGACCCGCACCAACAGTGCCTCCTTCCTCCAACGGCTACTTTCTTTCCCTCGAACGCGACCCGTTTCCTTCGCCGTAACCCACGCCGCCTCCTCCGCCCTCGCTCGCACGCCGTTACTCCCCACGACGCGCGACCCCGTCTCCATATCTCTCCTCTCGTACACACCCACTCACCATTTTCCTCACCTCGCTACCTCACTCCCTCGTTCTCCTTCTTCCTCCTCTCTCGACCCGCACCCGCGACCGCCACCATCGCCGGCATCACCCCCTTCTCGCTCACTCCCTCGCTCTCCCTTCTCCATCATCAGAGCCCCGACTCACTCCCTCAGCCGAGCTCGACTCCACTGCACCCATCTCGACAACCCCTGCACACCGCGCACCAACTACCTTCATCACTCGCCGCCGTCGACGACGACGACTTCGAGCCCCCATTCACTTTCTCTTCCTCCGCAACTCATCTTTTTCTCTCTCTCTCTGCACTTTCTCTCTCCTCACCTCGAACCTCTTTCTCTCTCTCCCTCTAAACTCACTAACGCATACTCTCTCTCTCTCTCTCCGAGCTCTCTCTCTCTCTCTCGTTCTCCCCCGAACTGAAACCACCTCAGGCCGCCCCCCTCACCTCAGCTGCAACCGACCCATCTTCATCACCTTGACCACAACCTCCACTAGATCGACACCTCTCCTTGCCTCTATCTTCCAAGCCGACCCTTCACTACCCCCAAGTCGAGGCCACCTCTGCACACCGCCGGAGAGCTCCCCACCACGTCGTCGACGCCCCTGCACCCTCTGCGTCGCCAGCAGCATCACCACCTCTTCCAAGCCCGAGCCCACTCCCCTCTCTCTCTCTCTCTTTCAAACCCTAAAACCCACGGCCAAACACCCATTGTGCCCCTCGCCGGAGCGACGCCGTCGACCATCGTCGACCCCAGCACCTCCCTGGTGATCCATAGCACCCCACTCCGCCTCCGGTGATCGCAAGACATCTCCGGGCAACTCCGACGTCGAACCCGAATCGCGAGCCAAGACCGTGAATCCAAACCACGCCGTTCGTCACGCGTCCGTGACGTTGCCGCTGTTGTACATCGCCCAAAACGCCTCCAGGCAAGTTCTCTACTTGCTTCATGCTATTCTATTTATGTTACAAATCCAAATCATATCAATTGCTATGTTACTATTCATAATAACGTGCGCTATTTACCTGTTCGATCTATGGCCCCAATGAAAATACTTTCTTAATTTGACGGAACTCAATTGTACAATCTGTCCCGTATGGATGTGAATGTAGTGTGTGAATTTTGCTGGAAAATATGACCGTTAACGACTAGAACAACTACCCCCAAGTTTAACCATAAAACTGGATTTTTCTTGTACCTGAAAACTATTAAAATCACCGTAAATTATATACATACTAGAATGATGCGTTCGAGGGCTCGAATCGAAGCCAACTCGACGAAATTTAACTCTATTCTAGTTTCCAGATATTCCTGTACTTAGACTGTGACAATAATTGGTTCGGAGTGCGACTCTGGACTGCAGTCCAGAGCGACTCCAATTGTGGCTTGCTGTTCCGTAATGGGTACCACAAGTTTTCCTTAACTCGTAGGTTGCAGAACTCCACTGTTTATTATAGGTGAACCTGTTATCTAGGAAACTCAAGTGGTTTCATCCTGTTTCGTTACAGTTTGTTATTTATTCTGTAATTTAAAAGATCGGGACGCATAACAGTCCCAACAGAATCAGAATTGACATACTAGTAATAAAAAGTATATAACTCCTGACGTGCAGATGCGATTGAAGATCCGTATATTGCGTTGAAAACCTTACTGAAAACCATAGAATTCATCCAACTGATGCGTTGCTAAAATCTGATCCCAACTGGGATTAAAATGCGTTGCGAAACGGATTTCTGATTCTGAAACCAGATTTCCAGCCGTGAACGCTTAAAATGAAATGGCTATAATTAATGATCCTGGAACTCGATTGGCATGAAAATAAATTCGATGGTTAGATAACTGAACATACTAATTATTACCGGTTCATCGTTTCGCTAAATTGTAATCGTATGATTTATGGTAAATTATGCAAGTGGTAGATTATTGATTCAGGACATCCTAAACATGCTTTATATATTGTTTATGCATCATATCATACACATGTCATTGCATTGATAACCTAGTGATAACGTGCATTTACCCAGTGTTAGATTTTAGTGATGATTGTGGCAAGTACGTCAGTGTTCGTGTATAAGTGATTAAGTGAAAGTGATACGTACTTGTACACAATCAGTGAACATTATTATTCTATTGCATTGTCGACGTCTGTGGGATGCGTGTACGTGTGACTATAAGTGGTATGGGACACTTATGGAAGCGCTTGCACGGGTGTCACAGATAAGGCACCAGACACTGCCATTTATCTTAGGTATTAGTCAGGACGTGCTTGATGGAGGTCCTGCCTCCAGTTCTCGCGCAGACTTGTCACGGATCGATTAGTATTTAGGGTTATGGTTAGCGTTTGATGTAGACCACGGGGTGTGGGGTAGTTTGAGTGTGAGTTCAACAGAATCTCGGGAGTCCCATGCCGGCTTATATATTTAGGGAGATATATGGAGATTTACAGGGTATGTGATTATCACCGTGATATACATGTTGGGCCCGTGGTCCCTTGACCTTGGGTTCTACTCTTGGGTAGAGGACACTCGCGAGTGGTTGACTCTCACACTTGGACTGACGATAGGCCTAGTGACCTGTGCAGAGAGACTTAGAGACTGATAGGGATACTGGCATTGAGATATCTTACTTACTGTGTTGACATACGTGGCATATCGTTCTACTGCTTTTTACTGTTCCGCTGCATTTGATTACTGCATATGCATATTCATGTTGTCATTGATTTACTGTTATACATATCTATTACTACTGTTAGAGTTGTCATATGATTTTATATATTATATTGCTATTGTGTCGCTTTGATGATCTGAGTATGCATGCTCAGTGTGAGGAGAAGATTTAGCCTGGACCAGGACTAGACGCATTTCACGGACATCTTGTTTATCTATCCAGGGTTATACCCTTTTATTTCCCATCAGGTCAGTTCTTTACATTGTATGGTTTCAGTTACTGCATTTCTCATTACCTGTGTGTTATTTACTGATTACTAGTTAAAACTTGAAGCCGAAGTGTGACTACGGCAGGACTTTTCCTTGACCGTAGGAGCATGGCTGGCCTTGTCAACCCCTCGTATTCCGAATTTTGGGAAGCGTGGCATGACATGGTTTAGTTGGTATCAGAGCCAGGTTTTGCTTAGATTGGGATTGCAGTTTTCCGTGTATAGCTTGGAAATCTAAGACATTCCTTAGTCTAGATGGTAAACTTGATATCCTTGATTCATATTCACATCGTGTGTTCAACTATCAATTCGCTAGGGTTTCAGGTGACTTGGCAAAGTTACGTGGTTGTGATTGTGAACTACATCACAGTTACACTACCATACTCTGTTTAAGTGACTTGGATGTTAGTTATATGTATGCCCTAGAGCCCATTACTGTACATAGGATGGATATTGTAGTGGATGCTGGGACATATATAGGGAGGACTTTCGTGCTCGACATGATAGTACGCTATCTGGTTACTCTTTACCTTAACGTGTATACTGTTTGTCTCTCTGTTACATGTTGGTAAAGCCCTTAGGATGTGTGCTTGACTACCTGGACTATGATGCGGATCATACTAGTGGGGACATGGTAGTCCATAAGTACATCCTTCAAGGTCCCTAGTCGTGGGTGTATCGAGACGGGGCATCGATATACCAGAGTAGACTAGCGTATACCTTCTCGACCCATACAGATGGGCGATGGATGATCCCATATCCATTGGTGTTTGACATCAGAGATGTTATACGGGTGCTCAGTGGAGACTGGGTACACTGGACGGACTCGCCAAGAACTCCCAGATGGTATTATACCTTACGTCAGATGGCAGTTCTCTGGTGACACTGGTACAGAGTAGTCTGTTGACCCGAGATCGTCATAGAGTCTTGTGTGGTTCCCACAGTGCTTTGATTTCCATCTTACCACGTCCAAGAGGGCGTGCAAAACGGTGGTTTTTGGGTACAGTCCCGAATCACATGGAGGCAATGAGCGATAGGAGGGGATTCGTCTCTCCCGGTATAGGGGGTTGATGTTGCGCTGTGTTCGATTGGCTATAACCGGAAATCCCTGACCAGGGTTGCTGAGATTTACTGGTAAGTGTTACCAGTAGTTTCTCGAACTGTTATAGGCCTCATATCGACACGACTTATCGAGCTATTGGGGTCTGACGTTTACCACCCCTAGGCGAGATATGCGACATATCGGACGACGAGACCGGACTGTACGGTAAGTGTTACTGGTTGGATTCACAGGAGTGTGAGCGGGCTTGCTCGTCGATCTTCTGATCGCTCAATACCCGGGTGGCCGTTACGTTTAGCAGACCGCTTGCGGCTTGTGGGTGTTTGATATGATCATCACCTGCTGCCGGCGTATTGACGAGTCTTTAGAGTCCTACACAGAGGTTTCCTGGCTCAAGCGAAACGAAATAGGAGCGCATATGAGATATGTGCAGGACCGAGAATGATGCGTGTATGTGATATCGTATTTCATTCTCGCGATGAATGTATCGATTGGTTATATGCGATATAACCTAGTTATCGAATCAAGCATTGATTCGATAAGCCGATACATAGGATACTAGTCAGTTATATGCGATATGACCGGATCGTTAAATCAAGTGTTGATTTAATGATTTAATGTAGAATTATATATTTGATATATTACTTTGCATTAACTAGTATTGGTTCATTTTAAATGGATTTTCTCACTTGGATGTACAAGTTGTATATGTGATATACTTTTTGTGCACTTGATTGTATCATGTTTGATGATACATGCTTACTTGAGTTTGTGTAAAGATTAAACCATGGTTATTTAAATGGTTAGGGTTTTGTTTTTTCATATCTATTTATTCATTCATTTCTTTCTTTCTTTTTGGCAAAAGAAAAGAAAAATGGTGGCTTTCTTTGGATGCATGTTGAAGCTTCATGAAGCTTTGACTAAGTCACCATTTTTGTCTTCATGCTTAACCCTAACCATTGACCTAACCCTAGTTTATTCTCTACACTTGACCATGGTTGGATTATGATAAGTATACATTTTATTTTCTTTTTGAAAAATAATGATCATAACATTTTTCATCTTCTTCTTCTTCTTCTTCTTCAATAAGAAGCTTGCCTCCATCAATGGCAATTTAAGAAAATGAGTGAGAAATCCAATTTTAAAGTGAACCCACTTCCTATTTCTTCATCCCCTACCACTTGCCAAGTAGTATAGGGTGTTTTCTTCACAAGTTTCATGACTTGGTGAAGTGGGAGCTTGATCTTGTGATGCCTCGACGTAGATCATCTTCGGCATCGTAGTCTATGACCTAGCCCGCCCTTCTCTCCGATGAAGCCGACGCTAGAGTCCGGGATTTGATTTGGACAGCAAGGAGACTTCATCATGGAGCTATGGAGGTGGAGAACCGGATCTACAAAGGTTGTATTTCCGTTCACTTAGTTAAGTTGTTAACTAGTTGCTTGTTTCGCCTAAAATTCTAGTTAACAATCCGTATTAGGGTTTCTCGGCACCCGTAAAATTTGAAATTGGCATGGTTGATGCCATGTGAGACCTCATTAGTGTGCCTAGGAATCCTACAGTGGTATCAGAGCTTAGCTAGAGCCTTAGGCGATGCGTAGACGGAGTTAGAAGTCCGAATAAACCGAAACCCTAACACAAATTTGCTCTCTGGATTTTTTCCAAAAATTGGGTTTTTTCCAAATTAAAAATATGCAGAAAATTCAGCAGGAAATTCTAAGAATTACGGTGCAAAAATTACCTAATGATCTGTCTAAAGTGCGGCGGAACCGCGGCATTAGCGTGCTAATGCGGCGGTTCCGCGGCCATTTTGTCTCTTCTCCCATTGAATTTTGCACAGTAATTCCTATTTTGCAGTGCTGGTTTTCCTGGGATATTTTTTTCTGAACTCAAGAGTTGAGTTTTCTAGATTGTATTGGGGACTCGGTGTTTCGATCGGATTGTCTAATTTTGTCTATGTGGCTTTCCGGATATTTTAGAATATGTTAAAAAGGTCGACCGGATATAAATACCCACTTTTTCCCCTGTCGGGAAATTTCCAAGTGTTGGATCTTTCCATGGTTTAAAGACGTTCTAAGTAGTGCAAGTAACGCGATGGTCCCTCTAGAAGACAACAAACCTTAACTCGATTATGTGACCGTCTTGAACTGCCCTTTGAACCTTAGGGTTTGGGGCAGTACGGCGTGCCACATGTGAGGCGTTGGCTTGACCCTTCTACGGCTGGACCGTTGGTACTGAGGCACGAAGTGAATGTTTTTAAACTAGTTTCATGTGATGAGCTGTTTTGGGAAAACTTGGGTGTTTGCATGTTCGATCGGAAAGTTTAACATTTTCTATTTATCCGGAATGGGATACAATAATTGGAATTCACAATAAGTTATGAGATAACTGAATGAATGTTATAAACATAGCAGTTTAGTCTCACTTGATCGGTTGCCACAGAATTTTGATGTGATCAAAAGTCCGTCGCAATCACGTAGCGTACGCGGATACTCGCCGGGTAAACTTAATAGACAGCCTCGCCCCATAGCCCCGACCAAGTGACTGTAGGAGAACCCCGTCGCCGAAAGCATCCGTTTGGGTGCTCGCGGCAGCGGTGTTCCGCCTTGGTGCACTTCGTCGACGGTATCGGGGGTGCGGCCGCCTACTAAAGTTTGCGACGAGCATTCGATCAAGATGTCGGGAATCTTGTTGAATTGCCCGACTTGATATTGAAAAGAGTTTTCGATTTTTGAGACTAAAATGCGGGGTTTATAATTGTTAGGCATGCGATGTCTAAGTATTTCATTTGATTAGGCATGCGATGTCTATGGAGGTTGCGGATTCCAACTGTTGTAGTTTTACACTTTCTTTTCTGCGACCGTAAGTGTAATATGTGATATCGCCGGTTTCGTTGCTATATGTCAACGACAATTGGGATGCGCATATTTACTTACGTTGATGACATGTGATGTTATCTGTTGCTGGATATGTTATATTGGATCGTCGTGTTTGAATAGCCGGGGTTTTTTTATGTGAGATGGGTGTTTTTCATTTTCATTCATGTAAAAACTTGTATGTAATATTCTTTTATTGGGGCACTTCCAGGTTGCGGAAGATGTCACCCTTTGTATATTATTTTTTTTTCCGCACTAGGATAGACCCAAGGAGGGGAGCACAAGTAACCGGGTTCTGGAGTCCAGTGGGAGACCAACTCGAGGAGTCGAGTCCAGGTCTCCTAACTCTAGAATTAGTAGGGTTGCTTGCCGCTCTCGTAGGGGTCTAGGGGTGTGGGTTTGGCTATTCATCGCGACCGTGGAATCCGTGTTTTATACTGGCTCATATTAAAAACACGGACGTCCTAGTATATCCAATATTTCATATGATTCTTCTGCTGCGATATCTGTGATGTGGTCATATGATATGTTCTGTGATGGATACTTTATATAGTATATATGATATATTATATAGGCGTTACTTATGTTTTACACCCGCGCTAGCCCTGCCCCGCTTTGCCGTTAGTTACCTAACCTAACGGTGCACGAGGGGACATCGAGGCGAATGCGGATGGCATAAGTGTACGTCGTATTTATCTGTGATGTTTAGGTATTTAAATGATGGGACTTCATTAATGTGATTAATGAAATAAAAGAAACCTAAGATGTTGTAGAATCGAATTTCAAAATAAAATAGGTAGCTACAGTTCTTGCTTTGCACAGTGGTATATGTGATATATCCTGCACCTTATTCGATAAGGAAAGAACCGAGATCCCTTCACCGGGAGTGACTCCTTTAGCAATAACTGGCAGATGCTACACACTCGGTTTGTCTTTTGATTGCTTTTAAGTGTTTTGCTTTGCACAGTGATATATATGATATATCCCGCACCTTATTCGATGAGGAAAGGGCCGACGATCCCTTCACCGGGAGTGACCCCTTTAGCAAAACTAGAAAAGCCTAAAAAACACTCCATTTCAAAATTCATTCGATCCTACAACGATATCAAGTTCATTACGCAATAGGTTTTCAGAAAAACCTGTCGTAGCCCTCCGTCATTTCAGATAAGTACTAGTTAGTATTCGTGCTACGTTTGTTGACTATGTTAAAGCGTAGTGTGCGGTAACTAATTAGTGCTTATCTGCATAAGCATATGATGCGATTGGATTAGGGTAGTCGTGCGACTTTGTTGACTATGTTAAGGGTCGTGTGGGTGGGTTTAATTCAATCGAGAAATGACGGGTTGAACTTGACTAGCACTTATGATTTGTTGACTATGTTAAGGTCATATAGCTGCTAGGGGCAAAATATTATCGGGAATTTCAAGTGTTGAAATTTGCAATGAGATTGCATACCTTCTATGAGATAGTTGGATCCCGATACCCGCTGCGAGTAAGAGTTACTCCTGGGAGAGTTTTATACATTACAATTAGCCGATCAAGTAGGTGTCTAGAAAGGTGTTAACGAGGTTACGCCTCTAGGAAAACGAGGTTTACATTAATTAGGTTCGTGCGAAAGCACGGGTGACCTCCCTCAAAGTATCGACACTGGCCTGGCTGAAAGATTGGCGAACTTGTAGTGTGTAATTAATCCCGGCTAGTCTTTCCTTTTAAGGTTTGAAGGAAGATTTGATAAAAACAGTGCGAGCCATCCTGATTAGATAAAATAATAACCAATCTATTCTTGCAAGAGCGCACGCTGAGTGTTTTCTTCTCTCTCTCTCTCCAGGTAGCGACCATATCACGCCTTAATCAAGATAATAATACGGAATATTGACCAAACCCGCTTGTTATACTGAGCTGGGGAGCGTTGGTCCCGCTCCAACTTATAATTGTTATAAGACAGAGCAGGAAATAGGGGAATACCAGATTTCCTATGCCGCCCAAACGAAGAAAGTGCATATGATGCATCTCCTTCGGGTGTGTTCATTGCAAAGAACTGTTTCTCGGTATCCTCTGCATCCTGGGTATTTGATACAGGATTAGGATCCCAGATATGTAATCTATTACATAGGGCTACAAAAGGGTAGAAAACTAAGAACGGGTGATAAGTTTCATGAGACAGAAAACGGGGCAAGTGTTGCAGCCAAGTCTGTTGGTCACTATCACCCTGTATGACCAGTACATTGATTCTGAACGAATGTTATTAAATACCGAACCTGATATACAAAATCATATCAGTCTCTTTACTAGTAAAGAAAGGATATAATTTTGTATTGCTGGATAATGTTTTGAACATTTCCTATATCAAAAGTTGATCGGTTCAGGCACGTTATCTAAAAGCATTGATGTTCTAAATCAAACTACAGTTCTTAGTATATGGAACACACACAAGAGGAAGAGTTCAGAAATGAACGGATCCTTCTTGAGGTATTGTAGACTAGGTCATATCAATGCGACCCGACTAGCTGAAGTTACATGTAGATGCATATTTAAATCAGTTTGAATTTACATCTTATGAAAACTTACCAGTCATGTCACAAAGATAAGATGACCACAGCTCCGTTTAATGGAAACAGAGAAAGAGTTAGTTTACTCTTGGGACTGATACATGATGATGTATGTAAGGTCTCCTGTCTACACATGCCAGGACTGGTTCTTTATACTTCATTACGTTCTCTGATAATCTCTCAAGATTCAGACATATGTTCCTGTTGAAACACAAGTCCGAACCTTTTGAGATATTCACAGAACATAAGTTTGAAGTAGAGAACCAATACGGGTATAAGTATTATGTCCTATGATAAGATCAGGGAGGAGAATACTTGAGCATGGAATTCCTGCACTATTCTAAAGGAGAATGAGATTCTCTCTCAGCATTACTCCTCTGTATACACCATAGCATGATGGTATATCGGGGCGGAGCAATAGCACCTTATGTGATATGGTGTGCTCTATGATGAGTACTACTGAGTTTCCTATTTCCTTTTGGGAGTTATGCACTTGAGAAGCTGCATACCTATTGAATAGGGTTCCGATCAAATCAGTTGCCTACCACTTCATATGTGATATGGAAAGGGAAGAGCCCATATCTTAATTTGGTTAAGATTTGGGGTTGTCCGGGCTATGTCTAAAAGCATAATCCGGACAAGCTCGAGACAAGGTCTGTTATGTACAACTGGAAAGGTTCCAGCTATACAAACTGCGGATGATGATTTGATAGAACCAAAGGATTCAATAGTTACCAACGAACCTCAGCCTCTCCGCCGATCTAGTGAGGTTCCTCACCCGCCTGAGAGATACTTCGGTTACTCTATGACAGTGGGAGTGAGGATTGCATCATGAGATGATGACCCAACTAGTTTCGAAACGGCCATCAGGAGTGGGACTCTGTAAGAATGGCTGGATGCTTAGCGATCTGAGATGGAATCCATGTACACCAACAAAGTATGGACTTTGGTTGCTATATCTGAAGGGTTAAATCCCCATCAGGAGCAAGTATATCTTGAGAAGATTACTTGGTGTAGATGGAAAAGTTGAGACTTTCAAAGCTAGACTTGTTAAAGCTTTTCGTCATCGACCAGGCGTGGATAATGATGAAATCTTTTCAAGTGGCTATGCTTAAGTCCATCCAGATCCTACTTGCCACGGCTACATACCATGACTACGATATCTGGCGGTTGGGTGTCATGACTGCTTTTCTAAATAATGTTTTAAAAGAGAGAGTCTATAAGTACACAGCCAAAGGGCTTCGTAGACAGTGGGAGTAGCGGAAACGTGTACAAGATACTTTATAGGATAAAGCAGGTATCGTGGAGATGGAACATATGTTTTTATGTAGTAGTCAAACAGTTTGACATCATCAAACAAGTAGATGAACCTTGTATATACAAAAAAATAGTAGGGAGTATGGTGATGATCCTCGTAGAGTATGCGGATGACATACTCTTGATAGGGAAGGAGTTTCCTATGCTACGCTCGGTCAATCTCCACTTATCACAATGATTCTCCATATAGGATCAAAGTGATACCTCCTAAATCCTGGGTTTTGGATCTATGAGATAGATCTAATTGGATGTTAGGATTCTCACTAGTTGTAGTGAGATGGTATCAATCGATCCTGGGGAGAATCACTGGAAGGGTTCCAGGGTGATAAGAACGACTGAAAGTCAGTCACAGGCATTGTCTTTACCCTCAGTAAAGGGACGGTATGTTGGAAGGGTTCCAAGCTAGATACCGTGGCATACTAGACGATAAAGGCTCGATACATCGCTACTTAAGATGCTACCAAAGAGGCAGTCTGGATGTATATTAGTTCATGAGATGAACTTAGTTCCACCCATTGTGTGACAATGGAGTTGTGGCTTAAGCCAAGGAACGTTCGTCCCATCAATGATCCAGACATATTCTAAGGCAGTACCATCTGATCATGGAGATGGTTGATCTCCAAGGAGATCGAGGTTAGGAGAGTAGACTCAGAGGACAACACGGCGGATCCACTTACGAAGGCCTATTCCCAGAGAGAGACTTTTATGGGATGGTAGAGTATGAGATACTACAACCACTGCTATCAGATGGCCCTAGTGCAAGTGGGAGATAGTTAGTTATATGTATGCCCTAGAGGCCATTACTGTACATAGGATGTATATTGTAGTGGATGCTGGGACATATATAGGGAGGACTTTCTTGCTCAACATGATAGTACGCTATCTGGTTACTCTTTACCTTAACGTGTATACTGTTTGTCTCTCTGTTACATGTTGGTAAAGCCCTTAGGATGTGTGCTTGACTACCTGGACTATGATGCGGATCATACTAGTAGGGACATGGTAGTCCATAAGTACATCCTTCAAGGTCCCTAGTCGTGGGTGTATCGAGACGGGGCATCGATATACCAGAGTAGACTAGCGTATACCTTCTCGACCCATACAGATGGGCGATGGATGATCCCATATCCATTGGTGTTTGACATCAGAGATGTTATACGGGTGCTCAGTGGAGACTGGGTACACTGGACGGACTCGCCGAGAACTCCCAGATGGTATTATACCTTACGTCAGATGGCAGTTCTCTGGTGACACCGGTACAGAGTAGTCTGTTGACCCGAGATCGTCATAGAGTCTTGTGTGGTTCCCACTGTGCTTTGATTTCCACCTTACCACGTCCAAGAGGGCGTGCAAAACGGTGGTTTTTGGGTACAGTCCCGAATCACATGGAGGCAATGAGCGATAGGAGGGGATTCGTCTCTCCCGGTATAGGGGGGTTGATGTTGTGCTGTGTTCGATTGGCTATAATCGGAAATCCCTGGCCAGGGTTGCTGAGATTTACTGGTAAGTGTTACCAGTAGTTTCTCGAACTGTTATAGGCCTCATATCGACACGACTTATCGAGCTATTGGGGTCTGACGTTTACCACCTCTAGGCGAGATATGCGACATATCGGACGACGAGACCGGACTGTACGGTAAGTGTTACTGGTTGGATTCACAGGAGTGTGAGCGGGCTTGGTCGTCGATCTTCTGATCGCTCAATACCCGGGTGGCCGTTACGTTTAGCAGACCGCTTGCGGCTTGTGGGTGTTTGATATGATCATCACCTACTGCCGGCGTATTGACGAGTCTTTAGAGTCCTACACAGAGGTTTCCTGGCTCAAGCGAAACGAAATAGGAGCGCATATGAGATATGTGCAGGACCGAGAATGATGCGTGTATGTGATATCGTATTTCATTCTCGCGATGAATGTATCGATTGGTTATATGCGATATAACCTAGTTATCGAATTAAGCATTGATTCGATAAGCCGATACATAGGATACTAGTCAGTTATATGCGATATGACCGGATCGTTAAATCATGTGTTGATTTAATGATTTAATGTAGAATTATATATTTGATATATTACTTTGCATTAACTAGTATTGGTTCATTTTAAATGGATTTTCTCACTTGGATGTACAAGTTGTATATGTGATATACTTTTTGTGCACTTGATTGTATCATGTTTGATGATACATGCTTACTTGAGTTTGTGTAAAGATTAAACCATGGTTATTTAAATGGTTAGGGTTTTGTTTTTTCATATCTATTTATTCATTTATTTATTTCTTTCTTTTTGGCAAAAGAAAAGAAATATGGTGGCTTTCTTTGGATGCATGTTGAAGCTTCATGAAGCTTTGACTAAGTCACCATTTTTGTCTTCATGCTTAACCCTAACCATTGACCTAACCCTAGTTTATTCTCTACACTTGACCATGGTTGGATTATGATAAGTATACATTTTATTTTCTTTTTGAAAAATAATGATCATAACATTTTTCATCTTCTTCTTCTTCTTCTTCAAGAAGAAGCTTGCCTCCATCAATGGCAATTTGAGAAAATAAGTGAGAAATCCAATTCTAAAGTGAACCCACTTCCTATTTCTTCATCCTCTACCACTTGCCAAGTAGTATAGGGTTTTTTCTTCACAAGTTTCATGACTTGGTGAAGTGGGAGCTTGATCTTGTGATGCCTCGACGTAGATCATCTTCGGCATCGTAGTCGATGACCTAGCCCGCCCTTCTCTCCGATGAAGCCGACGCTAGAGCCCGGGATTTGATTTGGACAGCAAGGAGACTTCATCATGGAGCTATGGAGGTGGAGAACCGGATCTACATAGGTTGTATTTCCGTTCACTTAGTTAAGTTGTTAACTAGTTGCTTGTTTCGCCTAAAATTCTAGTTAACGATCCGTATTAGGGTTTCTCGGCACCCGTAAAATTTGAAATTGGCATGGTTGATGCCATGTGAGACCTCATTAGTGTGCCTAGGAACCCTACATTGGAATCATACAGTTGATTTTCCAATTGCAATGAATTTCATCACATCTGATATTCTTGAATCTTTGTCCAATCTATATTATATCTTGATTCTTTTAGCCTGTGCCTTATAGCATTTTAAAAATTATTGTTTCCGGATCATGTCTTTCAACGACTCTTCCTCTATCTCCACTCCCCAGAATCAGACCGTTGAGATCCTGAGTGTACTGCAAGGTTTGAAAGAAGCGCAGGAGCGAACGAACGACTTGTTAGCTGAAGGACTGAGAATGCAGGTGAGTCAGGTACCAGCGGGAGTTTCTAATCATAAAAGGATCCCCGTTAGACGAGGAAAAGAGAAGAAGATGAAGCGCCAATTTGTTTCCCCGCGACAGAAACAGCAGAAGACCCCATGCCGTGGGTACTGTAAGAGACTAGGACATCTTCAAAGGGATTGTCGCCGCGCACAAGGGAAATGTCTGATTTGCGGATCCAGCAGACATCGTATCAACGGTTGCCCAAAAAAAAGGAGCTACAAGAAGGAGACTCATCCACACTCTCCACTTCTGCCAAGTGATGATTATTGCGTAGTTCGAACTTCGAGAATAAGGCGGACCCAACACGGGATTCAACTCGCGTTACGAGAATGCAGCGGTCTAGCAAACAAAGAAGAATTTTCATGTTTTCTAATTTCAGTAATAATGTAGTCATCCTCTTAAGAATATCACTTTCCAGTTGAAATCTTGTATCCGCTGAACTTTTGGTTGAATGCAATAAAATTTAAATCGTAATATATGTATCATTCTCTTGCTTTCTCTTTCTCTAATTCTATTCATTATCACAGTATTTTAATCCTAATCTTTCAGTTCCTGCAACCGCATATTTTCTTATACTTCGTACCCTGAGCTTTTTCCTTGATGTATTCCACTGTCTAATCATGACTTTTTCTTTTCAGACCATGGCCCACCCCGGAGCAGCGCCGCATCTAGATGAGGATGCACAGTCATGCGTTTCCTTAGACCACACGCTGATGAGTTCTGACGATGAGATCAACGGTCCCCAGGTCAATTTCGGAAACAACGATTCAGAGGACGAAGGAGCAGCCACCCCAGAGTTTAACATGATAGCTGATTCCGACGAAGAAGAAGGAAACCCTGAAGAGAACCCGATAGAGGAAGATCCCGAGGAAGACCCGATAAAAGAAAATCCAGTGGAGGAAAATTCCGTGGAAGAGAATCCAGAAGAAGAGAATCACATAGAGTCAGACCTCGATGAAGAATCTCTAGCCAAGGAAGAAGGACCAGAAGATCAAGACTCTGCGGTGGAAGAACTTCCAATGGCAATACCTGCGAGGCGTTATGGAAATGGACACCCTACCTGAGTGCGCGAGCCTACCACAACCTACTGAATCTCCACAATCGCGACTGACGGAATTTTTAGAGGTTGCTTTCTCCGGTCACATAAATCTGTGTATAGTTTAGGGCCGTCTGTTACTCTTCGAGGGTGCCTTGTTTCAGATTTTCTTGAATAAAATAAATCTTCTGAGTTTGTAAACCTTTTGATTATTGGTTCACTTGATACTTGATTATTGCTCATATCCATTTATTTTTCCTGCTGAGGTCCCTGACTGTCCACCCCTACTCATTGTATTATTTTCACCCTCGTTTCGATTAGAAAGTACCGCACCCTGATCCTGGGAATGGGCCACCATTCATCCTTCGTCTGTGCCCCGTTTGAATTCTCCTGGGAGGAGAAAATTTTAGGAAAATTTCCGAGTTCGCTAACCCTTCAAACTTTTGATTCATGTGATGTACCAATCGTTATCCTCCCCATGCTTTCCCCTTGTAGTCCTTTGTTGCTCACCATTACTTCCTGTGCTGACCCGATCCTAATCCCCTTAATCTTCAGCCTAAAACCGCCCCACTCCGACCTTCTGATTGAGCCACACTTCCTTGTAATCCCTACCCTAACTAGCCCTATACATTTCTTGTTTCCTTTTACCCTATATATATTTAGGGACTTTATTATTCGAAATTTGGTTTCCATTATCTTGTATTTGTCGAAGAGTGCGTGTTATTGATTAATTAGTTTTATGGATTGTAAGCACACTATTGTTATCTTCAGTTTTTCAATAGCGCAACCTTACACCGCGCATACTTTTGGTCCATATTTCTTAATTTCACTATACAAGTTTTCTAAAATATTTTAAACATATTTTATCGATACATTACCCTAAAATGTTTTAACTTACCGACTAATTTTCACTACTTTATTGTCGTTACTTTATTTTCGGGTTTTGTGCCTATGATTACTATGATAAATGGTTGACATCTTCTGCTTGCTTTTGATAGGCTTAGATGTGCACATAATTGGGTTTCGACTTTTATCGAACACACTTTGATTATTACTGTTCGTTATTGTTACATATATTCTCGTACACGTGTAGTTGCCCTTATGGTGTTTCTGCATTATACATATTAGGCCTATCGTTTGTATGTGGTTCTTACATATATATATATGTACCTTCAAAATTTTGTCTATCCGTTTTAAGTAAATCAACATGTATTAGTGTTCGATATGATACATCTTCACTTATTATTTTATAGCTTGTTGTTTCTTTTAAATTTCGAGGACGAAATTTTTATAAGGATGGTAGGATGTAATACTCAGCCCCTCTTATACCAAAAATCTGTATTTTGTTACTTTATAATTTTATTTATTTTAGTTATAATTTTACTTATCTTATTTATAATTTTACTTATCCTAAACCTAAAAAGAATTTATTTTAACCCAAACTTAGCCCTTCCTCTAGCCCAGCAGCCCATTTTATTTTTAATAAACTTATTCCTTTTTCCCTTCACCCCGGCCCGTTTCCTTTTTGTTTTCCCATTTAAATTTATTTTTCCTTGTACTGGCCCAGCCCAATCTACCTTCACCCGCTTCAGCCCTCACCCGACCCGCACCAACAGTGCCTCCTTCCTCCAACAGCTACTTTCTTTCCCTCGCACGCGACCCGTTTCCTTTGCCGTAACCCAGGCCGCCGCCGCCGCCGCTCTCGCTCGCGCTCCGTTACTTCCCACGACGCGCGACCCCGTCTCCATATCTCTCCTCTCGTACACCCTTACTCACCATTTTCCTCACCTCGCTACCTCACTCCCTCGTTCTCCTTCTTCCTCCTCTCTCGACCCGCACCCGCGACCGCCACCATCGCCGGCATCACCCCCTTCTCGCTCACTCCCTCGCTCTCCCTTCTCTATCATCAGAGCCCCGACTCACTCCTTCAGCCGAGCTCGACTCCACTGCACCCATCTCGACGACCCCTGCACACCGCGCACCCACTACCTTCATCACTCGCCGTCGTCGACGACGACGACTTCGAGCCCCCATTCACTTTCTCTTCCTCCTCAACTCATCTCTTTCTCTCTCTCTCTGCTCTTTCTCTCTCCTCACCTCGAACCTCTTTCTCTCTCTCCCTCTAAACTCACTTACGCATACTCTCTCTCTCTCTCCGAGCTCTCTCTCTCTCTCTCTCTCTCATTCTCCCCCCAACTGAAACCACCTCAGGCTGCCTCCCTCACCTCGGCTGCAACCGACCCATCCTCATCACCATGACCACAACCTCCACTAGCTCGACACCTCTCCTTGCCTCTATCTTCCAAGCCGACCCTTCACTACCCCCAAGTCGAGGCCACCTCTGCAAACCGCCGGCGAGCTCCCCACCACGTCATCGACGCCCCTGCACCCTCTGCGTCGCCAGCAGCATCACCACCTTTTCCAAGCCCGAGCCCACTCCCCCCTCTCTCTCTCTCTCTTTCAAACCCTAAAACCCACGGCCAAACACCCATTGTGCCCCTCGCCGGAGCGACGCCGTCGACCATCGTCGACCCCAGCACCTCCCTGGAGATCCGTAGCACCCCACTCCGCCTCCGGTGATCGCAAGACATCTCCGGGCAACTCCGACGTCGAACCCGAATCGCGAGCCAAGACCGTGAATCCAAACCACGCCGTTCGTCGCGCGTCCGTGACGTTGCCGCTGTTGTACATCGCCCAAAACGTCTCCAGGCAAGTTCTCTACTTGCTTCATGCTATTCTATTTATGTTACAAATCCAAATCATATCAATTGCTATGTTACTATTCATAATAACGTACGCTATTTACCTGTTCGATCTATGGCCCCAATGAAAATACTTGCTTAATTTGACGGAACTCAATTGTACAATCTGGCCCGTATGGATGTGAATGTAGTGTGTGAATTTTGCTGGAAAATATGACCGTTAACGACTAGAACAACTACCCCCAAGTTTAACCGTAAAACTGGAATTTTCTTGTACCTGAAAACTATTAAAATCACCGTAAATTATATACATACTAGAATGATGCGTTCGAGGGCTCGAATCGAAGCCAACTCGACGAACTTTAACTCTATACTAATTTCCATATATTCCTGTACTTAGACTGTGACAATAATTGGTTCGGAGTGCGACTCTGGACTGCAGTCCAGAGCGACTCCAATTGTGGCTTGCTGTTCTGTAATGGGTACCACAAGATTTTCTTAACTCGTATGTTGCGGAACTCCACTGTTTATTATAGGTGAACCTGTTATCTAGGAAACTCAAGTGGTTTCATCCTGTTTCGTTACCGTTTGTTATTTATTCTGTAATTTAAAAGATCGGGACGCATAACAGTCCCAACAGAATCAGAATTGACATACTAGTAATAAACAGTGTATAACTCCTGACGTGCAGATGCGATTGAAGTTCCTTCTATTGCGTTGAAAACCTTACTGAAAACCCTAGAATTCATCCAACTGTAGAGTCGCTAAAATCTGATCCCAACTGGGATTAAAATGAGTTGCGAAACGGATTTCTGATTCTGAAATCAGATTTCCAGCCGTGAACGCTTAAAATGAAATGGCTATAATTAATGATCCTGGAACTCGATTGGCATGAAACTAAATTCGATGGTTAGATAACTGAACATACTAATTATTACCGGTTCATCGTTTCGCTAAATTGTAATCGTATGATTTATGGTAAATTATACAAGTGGTAGATTATTGATTCAGGACATCCTAAACATGCTTTATATATTGTTTATGCATCATATCATACACATGTCATTACATTGATAACCTAGTGATAACATGCATTTACCCAGTGTTAGATTTTAGTGATGATTGTGGCAAGTACATCAGTGTTCGTGTATAAGTGATTAAGCGAAAGTGATACGTACTTGGACACAATCAGTGAACCTTATTATTCTATTGCATTGTCGACGTCTGTGGGATGCGTGTACGTGTGACTATAAGTGGTATGGGACACTTATGGAAGCGCTTGCATGGGTGTCACAGATAAGGCACCAGACACTGCCATTTATCTTAGGTATTAGTCGGGACGTGCTTGATGGAGGTCCTGCCTCCAGTTCTCGCGTAGACTTGTCACGGATCGATTATTATTTAGGGTTATGGTTAGCGTTTGATGTAAACTACGGGGTGTGGGGTAGTTTGAGTATGAGTTCAACAGAATCTCGGGAGTCCCATGCCGGCTTATATATTTAGGGAGATATATGGAGATTTAAAGGGTATGTGATTATCACCGTGATATACATGCTGGGCCCGTGGTCCCTTGCCTTTGGGTTCTACCCTTGGGTGGAGGACACTCGCGAGTGGTTGACTCTCACACTTGGACTGACGATAGGCCTAGTGACCCGTGCAGTGAGACTTAGAGACTGATAGGGATACTGGCATTGAGATATCTTACTTACTGTGTTGACATACGTGGCATATCGTTCTACTGCTTTTTACTGTTCCGCTGCATTTGATTACTGCACATTCATATTCATGTTGTTATTGATTTACTGTTATACATATCTATTACCACTGTTAGAGTTGTCACATGATTTTATATATTATATTGCTATTGGGTCGCTCTGACGACCTGAGTATGCATGCTCAGTGTGAGGAGAAGATTTAGCCTGGACCAGGACTAGACGCATTTCACGGACATCTTGTTTAGCTATCCAGGGTTATACCCTTTTATTTCCCATCAGGTCAGTTCTTTACATTGTTTGGTTTCAGTTACTGCATTTCTCATTACCTGTGTGTTATTTACTGATTACTAGTTAAAACTAGAAGCCGAAGTGTGACTACGGCAGGACTTTTCCTTGACCGTAGGAGCATGGCTGGCCTTGTCAACCCCTCGTATTCCGTATTTTGGAAAGCGGGGCGTGACACGTAGAATCAATACTGGCAGAGACTCAGGAAATATTTTCAAAATCTTGATATCTAGAGGATCTCCACGTGTCAACATAAGGCCACAGCAGAAAACCCAAACCCTAACTCCTCCAAAGTGCGGCGGTTTTGCGGCCAAATCCTACATTCCGCGGCGGATCCGCGGCCCCTTTGTGGCCGTTGGATCTGAGGTTTTTGGTGGGTGATCGTGATTGCATATCTTAACCTATGAGATCTAGATTTTCTGATTTAAGGGCTATATAAAGGACCGAGGACTAAAGTTAAAAATCATCACCTTTACCGCGAAGCAAATCACCGTCAAAGAACAAGAGATCCACGACCGGTCCACAATTCGACGTGATAGAGCGACGTGAATATCGATGGAACATCTACTTCCTACGAGGCAGAGATGGAGAGCAACTTCTTCCTCTTGTAATTTAAACTCGAAGGATTTGTACTTGTAATGTTGATTAGTATAGGTAGATCATTAGTTTAATTATTTCGCATTTAATTTTCTGCATTATGATTTTCTTCTCTATCCTTCCTTCTTCTTCTCACAACATACTTGAGTAATTCCTATCTTGCTAGGATTCGTGGGATTAGGGTAGAATAATGGATGAGAAAATATTTTAACTTCTCTTATATCTTATGAAGTTTATAAACTTTAGAAAAGTAATTGTTAGCATCCTTATCGGGCACGCTACCAATTTATTGATAGTTGCGACCGCGATTTGAGATTAGATTAATAATTGTTTTGTTAAGGGCTAGACATGAATAGAGATCAATGAAGGGACAAGGGTCAATAGTGGGGAAACCCTAGTTTCTTCCAAGAACCCTGATCCTCATTCACCAATATCTATCCAGTTTTAAATCTATCAAAAGATAAAAGGAGTTATCTTTGTTAGTCATCCATCAACTACTAAATCCTATGAACCCTACAAGCCTTTTTCCTAAAAAATCTATATCCGTATTTAAACTAGATCTTAAAACTATTCTCCTCTTTCTAATCAACTCTTCTACAGCAAGATTAAAAGTTCCACGCATCCCTACGGACGACCCGTACTCATCTCGGCTAGCTACAAGCGACATCGTTATTGATTGTGGTAACTACAAACACTTTCACACAGCCAATCAAGCGCCAATATGCAAAGAACATAAGTACCTATCTTAAGAATTAAATTCTTAAGTGGCGCCTACATGCATAACACGTAAGCGCTAGCGCCCAAGTTCAAATCAGTAGAATTAAATTCTACATTTCCCTAACAAAAGTTGGGATATTCTCTGTTAAACAGAGTCGTTGGATCAAAAATCCAATGGAGATGATAAATCATCAAGATATATAATTAAGAGAAAAACATCTCTCGGATCTTTCTAAATAAGAAAGATACTCTCGGTTGGATCAAAATTCTATTTTTGGGAATATATTCCCTAATTCTTTCCAAACTAGAAGACTGCTCTATGTAAAATAGAGAACCATTGGATTAAAAATCCAATGGTGATTAAAAATCACCACTTGACAGAATAAATTCTGTATAGGGAAAAAATACTTTCCTAATCTTGTTAAAAACAAGAACATCTTCTGTAAAACAGAAGTCCTTAGATCAAAGATCTAATGGTGGTTAAAATTCCCCAAATCAATTTTGAGACCAATTAAATCAATTGGGATCTCTCAATGAAAGATTTTCTCAGAATTAAACAAACTTCCCTCTACTATATAAAGGACCCGAGACTTCAAGTCTCGCACACAAAGAACCCCCCATAAGCTTTTACAAATAAAAGGGCACAGGAGCTCTAAAGAAAAATAAAGAAATAGAATTTAATTCTTAGAGAAGGAGCTTTTACTTCATTGAAATTCTAGGTAAAAGGAAAACACAGAGACCGTATTGTCTCTCTTGTACCATATCCAAGAACTCAGTTCTTTCTCTGGAACTGAGATCCACAAGACAAATCTCCCACAAGTTGAGAATTTAATTCTCATCGGGAAGATCTTGTTCTTGAGAATCAAAGATTCAAGAAAGAACAAAGAAAAACATGAAAAGAACGGAGTTCATAATACTCCAGGAATTCAGAGCTTAGCTCCTTAAAGAACCCGATCAAGAAAAAAATATATATATAGCGCCTTACGTGCTCCCCACGTGGATGCCCTCTTTAAACAGCGCCTTACGTGCATCCCACGTAGGCACCCTCTTTAAACAACGCCAGCGCCTCACGTGGGTGCTGAAGAAAAAGTGCTTAGCACACCATGTATAGCCAAAATGACTGAGTGCTCAGCACTAATTGGGCAGCGCCCAATGCCGCACGTGTACCTCACATGGACGCCATTTAAAACTGCATAGCACTTCACATTTAATCAATATGACAAAAGTCTTCAACGCTCATTGGGCAGCGCCCATGACTGAATACTTCACATGTCATATATGTGAGCATCAGAGCCCAAACAAGTGCCTAGCACTTTTAAAAAGAATAAAAGAATGAGCAGACTAAGCCCAAATCAGCTAAGTTGCTAAAGTATCCTTTCAACAGAGCCCAAACGCTCTTTTGTTGGATCTGAAATAAAAATGATGATCCTAAAAATTGTTAAGTGGATTTTAGTCTCAAATCGGACTAACGTATCCTTAACAAAAAAACCGATCGAGCTCCAAATGCTCACATACATTTAAGTCGATCTTAATCTCAAACTAGATTAACGATCCTCAAATAAAAACCTAAATCTAAAATATGCAGATTTGGAGTAATCCACGCTCTATGGGCGACAACATAAATTAGTCTCCGTATACAATCCACGGGCAACCAAAACAAACAAAAACACATACGACACGAAGTGAACTTCTGGAGCAGGAGAAAGTGGTTATCGCGATGCGGTAACGTAATAAACTACAGGGACTTGTGCCTGCAGGGAAGAGCGTCCCCACAATCAAAAAACCTCTCGCAAATGAGGGGGAATCTGATAAAGTTAGCTACAACGGTCGCATTCGTTCAAACCTCCGATATACGGTTCCATAAATCAGCTTGGCATCTTCGGAGAGGTGGACGGATAAATCCAAATAGCATTTGCCCCCAGATTCAGGCAAAACGATTTATCCCAGTTCGTCTCTGTTTTCGGCGGCGAACAACATGCTTTGCATGTGAGTGCTCACATGTTTAACACGCAAGCGCTGCTATAGGATTTAATCCTAACTGCAGTAAGTACTCACATGCTTTGCATGCGGGGCGCTGCTCTCTATTTTTATAAAAGGTACAACGAGTCTTGAGATTTTAACGGGAACAACGCCTTGGCCCTAGGTGGCACCATCCCACTAACACAAAATCGGATAATGGATTTGGTAACCAGCGAAGTCAAAACATTGGTGGTTGAAGCCGAGGCCCAAAGGGACGTTGGCAGCAGTAGGAGGTTGTACCCCGCACAGTACGATCTGATCGAGTTTTCCAACGGCTACGTCATTCCTAAGTTCGAAAGATTTAACGGGACAGGAAATGCGAATCAACACGTTGCTCACTTTAAAGCGTCGTGCGGAAATACAGGGGGCAATGATGCGCTCCTTCTCTATCAATTTTTCAATCGGATGACTCGATCATGACGTTCGCTCAAATAGAATCCCCGTTCAACCAATAGTTCATGAGTGTCAGCGATAAAATCACCATTGCCGACCTTGTAAGGACCAAGCCAAAGAACAATGAAAGCGGCATAGATTTTATAGTCCGATGGCGCAATCTTTTTGTCAAATGTGAACCATCGTTGGAACAAGACAAATCCGTCAGTATTCTTATAGAAATTCTGAACAACAGAATAAAACCTTTCCTGTGTACCGCAGGCATCAAAACATTCCAAGAGCTGACCAAGAAGCTTCAAATGTTGGAACGCTCAAAATCCGAGTCCACTCAGGATCTCCAAGTCATAAACAGACCGAGATATCGGAAGGGCGACTACCAGAAAGGCGAAAATTACAACAGCACCAATTCTCTCAATAGGCAGAGAGTGAGCGGAGCGAAGGCTAACAAACCCCAGGAGCCAACTTTGGAGGAAAGAAGAAATAAGGTCTACTCTTTCAAAAAAGACAAGGTTTACAAAATATTCAAAGATGCTCTGAAGAATGTCATGTGGCTACCAGAACCAAAAAGGCTAAGTGAAGTGAACAAGGCTGATCATCCTAATTATTGTCCATACCACCGAGTGTTAGGACACACTATCGATGAATATTGAATTTTCAAGGATTGGGTCGGGAAACAATACAAGGCGGGAGAAATCTCGTTTTCCCGTGGCGTGTTGACAAACGATCAAGCCGTGACCGCCAATTTTATACAAACAGAAACCGAGATATTTCGGGAACCGACCACTCTCAATTGGTCACCCTTCCCCGAAAAGAGCAAACTACAGAGACAATCCAAAGGTCCAGCGAGTAACGTTGATAAGGAGGGAGCAACGGACAGATGCGCGATCAATACAGTTTACATGATCGGACCTAGAGAAACGAACCCTCCTATGCTTCACAGCCATGATGATGATATGGTTGATGCCGCCCAATACTAGCTCGGTTCAGATAATAATGAGGACCCTTCTTGAACTGCTAAGCAAAACGAGCCCATGGTTCTTGGAGAATCAAGCTCAAGCGATTGTAAGGCTACGCCAGCGTCCCGGCCATCAATCCATGGCCAAACGCGGAACAAAAACTTTTAAAACCGGCACTAACGTAACCCTAAAACCCGGATCGAACCATTAACCCTATAACAGTTAACTGTAAAATGGAGTTTAAGAGATTATACCGATCGAACCGTGTCCTTCGGTCTTCAACCACTTTCCAAGCTCTTCGCGGCTGCCCCGAACAAGTTCGCTCTCCGATCTCCCTTATCAAAGATGATCCACGTCGAGGATTACTAATACGGGCTCCCGCCTCAAAACCGAGGCAACTCGGGCATCCAATTTGCTCGCCAAGATACCCAAGGTGAAGTAGAGATAGTGTGTGAATATTTTGTCTCAAAGCACCCACGGATTTGGGTGGAGATGAATGAAGTTTCCAAGAGATATGAAGAATATGAGCATAGAATTTGGCTTGGAGAAAAAAAAACTTGCTGGAAATTGGGCTCGGCCATGAATAATGTCCTCTGTGGATTGGCTTTGAAGTGGTGAGGTGTTAATAAAATTAAGCAACACATAAAAACCATTTAACAAATCAACAGCCACTAATCCTACAAAATATCTCATGCAAATATCCTAAGCATGAAAAAACCATTAAAGCACAAGCATGAGTCACTAAATTTTGCCGGCCCAAAATTTCCCTCACAAAAAACAAATACACACACAAACATGCACTCGAAAATAAGCCCAGCACAAAAATAAATGGCCATGAAATTTCCAACACATAAAATAATCACAACCTGGCAAACAATGCTCACGAAATTGCCAAGCCTAAAATTACGAGCCAAAGAAAAACCATGCAAACAAAATACTCATAGTTTCACATAACACATTTAAACATTAAACTAAATCTTTAAAACGGAAGAAAAGAAAATGGCAACTCCAAAAGTAAACTCGTAACGAATTACAAGAATACCCATCATCCGTATATACATACCTGCATCCGTATTCCGACTGAATACGAATACAATGAAATGAAAATATTCCAACAATCTAATACTAGGATCCGGCTTAAACCAAAGCCCACTAGTATGATCCGTCCGATCATGATCCGTGCACAAGTGCACGTATATGATCGAACCCTGCCATAAAACCATGTGGCCTCTACAACGTTTCGCCCGAACTAGGGAAACCCTCTGTGTGGGACTCTAAAGACTCGTCAATACGCTGGCAGTGGGTTTAACCATAAGCACGTCAGTGGCACTAGCTGTACGTAACGGCTACCCAGGTATTGAGCGAAAGGGAGGCCGACGAGCAAATTCATCCTGAAACCCTACTGAGCCTGACAGTGATAATATCCGTACAGTCCGGTCCGTTCATCTATAAGTATCGCATATCGGGCCTAGGGGGATGGTAAACGTCAGACCCCCAATAGCGTTATAAGTCGTGTCGGCGTGTAGCCCAGAACATCCTGAAAAACTACTGGAATACCTACCAGTAAATCTCACTTGCCTTTTCCAAGGACTTTATGTAATAGCTCTCCTAAACACAACGCGATATCACCCCCAATACCGGGAGAGACAAATCCCGTGCTAATCCGCTCACTACCTCCATGTAGCTCGGGACTGTACCCAACTAAAACCAGTTTGCATGACTCCTTTGAGCCGTGGTAGGGTAGTAGTCAAAGCACAGTGGGAATTCATACGAGACAAATGACGATCTCAGGTCGATAGACTAACCTTTACACATGTCACCAGGGAACTGCTATCTGACGACAGGTATAATACCAACTAGCATGTTCCCGGCGAGTCCGTCCGGTGTACTCATAACCTAATGAGCACCTGTATACATCTTAGGTGAACCAACTGACACCAATGGCTTGTGAGATCGGCCATCGCCCCTCGTCGGGTCTCGATCCGTATACACTAGTCTACACTCGGAGTATCGATGCCCAGTCTCGAAACTCCCACGACTAGAGACACTTTAAGAATGTGCTTATAGACCACCCAACTCTCACGTATATGATCGCCATCATACTGCTGGAAGTTAAGAAAGATTCCTATGGGCTCTATGAACATGTAATAGTGATCTGTAGTGTCACCTGAAGCATGTACACGATGATAAAGACAAACCATATAGCATACTATCACCTCGAGTAAGACTGTCCTGCCGGTATAGGTCCTCCCTCAATCATTGCAATCACGTGCCTGCAATCCAATAATTAACTTTGAGGGCACTATATCCAACAATATCCCACTTGCACTTAAGGCTAATTATTGCGGTGTTGCATACTCACAGCCCGTGTGATACCGAACACCCAACTCCTCTACTAATCAGTTTCACAAAGCTCATTTGTAAAACTATTGTGTTCAAGAAATAGTCTCAGTGGGTGGATCCGCCCTGATGTTTCTTTCTATGTCTCTCTTTATCTCAAATTCGCGGAGAAGGCCATCTCCCGAAAATAAGCAATACCCGTCTTAGAATATGTCTGGATATCTGATGGGACCCAGTTCACAAGTGAACTCCAAATCCAGCAAACTTCTTAGACTGTATCGTCAACTGAATTTAATCAGTATCCTGCGCCACGCCTCCCTCAGTATCTGCTTGGACCACCTGTCCAAACTACTGCCCCTCGTCAGAGGGAAAACTATAACTCTGACAATCACTCTTTCATCCAGGTCACCTTGGAAGCCTGGAATGATAACCGTCTCCCGAAGGAGGCTGCCGTTACCAAATCCCTAGAACATCCACTTATGTTCTAAAACTTCTTCCGAACGCTTCTCCAGGATTGGATTAATATCTACTTATTGCATCTAGTGCAAAAAACAACATCTGGTGTGGTACTTGACATCTCATGATTGACTCAATTGCCTAAGCAAGTGATATGCCAATCATGCACATCCCTCTCCCCTTTAGTCTGTAAGACACCTTTAGAGAGGGTGACTCCATCACCTGTAGGTTCATTACCATACCAGGAGTCGTCCATTCTAAAACACTTTTAGAATGTTGTCTAAGTACCCAGATTTGGACCCTTCCCAAATCTAGATTTAAAATCATAGATCTAGTGACCAAAATGCTTAATGTAATATCCATATCCTATGTGGAGAAACCACTGTCTGACAACTACAGTATAACCGATCGTAGTATAGGAATTTCACTTCCAACAAAATGTATGTCATCCATATACCAGTACATCACACCCTACTACCTTCTTAACAGATCCATCTCCTATTCTGAAGAAGTCAAAGCCTATGACTTTCACATCAAAAATAGATGATCTATCTCCGCTATATTTTCTTTAGTCTATAAATAGATATAAGCTACTTATCCACTATGCTTCTGCTGCTCCCACTGACTACGACAACCCTCTGGCAGAGTCATATACACATGCACTTCTAAAGCTAGTTTAGAACGACGCTATACTCATCCTCCTGCCAAGTCTCATAGCCTGGAACAAAAGTAGTGTCAAGTCTGGGTAAACAAGAACCTCCCTGTCACCGTCTTTGAGGATACCGAAGTACCTCTCGGGTGCCTGAGGTTACCCACCATATCTGCGGAGTGGCTAATGGAATGTCAAACCTGATTGAATCTTTAGGTTCTATTAAATTTTTCGGTAATCGTTTGTGGTTCTGGAATCACTTCCAGTTCTACCATACTCCCGCTACTGTTTTCTGAAAAGTCCATTTTACTAAAACTGTGGCGAGTCAAGAACAATATCACTATTGATCTTCCAGATGGTAGAAAGTTAACCCTCGTCAAAGCCCAGGTTAACCCACAAACTGCCATTACAGAAACATGCCTTGATTTATCCAGAGTCTGGTTTTAAGCATAAGCCGGACAACTCCATATACCTTAACATCGTTAAGATATGAACCATTCTATATACAATATAGAAACAGAGGAACTGATTTAATTGGAACCAGATTCAAATCATGCAACTGTCTCCAGTGCATGTCAACTAAATGGAAGGAGGCCGATCAGCATTACTCAACTAGGATTGGATCCAGATATGAGTAACCTGAAGGAGAAGCAAGTTCTCAAAACCATTACTATCAACTGAACATCAAACATAAGTATCTATATCTTCAATCACCTTGAAGAATCCTGATACTTGCAACACATGGTTCTCTACTTTATTCTTGTACCTATAACTTCTCAAAACTTGGACCTTGTATTTCTACGGAACACTTGTCTAAAAATGGAGAAGTCACAACTAAACAGAATATAGTACGAGGACCTACCCCTCTGTCCTAATGGACACTAGATAACATACAATACTTTGTATAAGTCCCCTGAGTTGAATAACTCAAACCCTGTGCGTCGTAGGTTGAAAACTTACTTATGGTTAAGAAGAATTACACCGCTGTCTAATGATCCTTACCTAACCATCAACTGATACAGGTAAATGTCATGGACATAATTTCAAAAAGTTATATCCACTTTATAAAATAAACATACAGATATATCAGTTTGAAATTAGTGCATAACAACGGATATTCAAAACCAAATATTTGCCGTCAGGCAAAACCCCAGGTGATTTCCTCAAATATCACCAATTACAACGAATTCCGATATAATGAGGATGATCACCTAATTCCCAATAACTTACTCCCACTCATCATCTGTAAAACCATACAGATGTGAGAATCAAACCTGGTAAATACATACCCTGGAGCAAGGATCTAATTGGGAAATCAGTTTTCAATTAACAACGCATGGTGAAACTAAAACATGAAAATGTTTCGAAGGGGTATCCGAGTATTCCTAGTAATGCCTCTTCCATCATCCAGATTCTTGACTGTAACCGTATATACGCGGTTTGTTCGTGAATGATAGCAGTCGCAATTTACTTTGCCCTCTTTCTAATCCTTTTATTTATCTTTACTTATTACCTTCTGTACATCACACTTAGGCTAATTGGTTTTCTTCCTTCCCCACCTTTCGGCATCAGCCTATGGTTTGGAAGAAGATTATCCAAAAGCGTAATAGGTGTATCCCCCGAATTCTAGGAGTACTCGCAACCTGAGAGAAGGTAAAAGGAAAAGACAACTGAATAGTCCTATTCATTTTCTCCAGAACCGGAAACCATCCCCGAATCTGAAACAAGTTTCTTCGAGTTCGTATGTAACTATACGATGGTCATATCCAATAAAAATGGGATCTGCGTAGTGATACGGGATGTTCCGGAGAAAAGCAAAAAAAGTAGGAGTGGCAATATTGTATACAACTCAGACAATCCAAAAGCCAGTGTTTTAAGAAAGTACGGTTAACTTGGTCACTGAGTTATAGTCTAGGGTCGGGACATGGTCGCTGCCAAAGAGAGAGAGAAAAGAAACACTCTACGTGCACTCTAACCTAGATCAGAATGGTTGATCACTTTATCTAATCAAGATGTCTCCCACTGTAACCTCAAATTCTCCTCCAAACCTGAAAGAAGAATTAGTTTGGATCACCCGAGGAGTAAACCAACTCATCAGTGGGATCGGGATCCAACTATCATCGCATGATAACGTGACGGAATCCACTCACGTTATTACACTCCAGAAGGTATGCGCAAGCCTGGCAAGTTTCCTGTATGTTTGAAACTCCCGATGTGATTTTTACCCCATGCTCTTATGACCTTGACAAAGGACAACATATCATAAGTCACATGTCAAGTTCTACCCATCATCATCCAGGTTAATTTGAACCCACCCGTACATACCCTTGACGAAGGAAAAAATAGTAGTACGACTGTTCCAAACCAACGCATCTATCTATGCAACAGAAAAGTAACAAATAGCTACCATACACTATGCCTTGACGAAGGCCAACATACATAGCATGATTACTAAGTGCTACCCGTCTGAAATGACGGAGGGCTACGAATGGTTTTTGGCGAAAAACGTTTAACGTAATGAACTTGATATCGTTGAAGGACCGAATAGCTTTTTATAAATATATAGTGGCGAAAACCTTTGCTAAAGAGGTCACTCCCGGTGAAGGGATCTCGGCTCTTTCCTCGTCGAATGAGGTGCAGGATATTCTAACCGAATACCGCGATGCAAAGCAAAAAGTAATCGACTATAGTGAAGTTATTACCCTGACGCAAGCCTCTGTCCAAGGGGTCACTCCCGATGAAAGGATCTCTGCCCTTTCCTCGTCGAATTAGGTGCTGGATATTCATAACCGAATACCACTGTGCAAAACAAACGAGAACGTCCTTGCAATAACAGCTTTATGAAAAATGTTCCAACAACATCGAATAGGTCTATTTTCTTTGCATTGATCAGAATCAATGCAGTCCCATCAATTAATCACACCACAAAGAACGAAAATATGATATACGTATATGTCATCCGCATTCGCCTCTGGGTCCCGTCATCACCCGTTAGGTTACTTAACTAACAACAGAATGGGGCCTGGACTAGCGCGGGTGTAAAACATATACAACATCTACTAGTATATATATCAATATATGATAATCGCTCTAGGCGTGATAAATGCAACATCACAGAAAAGTAATAAGCATCACAGAACAATACAGATAATCTGGGAGCCCCGGATTTCCTTTGAGCCGCAAGTGAAACCCGACGTTCCCCTGATCGTGTGGATAGCCTGTGCAATGAAAACCTAGACCCCTACGAGTGCAGCAAATTACCCTCCAAAACTAAAAGCGAGGCAGCCCCTTTCAGCAAAGTGAATGGACCACCCAGCACTTCACGGAATCCGGTAACTTGAGCACCCCATCTTGGGTCAACCTGTACCCCTACGAGTGTGGCGAATAGCCCGCCAATTCTGGAGTGAGGCCCCCTCCTTCTCAAAGCCATGAGATGCGGACCCGTTACCCTCTAGATCCCGGCTATCCGTGCATTCCACTACGGGGTAATTCTAGTACAGAAAAGAAAATATGTACAACGGTGACATCGACCTCAACCCGGTCGTGCCCCAAAAGAATAATATAAAAACAGGTAGTGACGGCAGTCCACATGTCGGACGCTCGCCCCGCGATATCAAATGTACAAATAAATCCAAACTGTACTAATATTGCACGCAAGCTATCCACCACAACGAATCCGCAACATTACAGTACAACACAGAACATCAACGTGAATGTCAAGTTCGTAAACCCGTCTAAAAGAACTATAGCAATTAGACAAGTTGTACCGCTCGAATGACATTCACGGTCGCAGATAGAAATGTAGGTACTGTAAGCTTTAAACAATGTTAGAAAATATCAACTTCAAAATAACCCCGAATAGCCCCCAAAAAACTAGATAAAACTATATCAAAACTGGGCTAAACAAACAACACCACTGAACCAATATTCCAGAGACCATACTACAACCAAAATTCCAAGTCCAAACTCACATTCATGGCCGCCCGGCTCGGAAAATTCCTTATTGTGGCCGGTCCAATTATGTTAGATTGGGATCGTATTTGGTGTGAAGTCTAGTAGTCACCTAGGTAGTTTTCTGCAGTTGCTAAAATATTTTTCTGAAGACTCATAGAAAATGACAGAGAATGGAATATGGTTTGGTGTTGTTTCGGGGTTGTTTCGGTTTCGATACTTTAATATTGTCTAAACCAACTACTATGTGGTTACTGGGTTTTCTCTGATACCATGTAAGGCTACGCCAGCGCCCCGGCCATCAATCTATGGCCAAACGCGGAACAAAAACTTTTAAAACCGACGCTAACGTAACCCTAAAACCTGGATCAAACCATTAACCCTATACTAGTTAACTGTAAAATGGAGTTTAAGAGATTATACCGATCGATCCATGTCCTTCGGTCTTCAACCTCTTTACAAGCTCCTCGCGGCTGCCCCGAACAAGTTCGCTCTCCGGTCTCCCTCGTCAAAGACGATCCACGTCGAGGATTACTAATACGAGCTCCCGCCTCAAAACCGAGGCAGCTCGGGAATCCAGTTTGCTAGCTTAGATACCCAAGGTGAAGTCGAGATAGTGTGTGAATATTTTGTCTCAAAGCACCCAAAGATTTGGGTGGAGGTGAATGAAGTTGCCAGGAGATATGAAAAATATGAGCATAGAATTTGTCTTGGAGAAAAAAAACTTGCTGGAAATTGGGCTCGACCATGAATAATGTCCTCTGTGTATTTGCTTTGAAGTGGTGAAGTGTTAATAAAATTAAGCAACACATAAAAACCTTTTACCAAATCAACAGCCACTAATCCTACAAAATATCTCATGCAAATATCCTAAGCATGACAAAAACATTAAAGCACAAGCATGAGTCACTAAATTTTTCCCGCCCAAAATATCCTTCACAAAAAACAAATACACACACACATGCACTCAAAAATAAGCCTAGCATAAATAAATGGCCATGAAATTTCCAGCACATAAAATAATCACAACATGCCAAACAATGCTCACGAAATTGCCAAGCCTAAAATTACCAGCCAAAGAAAAACCATGCAAACAAAAGACTCACATTTTCACATAACACATTTAAATATTAAACTAAATGTTTAAAATGGAAGAAAAGAAAATGGCAACTCCAAAAGTAAACTCGTAACGAATTACAAGAATACCCATCATCCGTATATACATATCTGCATCCGTATTCCGACTAAATACGAATACAACGAGACAAAAATATTCCAACAATCTAATACTAGGATCTGGCTTAAACCAAAACCCACTAGTATGATCCGTCCAATCATGATCCGTGCACAAGTGCACGTATATGATCGAACCCTGCCATAAAACCATACGGCATCTATAACATTTCGCCCGAACTTGGGAAACCCTCTGTGTGGGACTCTAAACACTCGTCAATACGCTGGCAGTGGGTTTAACCACAAGCATGTCAGTGGCACTAGCTGTACGTAACGGCTACCCAGGTATTGAGCGAAAGGGAGGCCGACGAGCGAACTCATCCTGAAACCCTACTGAGCCTAACAGTGACAATATCCGTACAGCCTGGTCCGTTCATTTATGAGTATCGCATATCGGGCCTAGGGGGATGGTAAACGTCAAACCCGCAATAGCGGTATAAGTCGTGTCGGAGTGTCGCCCAGAACACCCTGAGAAACTACTGGAATACCTACCAGTAAATCTCACTTGCCTTGGCTAAGAACTTTGTGTAATAGCTTTCCTAAACATAGCGCGATATCACCCCCAATACCAGGAAAGACGAATCCCCTGCCGATCTGCTCACTGCCTCCATGTGGCTCGGGACTGTACCCAACTAAAACCTGTTTGCACGACTCCTTTGAGCCATGGTAGGGTAGTAGTCAAAGCACAGTGGGAACTTACACGAGACAAATGACGATCTCAGGTCGATAGATTAATCTGTCCACATGTCACCAGGGAACTGCTATCTGACGACAGGTATAATACCAACTAGCATGTTCCCGGCGAGTGTTCAGACCATAATATTGCATTTTTCATTCCCCTATTCTTATCCGTTTTATAAGTAAACAGGTACTTTTGACGCTCGTTTGTTACATGTTACAGGATACAGGCCCTTGGAGCAAATACAGTGAATAAGACGAAAGCTGACACAGAAAAGGGACTTTTGACAAACAAGTGGACGGATCCTAGTCAAACCTAGTCGAAGAACATTGCAAGATCCAAAATGTCAAGTGAACGGTCAAAAGATCCTTACAAGTCTTCACTGAAGATCTGGAGAAGACCCAGAAGTCCAAACAGAGAAAGAAGTGAAGAAACAGAAGCCCAAAGAGCCAAGGAAAGAGCACAAAAAAATACAGAGCCTGACTCCTCAGTTTGGCCGCGGAACCGCGGCCAAACCCATGCTGGCGCCGCGGTTCTGCGGCCATATAGGGCCCGTGTCGGTGCATATTTTCTGAGCTGTTGCGTCGGTGCAGATGTTAGGATTTTTCGAGGGCAAATCTGTAATTGCATATCTACGAGACTCTGAAACCCTAATTCTCCTGTTTGCTTATAAATTGTAATTTTAGATCTGTAAAATGTATGCCTCTTTTCAATAAATAAAATTCAGAATTTCAGGAAATGATATTCAGATCTCTTCTGTCTTCTACTTGGAGGGAGCCATCAAATCAGTAGGTAATTTTATTTCATTGCTTTTATTTTCTAGAATGTTTTCTCATCCCCTAATGAGCGAGTAATCTCCTCGCTTGTTAGGGTTAGCCTTAGGGAAAGGGTTGAGAGATGAGATCTCTCACCCCTTTCAATGCCACCTTCACCTAATGAATTAGAACTCCACACATACGAGCACAACCGCTCCCTGCGGCATCCTACCCATCGAGGTAACGATGAACCGTAGTATAAAGGGCCGGTTGCGCGCGTTTTCCGTGGGGGTTAGGTAATTATCAACAAAGGAAGGATACAAATCTAGAGGAAAAAACATCTTCCCGAGAGATTTGGATCCACTTTATTAATAATTATCTTAACATCTAATAGATCTAAAATGAAGGCATTGAAAGCGGTGAAGAAAACGTTAATCTCCAAAACTTCCCCTAAGCCTAACCCTAGCAAGACTCTTAATTAGATTAATTAGATCAGATTTTATAGATTCTTATAAACCAACCAAAACGACATTTTGAATCAACTCGTTAAAACACATAAAAGAAATTTACCCGTCTCTGTGGATCGACCCGTACTCACCGGCTAGCTGCGAAGCGACGCCGTTTCTGATTGCGGTAAACTCATATTTTTGACACAAATCAAATGACGCCGTTGCCGGGGACGGCGTAATCTTTCTTTTTGTAAATTTTCGGGTTGATATAAATTTTAAAAATTATAAAAATCTGAAAATATAAAAAAAAAATTAAAAAAAAATTATCAAATTTGATCTGTTTGAAGGGTGTATCTTTTGAATCTTGCAGGAACAGCGAAGGATTGAGGATCTGGAAATTTACAGAGGGCAAAACAAAAATTGGTACAGAAGAACAGAGAGGAATTGAATGTACAGAACCACAGAATTTTTTCCAGAACCTGATCCCCTCACTTAGCCGCGTTTCCGCCGCATTAGGGGTCCCTGACCGCGTTTCCGCCGCAACTTGGCCACGTCAGCAGTTCAAAATTAGTGGGTTTGTTCTCTTTTCTTCCCCTCTGCAACCTACAATATATCTCTCTGTAAAAAGTTTTCTGCAGGAATTCTTTGCGTAAAGAGTCTTTCTCCCCCTTCTAAATAATAGATTTGCTGCAGGTTTCTTTGCGCCGCGCTAAAATTGAATGCAAGTGAATTTTTGTTTTGCATAATTTAATTGGACTCTAAGGGGCTAATTGACCAAACTCAGATTGGGTGGGGATTTCATCACCTTTTCCAGGACCCCAGAAAACACCTAAAGCATTTTGCATCGACCACAATTAATTAAAAAAAGATTAGATTCAGACCTAAGGACATCGAGCTCAATAGGAAAAGGACTAGTATAGGCATCGGCCGTTTATCCTAACCGACTTTGCGGTGTCTAGGCTAGTGGTTATTAATTAGGCCCACTGTAGTGGTGGTTCCTTCCCACTTACCTGGCCGTATTTTTCCGTGAAGAGGCGGTTTGAGGTCCTATTTCTAGCCCTAGTTAGGAGCTGTCTAGCAGACCTAGGCAACCCTAGATCTAGGCTTGATTGTGCATGTGTGGTTGATACATTTGTGTCACGAGTCCCATTTTCTAAAACCTTGCAAAACTCTCCAATAAAAAAAAAATAAAGAAAAATCTTTTCAAAACTTGCAACTTGCCGCTAAGAAAACTTGCACCTCACTTCCACCATTTCTCCTTCATTGACGTTATCTTTCCCCCACATTCTGTTTTTTCCTTTTTTCTGACTACACTATCCCTTTTAGTGTATGTCACTTTGGACTAGGGATACTAACGTCCGATTAGTCCGTGTTTCGTTGGTACCGACCGACGAACCCTTCGACGAACCCTTCGTCGACATTCCGTCCATTTCCTTACCTCCACCTTCAAATTCTTCTTTCGAAGGTATGTCGGGATTTAACCCCAACGATACCTTACCGACGGGAATGATTCCACCTCCGCCAGGTGCGAATAACCCGAATCTACCGCCTGTTGTAGCGTCCGCATGAGTTGCGCTCCAGGATCTCTTCTACCCCGTCCGCACTTCTCTACCCACATGTCTTTCACCCCCACCGGCAAATGGGGATAATTTTGAAATAAAACCACACTTCATCAATATGCTACCTAAGTTTCATGGTTTGGAATCCGAAGATGCATATATTTTCATTAATAAATTCCAAAACGTTTGCGCCATGATGAAGACAACCCAATTAAGTGATGACGCAATAAGGCTAAGGGTCATTCCTTTTACCTTATGTGACCTAGCCGAGAAGTGGCTATATAGCACCGCATCACATTCCATTAGAAATTGGGATGAGTTTGTGAGAGCTTTTCTGAAAAGTTCTATCCTCATCACAAAACTGCTAGAATCCGAAACGAGATTATACAATTTTCACAGCTTCCTTCCGAACCATTTTGGAAGTGCTTCGAGAGATTTAAAGACCTACTTGTTCGATGCCCTCATCATGGGATAGAAAATTGGCAACTTTGCCAAACATTATACGAGGGATTGAACGCAGCAACGAAGCAGTTGCTAGAAACAATATGTCAAGGTCATTTTCTCTCCAAGTCTAGCGACGAAGCTTGACAGTTTCTTGAGGACCTAAGTGAGCAAACAATTCAGTGGGAGAGTACCAAGACCACATCATCTTCTTCAGTTGGTCAATCTAGGGCAGGCATACATCAAATAGATATGTCGATAGCTATGAAGGCCGAGATGGCCTCACTTATGAAAAAGCTAGAAGCCATTGAGACAAAAATCTCATCGTCTTCTCCTGCCCCTACTCTACCCACAAGAACTGTTTGTGCTTGTTGTTCTAATCCATCGCATTTAACCGAAGAGTGTCCTTATAATGCACCTATTCAAGGACAGGATCAAGTCAATGCTGCATTTCAGCAATGACAAAGAAACGATCCGTACTCTTCGACATACAATCAGGGGTGGAGGAGTCACCCAAATTTCGCATGGAACCAAAATCAACAAGTCCAAGGAAATAATAATCAAAGTCCTCCTCCTCCACAACAACAACAAGCACCTTTACAAACTCAAAACCAGCAACCTTTCCAACAACAACCTTATACAAATCAAACGAACAATTTGGTTCAACCAAATGATGATAAGGTTATCTCGCTCGAAAAAAGTCTAGATGCATTTCTTAAGCAATCTACAGAATCCGCAGCAAGATTTGAAAGTTATGTTCAATCTTTAATGAATAACAATGCCTCACACGATCAAAGTATCAAATCTATTAAGGCACAAATTGCACAATTAACTGCTGCGTTGAGCGAGAGAGAAAAGGGAAAGCTTCCATCTCAACCATTGCCCAATCCCGGTCACGCACAAAACGCATATCACAATCACAATGTAAATGCGGTGACCACGTTGAGATCCGGAAGAGAGTTGCAAAATAATGTGGAAACTAGTGATGACATCCCCGCCGGTGGTTCTTCTTCTTCTTCCCCTTCTTCATTTTCTTCACTTCCTTCTTCACCTTTTTCTTTAGAGCCTATTCTCCACCCTTCACACGGCTCGACTTCTTCTGACTCGAACGGATCCATTTCTCACAACACAAACGCATCCTCACTGGGATCCGTTCCTACTCCACATTCTACTCCACAGACTTTTGACTCAACAAATTTTCAGAACGCTCCATTCCCAAACAGGTTGAGTCCTAATAAACCAAATACACAAGTGGAGAAGATTGTGGAGATATTTAAGCAGGTTAGCATAAATATACCTCTCTTGGATGCTATCCAACAAGTCCCTTCATACGCGAAAATCTTAAAGAGCTTATGCACCTCGAAGAGAAAGGCATCTCAAGTACCCAAGAAAGTGCTAGTGGCTAGTGCAGTGAGCAATGCTATTAACCACCATCAAACCTTACCCCAAAAACGAAAGGACCCCGGCTGTCCTACGATTTCCATCATAATTGGGGATAAGAAAATTAATCGAGCCCTTTTAGATCTTGGGTCTAGTGTTAACCTGATTCCCTACTCCGTGTACGAACAATTAGGGGTTGGAGAGTTGAAACCTACTCGTTGCACTCTCCAAATGGCTGATCGATCAATCACCCATCCAAGGGGTCAGCTAGAGGATGTGTTGATCAAAGTTGGGGAGTTCATATTCCCCATTGATTTTATCATCATGGATACACAACCTGTTGCTAACCCAAGAAACCAAATTCCGGTGATTCTTGGTCGACCATTTTTGGCCACTTCAAATGCCGTAATAAATTGTCGCAATGGCTCCATGACTCTATCCTTCGGAAAGATGTCTAGTGAGTTCAATATTTATAAGATGGGAAGTCTGCCCCCCGTGCCTAAAACTAGTACACGAGAAGTTTGCTCTATTCACGAAATCACGCAGGAGAACTGCGAGCTTGAAAGATTCTTGTTTGATGAAAACAGTTTTGACGCCACTAGTGCGTCCCTCCTTGAGCCTACCACTACCGATGTTGATTATGAATGTTTCACTTTTTTGGATGATGACGACTCACAGCCCGAATATGAGTCATTTGAATTTTTGGATGAGTCAGTCGAGCCATCCGAATCGGTTGTTTGCAGTGATTTCGAACCTGTGTTGGAGTCCTTTGAGTTCGAGGTAGATTCCGCAATGATTCTTTCGCCTCCGAAACTCGAACTCACACCCTTGCCGTCTCACCTTAGATATGCTTACATAGGTGAGAATGAGATCTTCCCATTATCATATCGGCCTCTCTAGCCCTCGAGCAAGTTTTTGGTTGGACTATGGTGGACATCGAGGAGATAAGTTCCCTCATAATTGAATATCATACACAATTGATGGATGATGCCAAGTCAATAGAGGACCCACAGGAACATTTTGGGGGTATTGTGGTGAGTCAACCTCCTCCTTTAGAAGTTGAAATACTCCCATTTCTTTTAATAAGTTACGAGAATGCCAATACTCCACTGATTGCTGATCATTTACATTCTCGTTTCGATGCATCACCATCACCTGTATATTCACCTCTACACCTCCCATACCACTACTTCTATCTTTCCCAATTCTTAGCGAATCGCTACAACTTATTCTTCCACCAACCAATACTCTTTACTGATAAATTTTTCAACTGGTTGGTGTTGACGTTTGGTCTAGGCAAAGTTTGGCAGTAATGTCTAACATAGTTTAACTGAAGTTTGGGGGAGGGCCTTTTTGTATATATTTTTGTTTTTCTTAACAATAAAAAATTATAAATAAATAAACAGGGAAGTGCCGGTATTTTGACCCTCTTGGTTTAGTATGACAGTGAGGACACTGTCAAGTTCAAGTTTGGGGGTATTTATGCTCGGTACGTCTTCTTCCTCCGCATTCATTTATACATATTTTTGCATTTGCATACTTATTTGAAAACCCATAAAAAAAATTGAAAAATTTCAAAAATTATAAAAATTATTGTATTCAATTTTGGCTAATTGACTTGAGCTTGACAAATAAGTTAACTATTTAGGAACAACTAGATCTTAGACTTAGTGAATTAAAAACCCTAAAAATAACATTCCTTAGAGTTTAACGGTAGAAAGTATATGCCTTGTAGTTTATTTAGAAATAGGCAAATTTTGGGTTCACTTCTTGGGCTAAGTCGAAACAAAGGAAGAGTATTGATGTTCTAATTAGAGTATAAGTTTGAAAAATAGTTCCTAGCTTAAGTCTAAATTCTGAAAATGTATACCCTACAATTTGCACATTCACGCACCTTGAAACTTGGAATAGTAGAAGAGACCTTGAAATGCTCTTGTCTAAAGTCCTTAGTACAATGAAAATAAAAGGAAAAAAAAAGTGAATAAAAAAAAAGGACATTGGTTTTTGTGATTACTTAAGGCTGTAAAGATAGAAAAATATTTAGCGAGGGTGCTTCATCACCTAGTGCCTTAGACCAACTGGTTTGGGAGTCACTGCTAAAGCCTTGGGTGTTGCAAAGACTAGGAAGTACGCTTTAAAGTGCAAGCGCATTTTGTAATCGGTCGTTGGTACCTCAAGAAATATTAATGGTCGCATGAAGGATGTGTAAGCAAATTTCATCTAAATTCACCAACTAATTAGTACTTTGGACAACGGACAAGGGGTTGATTGCTTAATTTGAATTTCTAAGTGTAGGGGTGACTTATACACACACGTAGGGGTATGTGATTGGTGTTTAGATGAGAGAAAGGAGTGAAGAATAGAACTTGTATCTTTAATAGAGTTGATAGAAATTCCTGAGTGGAGATGTAACCCTAGAAGGAAAACTTAGGAGATGCCGAAAGCTAAGTAGGTCTACATAACATATATAATCTTAAGTTAAATAAAGAGGAAGTGTGAAGAATGTGGGTGGATAATTTGCGAGTCAAAAGATAATAGAATTCCTTGTTAGAAAACTTAATTGGAGAACAAAAGTCAATGGGCCGAGTTGATAGGATTTTGTGGGTGTAATCCGCTGAAAACCCTCAGGAGACAACACTCCTCCTACTAGGGACACGAAGAGGTTTAACGGCTTATTGCACGTGCTCAGTGCAATCGCGTTCCCTGCGAAAGTGTGGTTAGGATTTTAGTGAATAAAGAAATAAGTTTGCTCGAGGACGAGCAAAAGATAAGTTTGGGGGTATTTGTTCAGACCATAATATTGCATTTTTCATTCCCCTATTCTTATCCGTTTTATAAGTAAACAGGTACTTTTGACGCTCGTTTGTTACATGTTACAGGATACAGGCCCTTGGAGCAAATACAGTGAATAAGACGAAAGCTGACACAGAAAAGGGACTTTTGACAAACAAGTGGACGGATCCTAGTCAAACCTAGTCGAAGAACATTGCAAGATCCAAAATGTCAAGTGAACGGTCAAAAGATCCTTACAAGTCTTCACTGAAGATCTGGAGAAGACCTAGAAGTCCAAACAGAGAAAGAAGTGAAGAAACAGAAGCCCAAAGAGCCAAGGAAAGAGCACAAAAAAAATACAGAGCCTGACTCCTCAGTTTGGCCGCGGAACCGCGGCCAAACCCATGCTGGCGCCGCGGTTCCGCGGCCATATAGGGCCCGTGTCGGTGCATATTTTCTGAGCTGTTGCGTCGGTGCAGATGTTAGGATTTTTCGAGGGCAAATCTATAATTGCATATCGACGAGACTCTGAAACCCTAATTCTCCTGTTTGCTTATAAATTGTAATTTTAGATCTGTAAAATGTATGCCTCTTTTCAATAAATAAAATTCAGAATTTCTGGGAATGATATTCAGATCTCTTCTGTCTTCTACTTGGAGGGAGCCATCAAATCAGTAGGTAATTTTATTTCATTGCTTTTATTTTCTAGAATGTTTTCTCATCCCCTAATGAGCGAGTAATCTCCTCGCTTGTTAGGGTTAGCCTTAGGGAAAGGGTTGAGAGATGAGATCTCTCACCCCTTTCAATGCCACCTTCACCTAATGAATTAGAACTCCACGCATACGAGCACAACCGCTCCCTGCGGCATCCTACCCATCGAGGTAACGATGAACCGTAGTATACAGGGCCGGTTGCGCGCGTTTTCCGTGGGGGTTAGGTAATTATCAACAAAGGAAGGATACAAATCTAGAGGAAGAAACATCTTCCCAAGAGATTTGGATCCACTTTATTAATAATTATCTTAACATCTAATAGATCTAAAATGAAGGCATTGAAAGCGGTGAAGAAAACGTTAATCTCAAAAACTTCCCCTAAGCCTAACCCTAGCAAGACTCTTAATTAGATTAATTAGATCAGATTTTATAGATTCTTATAAACCAACCAAAACGACATTTTGAATCATTAAAACACATAAAAGAAATTTACCCGTCTCTGTGGATCGACCCGTACTCACCGGCTAGCTGCGAAGCGACGCCGTTTCTGATTGCGGTAAACTCATATTTTTGACACAAATCAGCGAGTCCGTCCGGTGTACTCATAACCCAATAAGCACATGTATACATCTTAGGTGAACCAACTGACACCAATGGCTTGTAAGACCAGCCATCGCCCCTCGTGGGGTCTTGATCCGTATATACTAGTCTACTCTCACAGTATCGATGCCCAGTCTCGAAACTCCCACGACTAGGGATACTTTAAAGATGTGCTTATAAACCATCCAACTCTCACGTATATGATCGCCATCATACTGCTGGTAGTTAAGAAAGATTCCTATGGGCTCTATCGACATGTAATAGTGATCTGTAGTGTCACCTGAAGCATGTACACGATAATAAAGACAAACCAGATAGCATACTATCACCTTGAGTAAGACTGTCCTACAGGTATAGGTCCTCCCTCAATCATTGCAATCACGTGCCTGCGATCCAATAATTGACTTTGAGGGCACTATATCCAACAGCGATGAGGATAGCCCTGTTGTCATCCCCAAAACTACAGAACAAGCATTATTCCAATGGCTTCAAGAGCAAATTTCAGAACCGTGATAAGGAGTTAGTCAAGATCTGTTCCAAAGTCGACGATCTAATGAATGTTGTGGCAAGTCTGACTACCCGAGTCCTTCAAGTCCAATCATAACAAAATCAAAATTTGTTCCATGAACCAATGATTGATTTCACAAAGCAGCCAACAACTATTCCCTCTGGCCTAAGAGCGAAATGCCTTCATGAAATTCGACGGCGGCTAGCCCCTAAGAAAGTCCTGACACATGACTGTGACCAATTGACACGGGACAGAATTAAGGGAATGTCGTCAGCAAGTCCCGAAACTGTAACACCCGAGCCCAATAATACTATTTATATTACTGGTTAAGGGTCATATATTGCTCATTTCCAATTACCCTGATTTTCTGGTGTTTATTGCTAAATTTTAACCGGTTAAGTCATTTTGGCACATAACAAATTTTAACTCCTAAAATAAAATTTAAAATGTCCAGGTTGGCCTACTCGTCGCCACTAGTCGCGTGGTAGCGTCCGCGTGTCGAGATTCCGTTCCGTTTGGCTAAACGGGCAAGTTTGGACGACTACGCGCGCGTGCAAGCGTCCGACTTGGGGGCATGCATTTTAATCATTAAACACCTCTTTTCAAAATTTGGAAACCGCTTAAAATCCTATAATTTGAATTTAGAACATTTGGGCGCAACCCGGGCGCGATTTGGAAATGTTTCATTTCGCGCCAAAAAGGCCCATTTTAATTTAAATATCTTAAACTAATTTATATACGAATTCTTCCCTCAACTGTTAATAATCTTTCACAAATCCTTCAATTCCTTTTCGAATCTCGTGATCAGCCAATCACGAGCTCAGAATCTCTCGTGGGCCCCTACTCTCCTTCTCTCTCTCACTCTAAATCTTTCCCTCTCTCTCTCCAATCTCTCTCTCTCTCTCTTCTCCTATTTAAACTATCCCATGCAGCCGCCTCCCTGCTCATCTCCCCATCACGAGAACCCACGAAACCCTAACCCTAGCTCCTCGCGACCTCACCGCCGACCTCCCCACGACCTCGCCGTCGCCGCCCTCGCCACCGCGAGCCCAGCCGCACCTCCTACCTCCTTCCTCCATTCATCTCCCGCACCTGCACCCAACCCCGACGACGCCTCCAACCACTGCAGAGCCCGACGTTGACGCCGCCTCTCGTCGCCGACGACTCCCGCGACTCCCTCTCCTCCTCCTCGTCACAACCTCGTCGTCGCCTTCCCTCTCCCCTCGCCGGACCACCAACAGATCCGAGCCCATAGCCCCATCACCTACCCTCTGCAGTTCGCCGGAGAACGCGCCGTCGACCCTCGTCGATGTCACCCGCGCCACCTCCGACCACCTCCTTCTCCCCTCGACCACCAGAGCCGACCACCACCCTTCTCTACTCGTCGCAACACCCTCTCCAGCGAACCCCGAGGCTGTTCAGGCCTTCGCAGCCGCCGTCGCTGCCTCGCCGGCGTTCCAGCGCCGTCGAGCTCGCCGGCGGTACCCTGGTATATCTCTCTGTAAGCTTCCTCATCTTTCCTTTTGTGCAATAACCCCCCCCCCCCCCCCGCTGATCGTATTACGTTTATCATTGTTACTAACTTCGTTGCCGATGTTTTGCCGGAATCCGACAGTGCCTTCTTGGTGAACCCGACGCTCCAGCGAAGTACCCTGGTCCGTGTGATCCCGTTGTTCTCTGTTGGGACTCGATCCGTGGCCCGTGCTACCATATCGTGTTTTCTGCCGACATCGCATCCGTGTTCCAGTTTGCAAAACCGTCGAGGCAAGTATCTGAATACTTGCTTAAACATGCTAGCGTGCGAGATCTAGTCTTGCCACGCAATTGAATTCATACTATATAAGACAACAACTTAATGATGGTAATTGACATTATATTATAAGTTAGAATTGATAGTTGCAGTTATCTTTAACATGGAATCGTTATAATAGTTTCTCGTAATTAATCAACCCACTATCAATCCATATTCCAACTAAATAAGACAATTGGATCATATCCGCTTTAATCGTTAGATCATCCATGAGACAATTATTATATTTTAGTTTAATTTCATGTGGTTTCATTACGTATGGTTAATATTGTTCCACCTTGTGACTATTGCACCCCAAAGGTGCGTGAACCTGTTGATAAGAGAATACAAAGCATCACTGTGTTTACATGGAATAATATTGTTATTTACTGTTTCCTGCTGCTGTTCATTATCGGATCGTATACCTGTTGTGAATACATACTCGATTGCACTACATATTGGCCTGACCCTGCTACACATGACATATACATACATACCGACTCATCCTGTTGTACCATGACATGACTTGTTTCATGATTTCATGCCTAGTGCCGACAAACCCGACCATCCCTACTGTCTATCCAGACGGACCTACTTTTACCGGATTTTCTGTTGGCATTAGTCCTTGACTACTGAATACCTGACCTGACATACATAGCTTGGGGGTATGGGGAAATCAAAGGTGAAACCGACTTGTAACTCAACAGTTCGATACATGTTCTGATCAGTCTTACGGGCTTGGCCAGCCCCGGAGTGTTGATGCTGACATCACTCGCCCATCCTACTACCTTTTACTGCTTAGCGGCACGTCTCGGATTCAGCCCCGAGGATCTTGACCGTGGTCCCGGGCACGCACGGGATACTATTGAGTTACATCGACGATTCATCAATTGGTTTCAAAGACTATAGAGTAGAAAACCTGATAGGACAGTTTAGTCACCATTGCACATTACCCTGCTCTGTTATTCCTTAGTACTGCTTTATTCATGTTCATACTTGCATTGTTTATTACCATGTTCATATTATATTACTTGATGTCATGACGCGCTGACGTCTGGGTTTTGCATGGCCCAGATTCCGTACCACTGTCGACGACCGAGCAGGAGTACTTCAGCCAACAGGCTGAACTGTGAGTTCCTTAGGGTTTAGTTTATTTATGTCATTTCATTTCCAGATGTGAGCCCGCATTATGGGACATACTGTTTATTTATTGTATTGGATCATTTGCTTCCGCACTTATTGTTTACTGATTCTTGTTATTATGGATTTGGACATGTATTAGATTAGCTTATTATCTTGTTCTTGATATCCTTACAACCGTAATGTGACTGTGGATGGATACTTCCTACCCACAGGTAGCATGGTTGGCTATGTCACGTGCCCAATCTTGCGTACTCTGGGAAGCGGGGCGTGACAGAAACTCTCCACGACTTACTTAAAAGAGTCCAGATGTTGGAACATGCGGGTCCCGAATCTCTTCCAAACTCCCAATATAACAAAAAGTACAAATATCCGGAGAACAATAACCGCAAAGGTGGGCCTCCCAAGGACACTGAATCCTCTAATGTATCTGTCGACCAAAGTAGAACATGCAGGCCTAATGCCGACCAGCCTCGAAAACCAGTATTGGAAGGGGGAGGGGAAACACCCCTGGAAAAGAAATTAAATAAGGTCTATTCTTTCAGAAAGGCCATAGTCCATAAAATATTCAAGGACGCCCTGAGAAACGGTCTGCAATTGCCGAAATCAAAAAGACCACATGCAGCAAACCTGACTGATGATCCCTTGTACTGCCCGTATCACAGAATGGAGAGTCATACCATCGAAGACTACTTTGTTTTCAAGAATTGGGCTGAAAAACAATACGATGAGGGAATGGTCCCATTAGCCAAAGACGCATTAGCAGAAAACTAAGATATGATCGTCCGCTCCATTCGAGCGAAGGCCAAAACCCTCTGGGGCCAGACGGCTCAATCGCCCGCTCCAGAAAATGACCTAATCCACCGCAGTTTCTACGGGACACGCGTACACGTCTCTCCAAAAAGACAAAGAGAGTATTGAAGCACTGTGAGATCAAAAGTCCAAAGATTTTGAATAAGCGCACTGTTATGACCTCTAAGTCGTTAAACTGGGAAAAAAATGTATTTCCACGAGCAAAACGGGCACGGATGGAAACCCGAAAGGGTTCCGTGAGTAAAAACAGCAGGACTGCCGACGAGTTTGTGAAAATACAAAAGTGCGCAAACTTGTGAAAAAGAGACGAAAGTACACTCGTAAAGTCCTCCCGACCTTGTAAGAAGAATATTTCCGCGTGAGATCTTTAAAACTCATAAAGGAGCAGCACATTTAGGAATCCTCGCGACTTTTAAGGAGAATATACACCTGCGAGATCCTTTCGACTCGTAGAGAGAAAATGCTTTTATGAGACCCTTACGGCTCATAAAATTGAAAACCTCAGGTGATAGGGATCTAAACCTGTTTCCTAAGCCATCGTTCCACCAACGAGCAACGGAAAATGATGAGTCACTCCCGGCGCTACGTTTCAGTGCTAGCGGTGCTGATACTGACCCAAAACTCAAACTCCAAGTTTTCCCGAACGGCAAATGATGAGTCGCTCCTGGCGCTACGCTTTAGTGTTAGCGGTGCCGACCCAAAATCCAAATCCCATAAATTCTCCCAGCTCTACGGTTAGTCCCCAAATTGACTACCGTATATAATCTATGGGCATAAACAAGCTAGATCACACCCATGCCCCACCGCAATCATCGACCCTGCGGCCGGTCTCCGCCCTTGGAATTATGCTCCACTTGGGAAGACCCACTCATGTATTCTCACAATACATGAAGAGAACAGAAGTTGCGAGATCTTATAGACTCGTAAGAAAACACCTTCATGGGATTCTTACGACTCACAAAGGAAAAATACACTTGGAGGTCCTCACGACTCCTAAGGAGAAGCTACACCTACGAGATCCTTTCGACTCGAAGGGATAAAATGCTTTTATGAGACCCTTACGGCTTATAAAATTGAAAAGCCTTAGAAGACATGGACCTAAACCTGTCTCCTAAGCCATCGCTATCCAACAGGCAAAGGCAAGTGATGATTCATTCCTGGTACCATATTCCAGTGTAGCAATGCCCATGCCAAACCAAAATCAAAACCCCCAAATCCTTTTACGGCAAATGATGATTCATTTCTAGTAACATATTCCAGTGTAGCGATGCTGATGCAAAACAAAATTCCAAATCCCATACTCCAATGCCTCAAATTCAACGGTCCTGCCAAACGAGGCAAGAATCGGACAAATCAAACTAAAGTCCAACCCGGAAGCAGTTCCAAGCTCAAAAGTCCTGCCGGATAGATTAGAACTTCCCCAAAACAAATCAAACCAATCATTTCCAACAACGATCTCTACATCAAAAACAGTGACACTCCGGGCATGGGAAAACGTCAAGCAGATACTCCGTGCCTATAAAATGTCAACCAACGACACTATGTATTGGGGAAACGTCAGAAACAGACACTCCATTTCGAAGAAACGTCACATACATACACTCCGTTTCGGGGAAACGTCAGACAACGACACTCCGTTTCAGGAAAACGTCAGACAACGACACTCCATCTCGGGGAAACGTCAAACATCGACACTCCATCTTCGGGAAACGTCAAACGGACACTCCGTCTAGGGGATACGTCAACCGGTGACACTCCATGTCAAGGATATGTCATACACCGACACTCCGTTTCAAGAAAACGTCAAGCAGACGCTCCATCTCGGGGAAACGTAAAACAGAAACTCCGTCTAGGGGACAAGTCAATCAGCGACACTCCGCAGCGGGGACACGTCAACCAGTGATACTCCGTCCTGGGGAAACATCAAATAGACACTTCACCTCGAAGATACGTCATACGCCGACACTCCGTCTTGGGAAAACGTCAAACAGTGGTACTAAGCCTTGAGGAAACATCAGACAATGACACTCCATTTCGTAGAAACATCAAACAGATACTCCGTGCTGGAGATACGTCAACCAGCGACACTTTGTAGCGGGGACACATCAACCAGTGACACTCCATCTCGGAGAAACGTCAAATAGACATTCCGCCATGGGGACACATCATATACTGACACTCTGCCTCGGGAAAACGTCAAACAGACCCTCCTTGTCGGGGATACGTCAACCAGCGACACTCCATCTCGGGAAAACGTTAAACAGTAAACACTCCATCTTGGAGATACGTCAAGTATCGACCGTTCATGTCGTAAAAAGAGCAGTTCCAGCCTCCCAAAAGAGGGAACCAAATCAAGTCAACCCCTACGCGAAAGAATATCCATCAATTTCACGCACATGATCCATACGTGTAGTGTGCATTCATTGATAGGGGTACTTTGTTGGGGTTAAAATTTACACCCTATTGACCAAAGGTCAAAGTCAAGGTCAAACCGCGGACAAGTAGGCCCGAGCCAAAGAAAACGGACCCTACTGTCGAATCCAAGTCGGGCCCAAGCTATTTTGGGATCAAGCCGGACCCACGCCAAAACTCAAGCCAAGCCCACGCCCGAACCCAAGTCCAAGCAGGTGGGCCCAAGCCCAGACCGGCCCCATACCAATAAAGTACAACAAATAAATTTAATATTTAAATAAATGTGCAAAAAGTGAAATAAATAGGAAAAAAGCCAAATTTTTGTAAAGCCCGTGGCTCATGTGCAAAAAGAAATAAGCACGCGAGGCATGGGATGGGCAAAATGCCATTTTGTAAAGCCCAAGGGGTTTTGTGTAAATTTGTAAGCATATATAAGGCAACATTATGATGAAAAGAAAAAACAATCCATTCCCCACAAAATTTCTAGGTTTTGTGCCTCCGTCTCCTCCCTCTCAAGTTCTTCAACATCATTTCAAATTAAATCAAGAGCTTAGCTCTTTTTTCCTCCAAACAAAATAAAGTTTCACCATAAACCCATTGAAGGAATATTTATGTCAAGCCCCGCTTTCCGGTATACTGTAAGGAGACGTGACACGACCCGCCACGTATTTACACAGAAGAAAACACGCTAAGAGTAACTAAGTAATATAATAAAGTACACAAGAAAAATGACAAAAGATGGAATTGAACAGCAACTTTTATTTATTAAACATTTCTTTACAATACAACTGGAAATGTAAATACAAGAATGGAAAGCAATACCTAAACAATGGCTATCACGCCCCGCTTTCCAGTGTATGGGCAGAGGACGCGACGGGCTACACGACGTATTTACTCAGAAGTAAATACGCTAAGTGTATCTAAGCAATATAAAATAAATGTACACAAGAGACAAGATGTAAATGAACAACAACTTTATTTATTAACATTCTTTTTACAATACAATGAAAAGTAAATACATGGAATGAAATAAATACATAAACAGTGGCATAACAGAAATGAAAATATGTACAAGTAAACTAGAGCTCCGGGTCAAAAGATAGCCGATCCAAGTCCTCGCTGGTGGGCTCTGTCTCCAGAAGGTCCGTTCCACCTGAAAACATTCGAAAGAAAGAAGAAAAGGAATGTCGTCAGCGAACTATCGCTCGGTAAGTCCTAAAGAATAGGAATAGACAGAATAGACAGAAAGAGAATGTAACTTTTAAAGTTGTATTATATTGTTAAAGCTGTTGTTTGTAGCTTGGTACAGAAAATGCCAGTGCATACGAGAGGAGTCCTACTATTCTGGAGACTAAGATATACGGAACACAAGGAACCGTTCAGCCACGGTACAACGGCAATGGAGATTCAGGTTAGGTGTATTATGGTTACAGTCTTGTGCCACTTTTAACACCTTTCGTACCAATCTACCCCTTATAAACCTCACGATGTCTTGGTTGTATTGATTATATTGTATTGTCTTGTATTGTAAATTGTATATGGATGACTTGCCAAAACCATGATATCAGTAAATGGATGTAACTGGAGAATCATGTAGATGGATGTATATCCATGGTTCGGTTCAGTCAAGTTATATATTGAAATAGATTGTACAGACGGATTCATATTGAATGGTTGTATTATAAGTTTATACTTGAATCGTATTCAAGTCAGATTGATTAGATTGAGACTCAGTCCGAGTCAAACACTTTTAAAAAGAACTTGAAATCGTGAATTAGTTTTGATATTATCGGTAACTGCTGCACATGGACGGCAGGATTTGTGTCTTTTTCCAAGACAATTACCGTGTTGATAACACCGTTTGTTAGATTGTCTACCTTAAATAGGCAAGCACCCATATCTCCGGCTCCCTGAGGCTCAAGAGACTGGTCCTGCTTAAACCTATGTTTACCGGGATCCTTATTGTAATTTAATATAACTTGAGAGGGTTTTATGTAAAAATAGTTTTGGCATAATTTCAAAATACATCTCAAGTATTTAATTATCGTCTTTATAGTTTTCATAGTTGTATATTTTACAATTGTGAAATTTCTAGTAAATAGAACCTAGTTTTCATAGTATATGGCATTTTCTTGAAATATTGTACTTGTGTTGTATTTGGATGGTATTTTTTATGTAATAGTGATTCCTTTGATTTAGAAAACTTGGAATATTTATATAATTAAAATAGATATTTTGATAATAGATATATATATTTAATGAACACAATTTATTTATTTTCTTGTGGAAATCTCATTTTTCTAAAGAAAAATGTATAAAAATTCCATCGAGATCGAATGCTCCTTGCTGAGGTCTGCATCTCTCTCTACTAAGCCCGAGAATGAGAGATAATCCACACTATCCCGAATGGGGTCCCCAAAATGGGTTGTAGAGGCGCAATTGCATGGAAATTGTTAATACATCTTTTTAAATAAAACGGTTTTGTAAGTTTAGGGTATTTATATGTAAAGTCGTATTTTCCTATATTCTATGTTCCCAAAACTTCATCGTGCTATGATAGAGATGTGTGCTGTGATGAGGTAGGCCATTACCTCATGAACTATCTAAATGTATAGTAAGGAATAAAGGTTATAATGTCGAAATGAATAGTTTGTGGTATTTTTATGTAAAAATGCGATAAATGCCACAAAAATAATTATTTTGATGTGAAATTTGTTTTATTGAGTTTTTTAATGTTTATTAATCAACGTATAAGAATATGGTTTTATCTTGTTAAAGAAAAGTGTAGTTTTTAAGGAAAACCGAATCGGAAGTCAGACTAACTCCGCTTCCATCGGGTTTTAGAAATGGAATTTTTTAAAGAAAAAGATGAGAGGGTGAGATGGGACATACAGGCTTGGGGTCAAAAGGAGAGAAAGGGGGCCCTAAAGAAAGCTTCGGGGCGTCGTTTCGTCGCCGGAATCTCCTCGGAAGAGCGTCGGAGCTTCGCCCTTCGCTAACTCCACTTATACACTAAAAGTCTTGGGAATTTGGTATAGTTTTTGTAATAGATTTCTCAGTGAGAGGGGTGTAAAATGGAGTGGGTATTTATAGGGGAAATTAGGGTTTAGGGGATGATGAATTTGAGAATTAAAATGCATTTAAAAGGAATTAAATGGGTGATTTCAGTTCTCTGTGTGAATGCAGAGAAAACAAGCAGTGTGAAAGAAGTGGGGTAACTGAAAGGTTGCAGGGGTTTAAATATGGGAGCAATAGGGACGAGGGAGACCGGCGGTGCCGGGATTTTTGCCAATGTCACCGGTTTTGTACTGACGGATGTGGGTTGGGTTTGGTGCAAAGTGTTGGGGTCGTTTGGTATTCTTCAGTGTATGTGTTTGTTTAAAGTGTGACTCTTCAGTTTATGTGTAGTGCACGTGGAAACTCTTGGGCTTCTAAAAAAATTAAAAGGAAATAAAAAAAATATAAACTGGCTGATGGGATTCGAACTCGGATGCTACGTCACAGCAGTGCAATGTTTTACCAATATGCTATAAGTACTTTCTTGCTGTTCTAAATTAAAACAAATACTTATATTATACACAGGATTTGCAAATACCCCAATTATACATTAACTCTTAAACAATTTTATGTACACAGAATTTGGAGTTGTTACAGTCTACCCTCCATACAAAAATTTCGTCCTCGAAATTTACAGTTTATTTTAAGGACTAATTTACAAATAAGTGAGAGTATCTTGCACGCATCTCATATTCCCTTTCCCATGTTGATTCTCCTGAAGTGTCTTTCCTCCACATCACTCGAACCAAGTTGACTTCCTTGTTCCGAAGTGACTTCAGTTTTTTGTCCAGGATCTCCACAAGTTGTTGCTCACAGGATAAGTCTAGCTGTAAAGTGAGCTCGGAGAGATCAAGAATATGGCTGAGGTCACTCACATACCTTCTGAATTGGGATATGTCGAACACATTGTGCACTCCTTCCAATTAAGGTGGAAGTTCCAAGCGATAAGCCACTTCACCGACTCGTTCGAGTATGTCGAACGGTCCAATATACCTTGGACTTAGCTTACTCCGTCTTCCAAAACGAATCACTCTGTGGTTTGGAGATATCTTTAGAAATACGTGATCTCCTGGCTGGAACTCCAAATGACGGCGCTTTGCATCAGCCCAGTGCTTCTGCCGATCCCGGGCTATGAGCATTTTTTCCTTGATAGTAAGAACTACGTCAACAGTTGCTACTATCATCTCAGGTCCAAGGAGTTCTCTATCTCCGATGTCGTCCCAACTTAATGGCGATCGACACTTCCTTCCATAAAGTGCTACAAAGGTAACATTCCAATGCTTTCTTGGTAGCTGTTGTTGTATGAAAACTCCACAAGATATAGGTGATCTTCTCACGATCCTCCGAAGTCTAGCATACACGCTCTGAGCATATCTTCCAAGATCTGAATAGTTCGCTCAGACTGACCATCTTTTTGTGGATGATAAGCTGTGCTGAAGTTTAGACATATTCCCAAGCTCGCTTGCAAACTCTTCCAAAATTGCGATCGGAATCTGGTGTCACGATCGGAGACAATGCAAACCGGTACTCCATGAAGTCTCACAATTTCCTGTATGAGTTCATGAGTATCAGAGATAGTACCTTTATGAAGAGTTTAAATCTTATTTGGATTCTTACATCCATATACTTCTTTGCTAATGTCTCAGTAGATTGGCCAACTCGAAATGGGATAAAGTGAGCCGACTTTGTGAGTCGATCCAAAATAACCCATACCGCATCGTTACCCTTTATACTGCGAGGAAGAGCAGTCGCAAAATCCATCGTGATGTCTTGCCACTTCCATTCTGGGATAGGTAACGGTTGAAGTAAACCAGCTATCCTGTGATCTTCAGCCTTTACTTGCTGACACACCAAGCATTTAGCGACGCTTCTGGCTACTTCACGCTTCATTCCATGCCACCAGTAATTTTGACGCAGATCTTTGTACATCTTTATACCTCCAGGGTGTACTGAGTAGGGAGAGCTGTGAGCATCTTTCATTAACTTGTCCCGAACAGAACCTTTTGGTACACACAGTCTGCTGCCGTATCTCAAAGATCCATCTTCATGAATGATGAAGTCTGTTCTGAGTTCATTCTTTACTTGTTCTCTTATCTTTTGCAACTTAGCATCACTTGCTTGAGCTGCTTTGATCTGATTGACAATGATAGATTGAACTTGTAAGTTCATCAAACTTGAAGCGTTACCTGGCATGACCACTTCAATCTCCATTTGATGCAAGTCTTGTTGAAGCTTCCACTAAGCGTTGAGATTCAATGCTAATGGTTGGCGACTAAGGGAATCAGGTACTACATTCACCTTCCCTGGGTGATATTGTAGGTTGATGTCGAAGTCCTCCATGAATTCTAACCATCTTCTCTACCGCATATTCAACTCTTTCTGAGTAAACACATATTTCAGACTCTTGTGATCTGTGTATATGTTCACCTGTTCACCAAGAAAATAATGGCGCCAAATCTTAAGAGCAAAGATTACGGCTGTCAACTCCAAATCATGTGTCGGATAATTGCGCTCATGAATCTTCAGCTGTCTTGAAGTATAAACCACAACCTTACCGTGCTGATGTAGAACACATCCTAATCTCTTACCGGATGCATCACAATGCACTTCAAAACCTCCAGATTGGTCCGGTATAACGAGAATAGGCGCCGATGTCAATCTTGACTTGAGTTCTACGAAATCTTGCTCGCATGCTTCTGACCACACGAATTCTTCATCTTTACGTGTGAGCTTGGTCAGGAGTGTTGCAATCTTGGAAAATCCTTCGATGAACCTTCTGTAATATCCATCTAGACCTAAGAAACTCCGAATGTCCTTCACAGATTTTGGTGTCGGCTATTCGCTTACTGCTGAAACTTTCGCTGGATCCATAGAGATCCCTTCGCCTGATACAATGTGTCCGAGGAAACCAACTTGATCTAGCCAAAACTCACACTTGCTGTATTTGGCATAGAGTTGATGCTGTCACAAAGTTTCCAGGACAATTCGTAGGTGTTTGGCGTGTTCTTTCCAATTCTTAGAATACACTAGGATGTCTTCGATGAAGATGATAACAAACCTGTCTAGGTACTCCTGGAAAACTTGATTCATTAGGTTCATGAATATTGCTGGTGCGTTGGTCACTCCAAATGGCATCACAAGAAATTCATAATTACTATAACAAGTTCTGAATGTCGTTTTATGGATATCAGATTCCTTGACCTTCACCTGATGATAACCCGAACAAAAATCTAACTTGGAGAAAACACAAGATCCACTTAGCTGATCGAATAAATCGTTAATGCATGGTAGTGGATACTTGTTTTTTATTGTTACTTCGTTCAAGGCTCTATAATCAATCCACATTCTGTATGAACCTTCCTTCTTCTTCACAAGTAGAACTGGTGATCCCCAATTTGAAGTGCTGGGACGAATCCATCCTTTCGCCAAAAATTCGTCCAATTAAGTTCGAACTTCCTTCAAACCTTCCGGACTTAACCGATACGGTGCTTTGATCACCGGTTGTGCTCCTGGTACTAAATCAATGCTGCATTCAAGAGCTGGATTGGGAGGCAAACCTGATATATCGTCAGGAAACACATCTTCGAACTCTCGAACTACTTCTGGCTTTGATCCTTCCTTCGCTTGAATTGTCGCAATCACTGCCTTCTTCGGTTTCGCCTTGTATGTACTTGGCTCCAAGGTATGGTCTCCACTTTTGAAATAGAAGACCGGATGCTCTGGAATCTCGAATACTACCCTCCTTTGACGACAGTCGATGGTAGCGTAGAAAGTTCCTAGCCAATCCATACCTAGAACCACATCAAAGTTCGGTATGTCCAGCATCTTAAAGTCAGCATAGAATTCTCCGCTGCAGATGACCACTGGACACAGGTTGTATCCCATTATTTCCTTTAGAACGCCGTTCCCTGAACTGACATTCCAGCTAGATACGAGCGGTGTGACTGGAATCGCATGAGTTCGGAAGAACCGTTGCGACATAAAGCAATGAGATGCTCCAGTATCGAAGAGTGGGAGTGCAGGGAGTGAGTCTACTAAAGATTGTACCTAAGTTATATATGTGGGATATGTTTTAGGTATAAGGAAATGATATATAGGTATGTCTATGAACTAAAAAAAAGAATTCGAAAGGGAAGTATTACCAGTGATGACTTGGCCGGTGGCTTCAGCCTCTTCCACAGTCATTGTGAAAGCCTGTCGTCTCGGCACATTCCTCCTTGCTGGAGGAGCATTCCTCTGTCCATTCCTTGGTCCTTGATGTGGGTTCCGTTGAGCTTGATGGAACTGACGAGAAGGAGGTGCATTCGGTCCACGAAGAGGTGGAGCAGGTAGTGCAAGTCTCGGAGCAGGTGCCTAGATGGTTGGGCGCTGCTGGTAAGCGATTGCTGGCCTGGGTGCAGCGTATGGGTTGTGTCTACAAGGACAAAACCCAATATCATGAGTAGCTGAGCCGCAGACAAACCAAAGGCGATTTGCTCGCCGGCAATCTTTCACCAGATGTCCATCTCTCCTGCAGTATGTGCAAAAGGCTGGGCTAGGCCGGTTGTTCAGTACTCCCGGTCTCCTTGGCACAAATGGTGGCCTTGAAGAGGCTCCTCCAGCCATCTGGTTGGCAGGGCGCTTAACTCCGGCAGATTGAGATTTGCCCCTCATCTTTACCACCGCCTCATATCGACGGGCTGCTTTCAAAGCCAATTCATGAGTCAAGAAATCCCCTGTGGCTAACGCGGCTTGGATTTCTGGATCAAACCCTTGTTGCAATCGTTGGGCTCTGATCTCATCCGTCGGTATCAAGTGTGTCATGAATCTGTTAAGGTATTGTGTTAGCTGTGTAGTATGTGATATATTGAAAATTTAACTATTGAGGCATATCTTACCGACTGAGCATGGTAAACTCAGCATCGTACTCATCCACTGATTTGGTCCACATTGAACCCTGTTGTAGGTGGATGAACTGTTGTTCTATGTCAAATCTGGCAGTCTCTGGAAAGTACTTTGCATCGAACATATCGCGGAAAGTCATCCATTCGATCGGCTGCGTAAGACGGCTTTCTTTCGCCTTCCACCAGACCCGTGTATTGTCTGTGAGTTGCAGCTTCGTAACTCGAACCCAAGCGACCTCTAGCACTTGTGCTGCTTCCAGATCATCTTCAATACTCTGAGCCCATTTCTCAGCTTCTAGAGAGCTCTCTTTTCCTGAGAATTGCTTGGGGTGCAAGGCCCTGAATTGCTTCACCCCAGGTGCTTCTGCCTCGGGACGGTTCATCAAGATAGCAGTCTTCTGCTACTGTCCCTCCAAGAGGCTGTAGATCGCCTCAAGCAGTATCGTCTACTCAATGATCGGAGCAGCTACGGCGGGTGTAATTGGTAGGGGTGGTGGAGTGTTGTTCAAGTTAGTGCTGGTGTTATTTAGGGAATCCATAACCTTGAAAGAAAATTTTGGGTTAGGACAGATTCAAAATATATGAAATTGGAAGATTCAAGGAATATGAATTGTAAAGAATCTTTTCAGTTGCTGGTTCTTGTGTTATATTGCTTAGGTTGTCCACGCAGAACAGACCTGCATGGGCCACCAATAAAACCTGTCATGCCCCGCTTCCCAGTGTATGGGCAGAGGACGCGACGGGTCACGCGACGTATTTACTCAAAAGTAAACACGCTAAGCGTATCTAAGCAATATAAAATAAATGTACACAAGAGACAAGATATAAATGAACAACAACTTTATTTATTAACATTCTTTTTACAATACAATGAAAAGAAAATACATAGAATGAAAGCAACGCCTAAACAGTGGCATAACAGAAATGAAAATATGTACAAGTAAACTAGAGCTCCGGGTCAAAAGATAGCTGATCCAAGTCCTCGCTGGTGGGCTCTGTCTCCAGAAGGTCTGTTCCACCTAACAACATTCCAAAGAAAGAAGAAAAGGAATGTCTTCAGCGAACAATCGCTCGGTAAGTCCCAAAGAATAGGAATATACAGAATAGACAGAAAGAGAATGTAACTTTTAAAGTTGTATTATATTGTTAACGCTGTTATCTGTAACTTGGTACAGAAAATGCCAGTGTATACGAGAGGAGTCCCACTATTCCGAAGACTAAAATATACGGAGCACAAGAAACCGTTCAGCCACGGTACAACGGCAATAGAGATTCAGGTTAGGTGTATTATGGTTACAGTCTCGTGCCACTTTTTACACCTTCCGTACCAATCTTCCCCTTATAAACCCTACGATGTCTTGGTTGTATTGATTATATTGTATTGTCTTGTATTGTAAATTGTATATGTATGACTTTCCGAAACCATGATATCAGTAAATGGATGTAACTGGAGAATCATGTAGATGGATGTTTATCTATGGTTCAGTTCAGTCAAGTTATATATTGAAATAGATTGTACAGACGGATTCATATTGAATGGTTATATTGTAAGTTTATACTTGAATCGTATTCAAGTCAGATTGATTAGATTGAGACTCAGTCTGAGTCAAACGCTTTTAAAAAGAACTTGAAATCGTGAATTAGTTTTGATGTTATCGGTAACTGCTACAAATGGACGGCAGGATTTGTGTCTATTTCCAAGACAATTACCGTGTTGATAATACCGTTTGTTAGATTGTCTACCTTAAATAGGCAAGCACCCATATCTCCGACTCCCTGAGGCTCAAGAGACTGGTCCCGCTTAAACCGCTCAAGAGACTTGGGAATTTGTAATAGAATTCTGAGTGAGTGGGGTATAAAATGGAGTGGGTATTTGTAGAGGAAATTAGGGTTTAGAGGGTGATGAATTTGAGAATTAAAATGCATTTAAAAGGAATTAAATGGGTGATTTCAGTTCTCTGTGTGAATGCAGAGAAAACAAGCAGTGTGAAAGGAGTGGGGCAGCTGAAAGGTTGCAGGGGTTTAAATATGGGAGCAATAGGGACGGAGGAGACCGGCGGTGCCGGGCTTTTTGCCATTGTCGCCAGTTTTGTACCGACGGATGTGGGTTGGGTTTGGTGCAAAGTGTTGGGGTCATTTGGTATTCTTCAGTATATGTGATTGTTTAAAGTGTGACTCTTCAGTTTACGTGTAGTGCACGTGCAAACTCTTGGGCTATTAAAAAATTAAAAGAAAATAAAACAAAACGATAATGTGGCTGATGGGATTTGAACTCGGGTGCTACGTCACAGCGGTGCAAGGTTTTACCAATGTGCTATAAGTACTTTCTTGCTGTTCTAAATTAAAACAAATACTTATATTATACACAGGATTTGCAAATACCCCAATTGTACATTAACTTTTAAACAATTTTATGTACACAGAATTTGGAGTTGTTACAATGGCATAACTGAAAAGAAAAGTATATACATGTGTCTACAACTCTTGATTTTCTATGAACTGCTCCAAGTCGTCAGCACTGTGCTCTATCTCCAATGAGTCGGATCCACCTGACAACATTCCAAAGAGGGAAGAAAGAAGGAATGTCGTCAGCGAACAATCGCTCAGTACGTCCCAAAGAAAAGGTAAAAATAGAGTAGACAGATAGAGAATATACTGGAATTGTTTGATTATTATGTTAACACGGTTGTTTATAGCTTGGTATAAAATATGCTAGTGTATACGAGAGGAGTCCAACTATTCTGTGGACTAAGGTATACGGAGCACAAGAAACCGTTAAACCACGGCACAATAGCAACAGATATTCAGGTTAGGTGTATTAATGTGACCGTCTCGTGCCACTTCTAACACATTTCGTACCAGTCTATCCTTTAAAACCCCGTAATGTATATTGTATTGTTTGTATTGATTGGTTGTATTAGACTTACCGAAACCATGATATCATATAACGGAATGGATATAAATGGATATTCATGTAAACAAGTCACTGAATATCCATGGTTCGGTTAATTCAAGTCAAGTTGATATGGATTGTATCTGATATAAATGGTTTCATATTGTATTGAAGTTATCTTTGAATTGTATTTGAGTATAGATTGTTTTCAGTTTTGACTGAGACTCAGACTGAGTCAGACCTTTAGACAGAATTGAAGTCCTGATTTAGTTTTGGTGTTATCGGTAACTGCTGCACATGCACGGCAGGATTTGTATCTTTTTCAAAGACAATTACCGTGTTGATAACACCGTTTTTAGTTTTTCTACCTTAAATAGGCAAGCACCCACTTTCTCCAGCTCCCTAAGGCTCAAGAGAATTGGTCCCGCTTAAAACTATATTTACTAGAGTCCTTATTGTAATTTAATATAACTTGAGGGGGGTTTATGAAAAAATAGTTTTGATATATTTTCAAAATAAACCCCAAGTATTTAATTATCGTATTTAGGGTTTTCATGGATGTATATTTTAAAATATATCGTTTTCTAGTGAATAGAACCTAGATTGCATTGTATATGGTATTTTAATGTAATATTGAAATTGTATTGATTTGTATTGGTAGTTTCATGAAATTTGGGGTTCCTTTGATTTAGAAATATATATATATATATATATATATATATATTGTATATTTAAAGTAGATATTTTGATAATATATATATATATATTTATATATTTATAAAAATAGAATTTATTTATTAAATAGAAATAACATTTTTCTTAAAAATTTTATTAAAAATTCCTTCGAGATCGAATGCTCTGTGAGGAGGTCTGCATCTCGCTCTACTAGGCCCGAGGATTTGCGATAACCCGCACCATCCCGATCGGGGGCCCCAAAAGTGGGTTGTAGAGACGTATTTGCAAAGAATTAAATAATACACTTTTAAAGAAAACGGTTTTTAATAGTTTATGGTATTTAAATGTAAATTCGCATTTATCCTACAAACTAATATTCCAAAAGCCATCGTGCCATGTCAAGAATGAGTGTTGTGATGATGTAGGTCATTATCTCGTGAGTTTTCTAAAGGTAATATAAAGGAATATGATAAAATATGTAGATTTGGGTTTTTAAAGAAAAGAGAATCGAAAGCCGGAATAACTTCGTTTCCGACGATTTTTGAAATGAGGGTATTTTAGATTAGAATAAGAGGATGGGAGAGGGAACTTATGGGTTTTAAGAAGAGAGGGGAGGTAGAGGGAACTTTTAGAGGCGGTGTGGAGTCACAGTGTCGTCGGAATCTTCCTGAAACGTCGCCGGAACTCGACCTTAAACTAACTCCACTTGTACCACTTCTTGGACTTGGAAATTTTAGAGAGTTTTGATACTGGATTTCAGAATGGGGAGGGCTAAAGTGTAGAGGGGTATTTATAGGATGGGATTAGGGTTTTGTGAGTAAAGAGAGAATTAAAAATGCATTAAAATTTTGGATCAATGCCTCATTTTAATTCTCTGTTAATGTGCACAGAAAACAAATAGACTAGTATTAGTGGAGGGAGTCCAAGGGGTGCCAGGGTTAAAAAATTTGGGCATTACCTATGGAGAAAACCGGCGGTGCCGGCCCTGGGATGATCTTCTTCGGCCAAGTGTAGGGGTGGGGTGCTTGGATCTTTGACACGTGTCCTAAGGTGTTTAAATAACAATTTCTACATGTTTGTTTTTATTGTGACTTTTCATTTACATGCAGTGCACGTGAAAACTTTTGAGCTTCTAAAAGTTTTAAAAGAAAAAATCAACAAAAATATATGTGGCTGAGGGGATTCGAACACTGAGGTTGCATCACAGCAGTGCAAGGCTTTGCAAATGAGCTACAAGTGCTTTCTTGCTGTTCAAAAGCAAATCAATTACTTATAGCATACATAGGATTGCAAATACTCCATTTGTACGTTAACTTTTAAACAAATTTTCTGTACACTGAAACAGAGTTGTTAAATTCTACCCTCTTTACAAAAATTTCGTCCTCAAAATTTACAATTATTAAGAACTAATTTACAAAACAGTGAGGGTATCTTGCACGCATATCGTCTTCTCTTTCTTACGTTGATTCTCCTGGTGTGTCTTTTCTCCACATCACTCGGACTAAATTTACGTCCTTGTTCCGGAGTGGCTTACCTTTCTGTACAAGATTTCAATGGGTTGTTGCTCACAAGATAAATTTTGATGTATAGTGAGCTCGGAGTGATCAAGAATATGACTGGGGTCACTCACATACCTTCTGAGTTAGGATATATGGAACACATTATGCACTCCTTCCAATGAAAGTGGAAGTGCCAAACGATATGCCACTTCTCCGACTCGTTCGAGTATGTCGAACAGTCCAATGAATCTCGAACTTAGCTTACCCCGCCTTCCAAAGCGAATCACTCCACGGTTTGGAGAGATCTTTAGAAAGACATAATCTCCCGATTGGAACTCCAAGTGACGGCGTTTTGCATCAGCCCAGTGCTTCTGTCGGTCTTGGGCTATGTGCATTCTTTCCTTGATAATGCGAACTACATCGACTGTTGCTACTATCATCTTAGGTCCAAAAGGAGTTCTCTATCTTCGATGTCATCCCAACTTAATGGTGATCCACACTTCCTTCCATAGAGCGCTGCAAAAGGTGCCATTCCAATACTCACTTGGTAGCTGTTGTTGTATGAAAACTCCACAAGATGTAGGTGATCTTCCCGCGATCCTCCGAAGTCTAGCATACAAGCTCTTAGCATATCTTCAAGTATCTGAATCATTCACTAAGACTGTCCATCTGTTTATGGATGGTACGCTGTGCTGAAGTTCATACTCGTTCCTAAGCTAGCTTGCAGACTCTGCCAAAATTGTGATCAGAATCTGGTGTCACGATCGGAGACAATGCAAACCGGTACTCCATGTAATCTCTCGATCTCCTGCCTGAGTTCATGGGTATCAAAGACAGTACACATTGAAGAGTTAAATCTTACTTAGATTCAAGCCTACCTCCATGTACTTCTTTGCTGGTGTCTCGGTAGATTGGCCAACTCGAAATGGGATGAAGTGAGCCGACTTTGTGAGTCAATCCACAATAACCCATACCGCATCGTTACCTTTCATGCTGCGAGGAAGAGTAGTCACGAAATCCATGGCGATATGTTGCCACTTCCATTCTGGGATAGATAACGGTTGAACTAAACCAGCAGTCCTGTGATGTCCAGCTTTCACTTGCTGACACACCAAACATTTAGCGACGCTTCTGGCTACTTCATGCTTCATTCTATGCCACCAGTAATGTTGCCGTAGATCTTTGTACATCTTTGCACCACCAGGGTGTACTGAATAGGGAGAGTTGTGAGCTTATTTCATCAATTCTTCCCGAACAGGACCTTGTAGTATACACAATCTACTGCTGTATCTCAAAAATCCGTCTTCATGGATGATGAAGTCTGTTCTAAGTCCACTTTATACTTGTTCTCTAATCTTTTCCAACTTAGCATCGCTTGCTTGAACTGCTTTGATCTGATTGACGATAGTGGATTGATCTTGTAAGTTCATCAAACTTGAAGCGTTACTTGGCATGACTACTTCTATCTCCATCTGGTGCAAATCTTGCTGAAGCTTCCACTGTGCGGTGAGATTCATTGATAGTGGTTGACGACTAAGTGTATCAGGTACTACATTCACCTTCCCTGGATGATATTGTAGGTTTATGTCGAAGTCCGCCATAAGTTCTAACCATCTTCTCCACCGCATATTCAATTTTTTCTGAGTAAAAATATACTTCAGACTTTTATGGTCTGTGTATATATCTACCCGTTCTCCAAGAAGATAATAGCGCTAAATCTTGAGTGCAAAGATAACGGCTGCCAACTCCAAATCATGCGTCGAAAAGTTGCGCTCATGAATTTTCAGATGTCTTGATGCATAAGCTACAACTTTACTGTGCTGATGTAGAACACATCCTAATCCCTTACCGGATGCAACACAATACACTACGAAACCTCCAGATTGGTCCGGTATTACGAGGATAGGTGTTGATGTCAATCTTGACTTAAGTTCTACGAAATCTTGTTCGCATGCTTCTAACCCCACAAATTCTTCATCTTTACGTGTGAGCTTGGTCAGGGGTATTGCAATCTTCGAAAATCCTTCGATAAATCTTCGGTATTATCCTGCTAATCCCAAGAAACTTCGAATTTCCTTCACTGTCTTCGGTGTCATCCATTCGCTTACTGCTGATACTTTAGCTGGATCTATAGAGATTCCATCACCTGATACAATATGTCCGAAAAATCCGACTTGATCTAGCCAAAACTCGCACTTGTTGTACTTGGCATAGACTTGATGCTGTCGCAAAGTCTCGAGGACAATTCGTAAGTGCTCTACATGCTCTTTCCGACTCTTTGAATATACCAGGATGTCGTCGATGAAAATGACCATAAACCTGTCTAGGTACTCTTGGAAAACTTGATTCATCGGGTTCATGAATATTGCTGGTGCGTTGGTCACTCAAAATGGCATCACGAGATATTCATAATGTCCATAACGAGTTCTGAATGTCGTTTTAGGAATATCAGATTCTTTGACCTTCACCTGATGATAACCCGAATGAAGATCTAACTTGTAGAAAACGCAAAACCCACTTAGCTGATCGAACAGATCGTCGATGCGCGGAAGTGGATACTTGTTCTTTATAGTTACTTCGTTCAGAGCTTTATAATCAACGCACATTCGGTATGAACCTTCCTTCTCCTTCACCGGCAAAACTGGAGATCCCGAACTTGAAGTGCTAGGACGAATCAATCCTTTCTTCAATAATTCGCCCAACTGAGTTCGGATCTCTTCCAAACCTTCGGGACTCAAGCGATACGAAGCTTTGATCACCGGTTGTGCTCCAGGTACTAAATCAATGCCGAATTCAAGAGCTCGATCGGGAGGCAAACCTGATATGTCTTCAGGAAATACGGCGTCGAACTCTCGAACTACCTCTGGCTTATCTTCTTCTGCCTAATGAGTAGCAATCACTGCCTTCTTCGGTTTTGCTTTGTAGGTGCTTGGCTCTAAGGTACGGTATCCACTTTTGAACTAAAAGACCGGATACTCTGGAATCTCGAACACTACCATCCTTTGAAGTCAGTCAATGGTAGCATAGAATGTTCCGAGCTAATCCATACCCAAAACTACGTCGAAGTTCGGTATGTCCAGCACTTTGAAGTCAGCATAGAATTCTCTGCTGCAGATGACTACTGGACACAGGTCGTATCCCATTGTTTCCTTTAGAACGCCGTTCCCTGAACTGACATTCCTGCTGGATATGAGCGGTTTGATTGGAATCGCATGAGTTCGGACGAACCGTTGCGACATAAAGTGCTGAGATGCTCCAGTATCGAAGAGTGCTAGTGTGGGAAGTGAGGCTACTAAGATTGTACCTAAGTTATGTGGGATAGGTTTAAGTGTAAGAAAAAGATATATGTATATAAACAATTATTGAACAGATTTGAAAGATTGAAAGGTTACCAGTAATAACTTGGCCAGTGGCTTCAGCTTCTTCCATAGTCATTATGAAAGCCTGTCGCCTCGGTACATTCCTCCTTACTGGAGGAGCATTCCTCTTTCCGTTCCTTTGTCCCTAAAGTAAGTTCCTTTGCGCTTGATGGAACTGACGAGGAGGAGGTGCAATCGATCCGCGAGGAAGTGGAGCAAGGAGAGTAAGATATGGTGTAGGTTCCTGGATAGCTGGCTGCTGCGGATAGGTGATTGCTGGTCTGGGTGCAGAATTCGGATTGAGTCGACGAGGACAAGACTCAATATCATGTGTGGCTGAGCCGCAAACTAAGCAGAGGCGATTAGCATGCCTACAATTATTCGCCAGGTGTCCATCCCTCCTGCAGTAGGTCCAAAAGTCTGGACTGGGCCGGTTGAAAGGTACTCCCGGTCTCCAGGGTACAAAAGGTGGCCTTGAAGAGGCTCCTCCTGCCATCTGAGTGGCAGGGCGCTTTACACCGGCAGAGTGAGGTATGCCCTTCTTCATCACTACTGCCTCATATCAGCGGGTAGCTTTCAGAGCCAGGTCGTGGGTTGGAAAATCCCCTGTAGCTAAGGCAGCTTGGATCTCCAGGTCTAACCCCTGCTGAAATCGTCTAGCTCTGATCTCAGCCATCGGTATCAAGTATGCCGCGAACCTGTTACGGTCTTGTGTTAGCTGTGTAGTATGTGATATTGAAAAATCGAATATTAAGACATATCTTATATGCTCAACATGGCGAACTCGGCATCATACTCATCCACTGATTTGCTCCACATAGAGCCTTGTTGTAAGTGGATGAATTGTTGCTCCATGTTGAAATGGGAAGTTTCTGGAAAATATTTCATGTCAAACATATCGCGAAAAGTCTTCCATTTGATAGGCTGGGCATGACGGCTTTCTTCCGTCTTCCACCATACTCGGGCGTTGTGGGTAAGTTACAGTTTCGCAACCCTTACCCAAGCAATCTCTGGCACTTATGTTGCTGCCAGATCGTCTTCGATACTCTGAGTCCGTTCTTCAGCTTCCAAGGGGCTCTCTTTCCCAGAAAATTATTTAGGACGCAGTGCCCGGAATTTCTTCACTCCGGGTGCTTCTACTTCTGGACAGTTCAGGAGAATAGCAGTCTGCTGTTGTTGTCCCTCCAGGAGTCTTTGGATTGCTTCAAGCAACATAGTCTGCTCGTTGATCAGAGCAGCTACGGTAAGACGTGGTGATAGAGGAGGAGGTGGTGTGTTGCCATTCACGTTGGTACTAGTGTTATTCGGAGAATTCATAGCCTTGAAAGAAAAATAGGGTTAGGATAGATTCAAAGAATATGAAATTGTAAGATTCAAGTAATATGAAATATAAAGAATAATTTTTTAGTTACTGATTCTTGTGATATATATTGCTTATGACTTCATGCAGAACTGACCCTGCACGTCTCAATGCAGAACTGACCTGCATGGGCCACCAACAAAACTTGTCACGTCCCGCTTCCCGGTGTACGGTAAGGAGACGTGACACGGCCCGCTACATATTTACTCAGAAGCAAACACGCTAAGCGTAACTAAGCAATATAATAAAGTACACAAGAAAAATGACAAGAGATGTAATTGAACGACAACTTTTATTTATTAAACATTTCTTTACAATACAACTGGAAATGTAAATACAAGAATGGAAAGCAATGCCTAAACAATGGCATAACTGAAATGAAAAGTATATACAAGTGTTTACAGCTCGGGATCTTCTGTGAACTGCTCTAAGTCGTCAGCACTGGGCTCTATCTCCAGTGAGTCGGATCCACCTGATAACATTCTAAAGAAAGTAGAGAGAAGAAATGTCGTCAGCGAACAATCGCTCGGTAAGTCCCAAAGAAAAGGTAGAAATAGAATAGACAGATAGAGAATATACTGGAATTGTTTGATTATTATGTTAACGCGGTTGTTTGTATCTTGCTACAGAATATGCCAGTGTATATGAGAGGAGTCCAACTATTCCGTGGACTAAGGTATAGCACAAGAAACCGTTAAGCCACAGTACAACAGCAACGGATATTCGAGTTAGGTGTATTAAAGTGACCGTCTCGTGCCACTTCTAACACATTCCATACTAGTCTACCTCTTTAAAACCCCGTAATATATATTGTATTATTTGTATTGATTGGTTGTATTAGACTTACCGAAACCATGATATCATGTAACGAAATGGATATAAATGGATAGTCATGTAAAAAAGTCACTGAATATCCATGGTTCGGTTAATTCAAGTCAAGTGGATATGGATTGTATCTGATATAAACGGTTTCATGTTGTATTGAATTTATCTATGAATTGTATTTGAGTATAGATTGTTTTTAGTTTTGACTGAGACTCGGACTGAGTCAGAACTTTAGACAGAATTGAAGTCCTGAATTAGTTTTGGTGTTATCGGTAACTGCTGCACATGGACGGCAGGATTCGTGTCTTTTTCCAAGACAATTACCGTGTTTATAACACCGTTTTTAGTTTGTCTACCTTAAATAGGCAAGCACCCACTTTCTCCGGCTCCTTGAGGCACAAGAGAATTGGTCCCGCTTAAATCTGTATTTACTAGAGTCCTTATTGTAATTTAATATAACTTGGTGGGGTTTTATGAAAAAATAGTTTTGATATATTTTCAAAATAAATCTCAAGTATTTAATTATCGTATTTAGGGTTTTCATGGATGTAAATTTTAAAATATATCGTTTTCTAGTGAATAGAACCTAGATTGCATTGTATATGGTATTTTAATATAATATTGGATTTGTATTGGTAGTTTCATAAAATTTAGGGTTCTTTTGATTTAGAAAACATGAAATATATATATATATATATATATATATATATATATATATATATATATGTTGTATATTTAAAGTAGATATTTTTATAATATATATATATATATATATATATAGAATTTATTTATTAAATAGAAATAACATTTTTCATAAAAATTTCATTAAAAATTCCTTCGAGATCGAATGCTCCGTGAGGAGGTCTGCATCTCGCTCTACGAGGCCCGAGGATGTGCGATAACCCACACCATCTCGATCAGGATCCCTAAAAGTGGGTTGTAGAGGCGCATTTGCATGGAAATAAATAATACACTTTTAAAGAAAACGGTTTTTAATAGTTTATGGTATTTAAATGTAAATTCGTATTTATCCCACAAACTAATGTTCCAAAAGCCATCGTGCTATGTCAAGAATGAGTGTTGTGATTATTCCCCTCCGAACGGCGGCCGACGACGTGAGGACGTCTCGCCTGAGGTTCGGGGCAGATGCTATATGGTTTTATCCGTCCACCTCTCCGAAAATGCCTAGTTGATTTATGGCACCGTGTATCGGAGGTTTAGACGGATGCGGCCGATGTAGCAGATTTCGTCAGATTCCCCCTCGCTAGAGGTGTTTTTGATTGTGGGGACGCTCTTCCTTGCAGGCGTAAGCCCCTGCAGTTAATTACGCTACCGCATCGCGGTAGCCACTTTCTCCTTCTCCAGAATTTCACTTCGTGTCGTGTGTGTTTGTTTTGTTTGTGGTTGCCCGTGGATTGTATACGGAGACTGAGTAATGCCGTCGCCCGTAGGACGTGGATTAGTCCAAATCCGTATTTACTTAGATTTGGGTTTGGTGTTTTTAGTTTAAGGATACGTTAGCCGTATTGAGGCTAAGATCAACTTAAACGTTCGTTAAGGATACGTTAGTCTGATTTGAGACTAAGATCAACTTAACGTGGTGATCCATTTAATATATGGCTGTCGGGACTCATCACCTCTCTGACGTCGTTGAAGGATTACAACGATAGGTGTCAGAGGAGTTCAGAGATGTACCCTTGAACCAAAGTCGATTTTTATAGTCCGTTTGAATGTTTAAGGGTACGTTAGCCGTGTTTGGGGCTAAGATCAACTTAAACGGGATCGTTTAGATCCGACAAAAGAGCATTTGGAGGCTCTATTGTTCCAGTTTAGGGAGATGGGGGTCCGTGTTCCAGTTTAGGGACGTGGTGGTCCGTATTCCAGTTTAGGGACGTGGTGGTCCGTATTCCAGTTTAAAGACATTTCGGTCCAATATTAGTTTAAGGACGTCTAGGTAAAATATTAGTTTAAGGACGTCTCGGTCCACAAGTTTAAGGACCCCGCAGTCCATGTTGATGTGTGGTCGTCGGGACCCGTCACCTCTCTGACGTCGTTGAAGGATTACAACGATGGGTGTCAAAGGAGTTCGGAGATGTACCCTCGAACCGAAGGTAAATTGATTTAAGAGAGCAATCTTGCTCAGTCAATTTAATTTGAGGACTTACGGCCAAAATTGGGCTAAGTCCAGTTGGAAATGTTCAACATTTTATTTGCTTTTGATTTGCATCACTTTTTATTTTTATTTGGGCTCTACCCATAAAGGATGCAAAGCATCAATTTATCTTGTGCTTTGCTCATTTATGAATGATGCAGGGCACCAATTTTATTTGGGCTCTGCCCTTTTATGAATGATGCAGGGCATCAATTTAAATTGGACTCTGCCCTTTTATTGCTTTGCAATTTATTTAGGCCTATTAGGTCTTTTTGATTTGGGCCTGGCCCTTTAAGAAATGCATTGCATTTGTCAGGCGCTTTGCGCCAATCAGACAGCGTAAGCGCTTGTAGTGTTGCCACGTGTCGCGCAGCGCAGTGCGCTGCGCCAATGCTCTGCGCTTGCGCTGCAGACACGTGGCGCGCTCTGGTGAGTTGCGCCAATTTCAGAGAGCAAAGCTCTATCTCAAAAGCGCATAGTGCAAATGGTTCAGATGCTGACACGTGGCGCTCTCTGGTGGCTTGCGCCAACCCAAGAGCGCAACAGTGCAGATTGCAAGTGCAAAGCACTCTAAATTTGAGAATCTTTTAGATTCAAGAACCAAAGGTTCATAAAAGAAGTGCAAAGCACTGTTTTTATTTTATTTTTCTTTTTTGTTAAAGATCATTGATCTTGTTTTTAGATCAATGATCTGTTCATAAGAGAATTTTCTCTTTTTTTCTAAAGGCTTTTTACCTTTTTTGTTCTTGAGGAGTTCTTCAGAGCTCTCTCTGTTTGATTTTTCTCAAAAAAAATGTTGATTCCATTGAATTAAGGTCTAGGGTCCTTTTTATAGTGCCCATAAATTAGTTAAATTTGTTAAAGAGATCTTTCTCTGAGTGATTTGGGGAATTTTCCCCACCGTTGGATTTTTGATCCAAGGGTTTCTGTTTTACAGAAGGCAATCTTCTTGTTTTTAACAAGAACAGAAAGATCTTTTTAGAATTTTAATTCTGTTTGGCGCAAGCACCCCAGCGCGTGACACGTGTCGCGCAGCGCACAGCGCAGCGCAACTGCGCCAGCGCATCTGCGCTTACACGTGTCGCGCAGCGCACAGCGCAGCGCAACTGCGCTGACACGTGTCGCGCAGCGCACATCGCAGCGCAACTGCGCCAGCGCATCTGCGCTGACACGTGTCGCGCAGCGCAGTGGTTGCGCAATTGAAGCGTTGCTTCCTTTAATTTTAGTTTAAATAGAGCTTTGCTCTGATTGGGCGCGCCTTCTTGGACGCTGCGCTGACGCACCTGCGCCTGACACGTGGCATGTTGCGCGCAGCGCAAAGAATCTGAAGCGTTTCTTCATTTATTAACATTTAGATTTTCAAGGTAGAGCTTTGCTCTGATTGGGGGAAGATGAAGCGTTACTTCATCTCCCGCCTCAGAATTTGAACAGAGCTTTGCTCTAATCGGGGTAAACAAATGCCCCCCAACGTTGCGCTTACGTGGCGCCAAACGTGAGCGCAACAGTGGCAGAATTCCAACCGTTGTGGCAACTTTGGAAGCTGAAAGGGTACTTGATGCCTATAAATAGGACCTTTGGTCCTCAGCAGATGATTATTATCCTTAAGACTTTTACTTTCAAAACTCCAGAGCTTTGCTCTTGCCTTTAGGAACTCTCAGAGTTAAATTTTCCTCAAAAGAAACTTTATAGGTAAAAATTAACCTTGAATTAAATTAATTTCAATTAATAGAGCTTTGCTCTCATAGATCTTTGATCTAAAGAAAACCCTTCTGGGGTTTCACCAATAGAGCCTTGCTCTCAAGAATCTGTTTCAGGGTTTCTTGACCTATGAATAGAACCTTGCGCCTTTGTCAAGACATAGATCTCTTTGATCTAAAAATGAGATGAACTCTTAAGAGTTTGAGTATGGATAATGAAAATTAAAAATGGAGTTTTGTATTTAAAGGATTATATCATCTTTTAATAATAATGATCTCAGAGTTTTTGGGGGACTTCTTCAAATTTCCATTATTATGGCATCTGATAGTCGTCACCCCTATTCGTAGAGCATTGCTCTCGAGAAGTTTAACTCTCTGTGCTCATTTTTTAACAAGAATTCGCCTAATCAGTCGGTCTGCTAATTTTTACTGATCTTCTTTCACAGGAACAATGGACGCCCATAGGTATGCTCTTAACGAGATCATCTCTTACGGGGACATCCGCCGACTTGGCCGCTCTCAAAATCGAGAGTTCACAAACGCGGAGTGTGCTGAAATCATGAGCCGCTTCGACGCGTACAACGGTCCTCTGCTTCCCCGGCATTCCTCCTTTCTTAGGCTTATCGTGGGAGCCATCTGGGAAGCGCTTCCCCTGTTCTGTTCCGGTGTACCGCTTAGGGCGCTGGATGCCGCTGAGGATAAGGTGCACTCGGTGTACCTGTTGAACTTTATCTCAAAGAGACGGCGAGACAGTCTTATCGATCTCTTGCACGAGGTCTTTCAACAGTCTGCCATACTCGCTATTTATCGGAGGGTGGAAGACATCAGGGGGGACCCTGACGCTTGTGCTCACGAAAGAAAGCACACTAGGATGGTCCGCGAGGCTTGGAAAGTCATAGATAGGGTCGCTTTCGAGTTCCTCAATCCATGTCCTGGGTTCGAGGTTATTCCCTTGTAATAATGTTTTTCGTTTATTGCTTTTATGATTGTAAGAACTTTTGGCAATATTAACGGAAATTTTTTTATCTCAGCTTGTCTCTATTTTTCGTTCTGAATCTTTTGCTTATGCATGAACGAGTGTGTCTCGAACGCCTGATCAAATGTAAATCGGATGCTCTTTCTGTCGCTTTCTTTTTTCTCTTATTATCAGCATGCTGTCACAATTAGCAGATAATAGAGTAAGCACCTTGATTTCTTCACGAGATAGCGATGGCTTAGGCCGCAGGTTCAGATTTGCTGCCCAAGACTTTCTAACTCTATGAGCTGTGAGGGTCTCATTGAAACTTTTCTCCCTACGGATCGAGAGGATCTCGTAGGTGGGTTTTCTCCTTAGGAATCGTGAGGATTCCTAAGTGTGTTCTCTTGAAAGTCGTAAGGATCTTACGAGAGAATTTATTCCCTTGCGAGTCGTGAGGACCCGCAAGTGATGGGTGAAGTTGTCCTTATCCGCATTTCACGGAGTCAGGAGTTGCTCTGGATGCTTCGCACGGGTTCACTGCCGTGCTCTGCGAGGACCATGATCCGCTCTGGACGTTTTCCACGGGGTCAGGATTGACATAAGCCGCTTTCCACGTAACCAGGAATTTTTACTCTGGACGTTTCACACGGGGTCAGTATCGTCATAAGCCGCGTTCCACGTAGCCAGGAATTTTTGCTCTAGATGCTTCCCATGGGTTCAATGCCGTGTTCAGCGAGGACTAGGTTCCGCTCTGGATGCTTCGCACGGGTTCACTACCGTGCTCTGCGAGGACCAGGATCCGCTCTGGACGTTTTCCATGGGGTCAGGATTAACATAAGCCGCTTTCTACGTAGCCATGAATTTTTGCTCTGGACGTTTCACACGGGGTCAGGATTGACATAAGCCGCGTTCCACGTAGTCAGGAATTTTTGCTCTAAATGCTTCCTACGGGTTCACAGCCGTGTTCGGCGAGGACTAAGTTCCACTCTGGATGCTTCGCACGGGTTCACTGTCGTGCTCTGCGAGGACCAGGATCCGCTCTGGACGTTTTCCACGGGGTCAGGATTGACATAAGCCGCTTTCCACGTAGCCAGGAATTTTTGCTCTGGACGTTTCACACAGGGTCAGGATCGACATAAGCCGCGTTCCACGTAGCCAGGAATTTTTGCTCTGGACGTTTCACACGGGGTCAGGATCGACATAAGCCGCGTTCCACTTAGCCAGGAATTTTTGCTCTAGATGCTTCCCACGGGTTCAATGCCGTGTTCGGCGAGGAGTAGGTTCCGTTCTGGATGCCTCGCACGGGTTCACTGCCGTGCTCTGCGAGGACCAGGATCCACTCTGGACGTTTTCCACGGGGTCAGGATTGACATAAGCCGCTTTCCACGTAGCCAGGAATTTTTTCTCTGGACGTTTCACACGGGGTCAGGATTGACATAAGCCACGTTCCACGTAGTCAGGAATTTTTGCTCTAGATGCTTCCCACGGGTTCACTGCCGTGTTCGGCGAGGACTAGGTTCCACTCTGGATGCTTCGCACGGGTTCACTGCCGTGCTCTGCGAGGACCAGGATCCGCTTTGGACGTTTTCCACGGGGTCAGGATTGACATAAGCCGCTTTCCACGTAGCCAGGAATTTTTGCTCTGGACATTTCACACGGGGTCAGGATTGACATAAGCCGCGTTCCACGTAGTCAGGAATTTTTGCTCTAGATGCTTCCCACTGGTTCACTGCCGTGTTCGGCGAGGACTAGGTTCCAATCTGGATGCTTCGCACGGGTTCACTGCCATGCTCTGCGAGGACCAGGATCCGCTCTGGACATTTTCCACGGGGTCAGGACTGACATAAGCCGCTTTCCACGTAGCCAGGAATTTTTGCTCTGGACATTTCACACGGGGTCAGGATCGACATAAGCCGCGTTCCACGTAGCCAGGAATTTTTGCTCTGGACGTTTCACATGGGGACAGGATCGACATAAGCCGCGTTCCACGTAGCCAGGAATTTTTTCTCTAGATGCTTCCCACGGGTTCAATGCCGTGTTCGGCGAGGACTAGGTTCCGCTCTGGATGCCTCGCACGGGTTCACTGCCGTGCTCTGCGAGGACCAGGATCCGCTCTGGACAGTTTTCACGGGGTCAGGATTGACATAAGCCGCTTTCTACATAGCCAGGAATTTTTGCTCTGGACGTTTCACACGGGGTCAGGATCAACATAAGCTGCGTTCCACGTAGCCAGGAATTTTTGTTGATTGTATCCGCATTTCACGGAGTTGGGATTCGACTCTCGGTCATCTGTACGCCGTCGAGTCATGGAACTGGGGATTGCCGCCGTTCCGCTTTGCTTGATATTGTATCTGCTACAATGAGACGAACGTTGAGATAGTCTCTAGGCTATCTGTGACTCATCGAGATTTGGCTTCTTCTTCTGATGAAACCTGGGAGAGGAGGAGTGCGATTCCTTCTTTGTTTGTGTCCCTGGATTGTATACAGGGATTGATGTAATATCATCTGTAGGGCATAAATTTCATTTTTTGTTTTATTTCTTTTTCCGCGATGCTCTATCATTTCAGCTTTTATATCGCGAAGGTCGCGATTGCCCCATCATTTCGGCTATTTTTCGCGGTGCCCAATCATTTTGGCTATTTATTTTATTTTTACTCGCTGCCTTTTGTTGGGAGTTGCCCAATCATTTCGGCTATTTTTCATGCATACATTTTTACTTGCTGCTTTTTATTGCAAGTTGCCCTATCATTTTGGCTATTTCGTATGCATGTATGGCTTGCTGGCTTTTCGCCGCAAGCTTTGGATTAGACACCGATTTTGGCATCACCGCTACGACTGGGATATTGCCAGGAGCGAATCATCATTTGCCTTTGTCGATGTCGAACAAAGGTGGCTTAGCGAACAGGGTTAGGGTCCTGTCGACTAAGGCTTTTAACTTCATGAGCCGTAAGGGTCTCATAAAGGTATTTCTCCCTACAAGTCGTGAGGATCTTGTAGGTGTGTTTTCTCCCTAGGAATCGTGAGGATTCCTAAGTGTATGTTCCTCTGTAAGTCGTAAGGATTCTACAAGAGGGTTTTCTCTTTGTAAGTCGAGAGGACTTACAAGGGTTGTTCATCATGCGTACATATCTCCAGTCACGGATGGGACTTGGTCAGGGAAATGTTTATTCGCGCCCGTGGATTGTATACAAGAGCCAGTACTGGACCACTTGTAGGGCAATATCGAAGGTTGTGGGGGTTGCTTAAGCACAGGTTTAGGTCTCTGTGGCTTAAGACTTTCAAATCTTATGAGCCGTGAGGGTCTCATAAGAGAGTTCTCCTTACGAGTCGTGAGGATCTCGCAAGTGTATTTTCTCCTTAGGAATCATGGGGATCCCTAAGTGTGTTGCTTCCCTGTGAGTCATAAGGATCTCACGCGGGTGGTTTCTCCTTACAAGGTCGAGAAGACCCTGATAAGTGTCTTTTAACGAGGTTGTGCCCTTTCGGGTTTTCACAAACACTCGCCGGTAGTCCTGCTGTTTTTACTCACGGAGCCCTTTCGGGTTTTCATCCGTGCCCATTTTGCTTATAGACATACCGTTTTTTTTTATTCTTTTTCTCTTTTTTTTTACAAGGTCGCGCCCTTTCGGGTTTTCACGAACACTCGCCGGTTGCCCTGCTGTTTTTACTCACGGAGCCCTTTCGGGATTTCATCCGTGCCCATTTTGCTTATGGACATACCGTTTTTGTTTTTTTGTTTTTTATATATTTTTTCCTTTTTCTCTTTTTTTTTCCTCGTCAGCCTAAGGATACTGCGGTATTAGTTTAAGGACGTTTCGGTCCGTTATTAGTTTAAGGACGTTTCGGTCCGTCATTAGTTTAAGGACGTTTCGGTCCGTCATCGCCGTATTTGAGGCGAAGCTCTAGTTTACTGACTTTTCGGTCCCTGGGGCTTTCCCTATTAATGAGCATGATGCCCCCGGCGTCTCCATCTTTCCCGATGCGTGCGGTTGTGGCGGGCTTACCTTCCAGTTTTCGGAGATGACGAACTTGCCTTGTTGGTATTGATCTTCAACCCAGTTTTTGAAGACGTAGTAATTCTCGATCAGGTGACCCAGTATTCGGTGATAGGGATAGTAGTTGGGCTCATTGACGTCATTTGGTTGCGACGGACGTTTTGGCTTCGGCAGATTTATGAGTCGGTTGCGCAACGCCAGCTCGAACAGTCCCCTTGTTTTATCTTGCAGAAACTAGTAAGGACGTTTCAACTTTTCTTGGAGGGGTTGCTGTTTGTTGTTTCGGCAAACAACCGGTCTAGGGCCACTCGATTGCTGTTGAGCATTGGCTACGAGGGCTGTTTTTCCCTTCCCTTTATCCTTTTTACTCGATCCTTTGTTTGCGGAGCCGAGATTTTTTTCGAGTAGCGTGCGATTACACGGCCGAACGTTATCGCAACTTCTCAATTCTTTCATCTTTGAGATGGATTCCTTGAGGAGAGGGCTGAGGGCAGCTTCCTCGTCAGAGTCGCTCCCAAAGGTGATAATTTGCGATCCCTTGGAGTCGGCTATATGACAATCGTCAGCAGCTTTTTTGCGCTCATCTATCACATTTTTCTGATGTCTACGAACTCCACACTTTGTCCTGTTGAAGTGTTGCTTTTGAGCGACATACCCTTGCCACCAACACTTAAAGGAGTCGCAGTCTTCGGTAGGATGTGTGATCTTCTGATGATATAAGCAGAAGTTAGGATGCATCTCTACTTCACCGGGAGTATTTTCTTCAGAGGGTGATAGCACCATTCCCGCTGACAGGGCTTTAGCGAACCTTTTTCTCGTCTTGAATTTGTTTTTATCCGCAGCGGATGGCTTTTGATTTGACGGGAGTGCTTCGACTCTTTGGTTTAGTCGTCGGTGTTTGGCTCCTTCCAGTATGGCCATCTCACGCTCTTGATTGGCTTTAACTTTCAGACGAATCTCATTCAGGAAGGCATCGATCAACTCGTCTGATGGCCGCGGGATTTCTGGCTCAGGGTCCGCCCTCGGTTTATCAGCGCAAGGAGCCTCTTTGTCATCCGCTAATGAGTGAGAAATCACGTGACAAGTCGCTACGTAGCCTTCAGATTCGTCTGGTGAGTCTCCTCCATCATTTTCGTCCTCGACAAAAGAATAAGCTGCCCCCATCGTGCCCGTCTTCTTTGGAGTGTGCGGCTGGGGTGGATTTACCTTCCACTTTTCAGATAGGGCAAACTTGCCTTGTAGGTATTGATCTTCAATCCATCCCTCGAAAACGAAGCAATCCTCAATCGGATGGCTTGCCGTTTGATGATAAGGGCAATAATTGGGGTTATTCGCCTCGTTGGGTTGTGGCGGTTGCCTTGGATTCGGCAGGTTGATAAGCCTGTTGCGCATAGCCAGCTCGAACAGCCTCTTCGTCTTATCCCGCGGGAATGAGTAGGGGCGCCTCATTTTCTCAGTATAGAACCGTCGTCTCTCTCCCGATTGATCTGCTAGCTTTGGGGTGCTGCTGAGCATTCGCGACGAAGGTTGCCTTCCCTTTACCCTTGTCGTTCCGCGGTTCTGGCTTCGGGGGAGAAGGTCTGTGACCCATTTGATCCATCTGGGCCAGCTTGTCGATCAAAGCCTGGAATGTGGTCGGCTTAAAGAACATCATGAACAGTGAGATAGTGGCATGAGGGTCTAGGGTACCCATGAACATGCCCACCGCGGGCGCTTCTTCAATGCGTTGTTCGCATTTTGACCACAAGTTTCGCCAGCGTATAGCGTACTGAACCCACGTCTCGCCCGGCCTTACCCTGGCATTAATCAATGCTGCTATCGGGGCCCGTTCGCTGGCGCTCGTGAATCGCTGAGTGAATAGCAACTCCATTTTAGCGAACGTCTTGACAGAATCGTTCGGGAGTTCGGAATACCATTCGAACGCTGTTTCTGACAAGCTGCCGACGAATTGGCGAAGCATCAATTTGTCATCGCCTCCAGTATTGCCGCATAAGGCCCTGAATTGAGCGACATGCTGATGCGGATTCCCTGTCTCTTTATATACGTGGAATTTAGGGCTAGTATATCCCAGCGGGTAACTGATTTGGTCATAGCAGCCCGGATAGGGTCGTCCAGTTCTAACAGTTTGCCCAGCTGCTTCACTCGCCTGATGAGCTCGTATTTGCTGAGCTATATAGTCATCAAGCGCGGCCTTGGAAATGGTTTCTTCCTTGGCTGCTGAAAGAGCAGGAGGAGGATCAGATGTTTCCCCTCCGTCATTTCCGACAATGACTGGAGGGTCTTCAGCTGGAGGGTCCGGCTGTAACATCATCCCTACCATGTCTTGGAAGAGGAGTGCCATTTGTTTTATGTTAGCCGCTTGTTCTGCGGCTTTTGTGTCCTTCTTTTTGAGGATTCTACGTAAGAAGTCAGCATCAGTCTCTTGTTCGTGACGCTGTTCTGATGATACTTCCGAACTTTCTTTTGGTTCGGTAAGTGCAGCCATCACAGTCATCATTTCCTGAAGCTTCTGTTGCTGCTCTTGGGCTTTCGTCACAGATCGGGTGAGCGGTCGGTGACCCGTCGAAGAACGGCTTTCCTCCTTTCCGGAAACCATATAAACAGTGTGCACCACCATGCCCCCAGACTTGGGGAGTTTGTGTCTGGTGTCTTTGTGATTTGCCAAAGACATAGGGGCTTTTTGCGGCCTCCTTTTTTGAGTGATTGGAGTTGAGGGGGCCGTTGTAGTGGGCACCCAAGTAGCTTTTGCTTTTTTCAACCTGACAGAGTAGTCTTCCTCCTGCCGAACCTTCGTCTTTTTCTGTCGGCGGAGATAGTTTTCATCAATCACCGACTCTTGGACTTGTCGCCAGACTTTGTAAATTTTAGAGGACAGCCGGTGAGGGGGCTGCTCTAGCTTCTTCTCTGGAGTGTTCTCCACAGGTGAAGGAGTTCGCTTCAGCACCGCAACAGGAGAGTTTCTGCGCACCGTGTTCAGCAATTCAAAGCTGTTCCCGGTTGGAACAGCAGCATCGATCTCCACCGTTGGAGCTGGCAGAGTTATCCCAGAGGGGGAGTTGCCCCCAGCCTTCCTCACTCGGCGCCAGTGGCGAAGTCGAGCATGATGAGCCGTCGGGACTGGCTCGGAGATAGAGACAGCTTCTTTTTGCCCCCTGTCTGAATGAGGCGCCGCTGGTGTTAACCTCTTAAAGACTGAGGTTGTCCTTTGAGGGGTGATATTCAACCTGTCGAATACAAATCCTCGAGCAGGGGCGGGAGCAGGAATAGTCAGTCTTGAAAAGACCGACTCTTTGACAGGGGAAGCCGCCTTGACGACTTCTGGAGCAGCGGTTATTGTTCATACCAGAATATTGCATTTTATACCACCCATTCTTACGCTCGTGTGTTTATAGGTAGGTGCTTTTGATCAGTGTTTGCTACATAATTGCAGAATACAGGTTCTCGGCTCTGAACAGTGAAATCCATGAAAAGTACGACAAATTCCGGATTACTGCCAACAACTGATAAAATACGGGTCTCCGCTCTCTATCCGTGTGTTGCCACATACCAGTTTAAGGGACAAGAGGGCAAATCGATTGTCATGTCATGCACAAAGCTCTATGTCAATACAAGATCCAAGAAATCTACGCGGAGCTCGAGGAAATTATGGCAAAAGATCCACATCACATCACTTTTTGTTCTACTAAAATTCTGGAATAATTGTGAAGAGTTTCTGAGAAAAGTCATATACCACATAGCAGACAACATGAAACCAGGGAAGCACCCAAAACCCGACCACCCAATTCCACCATAGGGCCGCGGATCCGCGGCCAATAGGGGGTCTAGGCCGCGGATCCGCGGCCGTACTGGCGCCGCAGTTGACGAAACTTCAGGGGTTGTTTGGTCTTTTTACATGGGTTCTGAATGTTGCCCTAGATTTCCAGATCCCTGCCTATAAATACTCCAGAATTGAGCTAAGCCAAGGGTCCAATTTTGTGTCCACTCTTTTGTAGTTTTTTGTATAGTTCTTCTTCTTCTTCTTCATTCTTCCTCCATGGAAATGTAGTGAGAGCATTGAGTGGATATTAATGAAGATGAGGGTTTTGTATCATTCTCTTTTGTTTCTTCTTCCCCTTGAGATTCTTGCTTTCTCTTGATCATTCAACCTCTTCATTGAGCTTGAATGGTTAAGGGTTAGTTATTGATCTCAAGGGTCGTATTTTCTTATGGAATTAGCGCTTCAATTCACATGCGTTCTCTACCCTTCTCTTGATCTTGCAACCTCTTGATTGAGCTTACAAGTTTAAGGGTTGGCTATTGATCACATGCTTGTCTTGAGTTCTAGTTTCTTGTTCTTTTTATCGCTTTTTATTACTTGCTTATTATTATCTTGCTTTACTTTCTTGCAATTCAATTCATGCACTTAATTACTTGTAATCTTTTCTTTTCTTTGTTCTTTTCTTTTGCTCTCTTTTGTTCATTTTTGTGAATGGTTGTAATTATTGTTGTTAAGATGAAATACGGTATTGTAAGTTAATATCTTCTTTCTCATTTCCTTTGCCCGTTATTTTCCATTGAACTCTGCCCAAACCATACGCAAGCGCTCCGTTAGGCACCCTACCCTAACAAGGTAACGGTGATTCCTAACCGCGACCGGTTGCGTTCGGTTTGGCCGGAGGTGAAAGCAAGAGACAAGAACGGAAGGACAAGGGTAAATAAGCCGTATTCCACGAATACCGCGCTTAAATCCCCTAATCCACGTTGTTGCCGATTGCTTTAGCTTCAATTGGTCAAGACTCGGCTCAAAGGTTTTGAGTACGAATTTCTTTAGCTTACAATCTCGTATCTTTTTCTTAACAACTTTATACTTGCAAATAGTACACATAGGTTAGATTGAACAAACATATACTCATTCTTTATTGACTCGTCTAAGACAAGAAAGAACATACAACCATCTCCCTGTGGATCGACCCGTACTCAACCGGCTAGCTGCATAGCGACACCATCTTGATTGCGGTTAACTCAAATTCTTACAATCAAATGGCGCCGTTGCCGGGGAGACGGTAGCGTATTTTTTTTCTTGTTATTCGGGTTAATATTCTTTTTGTATATATATATATATAATAAAAAAAAGAAAAATATATTCTTTTTGTTTTTTGATCATTTTTGTGGGCAAGAGTGCAGATTTTTGCAGATTTGCAAACTGCGATTGTGGGGAGCAAAGTGTGCATTCAAGGCTAAGGTGATTGCAAAGTACAGTGCCAAAGATCCGGGTAGTTTGACCCGCGCAAGCGAACTTTTCAAGCTTACCGGATTTGATTCAACGGGGGTTCCCTAACCCAAAAACTTAACGGTACGTACTTTACTAACACCTTCTTCTCAAATCCGACGCGTCCAATATACTATTCTTTGCAGGATTCTTTGCAAGTTCGCTAGCAAACGCTAAAAATTGACTAACCCGTATTTGTTGCAGTGCCGCGTTTAAACTAAAAAACGATTTTTTGATTCTTTATAGAATTTTTATTGAATTGCGCATTGCATACATTATTACGGACTTAAGGGCAAGCGAACCCTACAACATACGGTAAAGGATTTCATCACCTTTTCCGTGGCCCACAAATCACGAACTTGAGCATAACGTTTACCCGCACAAATTTTAAAAGAAATTTGACTTTAAGCCTTAAGGACTTCGCGCTCACTAGGAGAAGTTAACTGTGTTTAGAACCTCGCTTAACGGTATATTGTTTACGGGGTGTCTAGGAAAGTGTTAACGGCGCAACCGCCAAAAGAGAAAGGGTTATTTAATTAAGGAACTTCGCGAAAGCGTTGGAAAACCTCCCCTTATCTCTGCACTTACCTGGCCTCGTGATCAGTGTATCTTGAGCCCGTTTCTCGACACAGTTTTACTTCGACAATCAAGTTCTGGAGCAGGTCTAGTTGACCTAGGTGAACCCTAGAACGATTAGGTGTGTGGTATTTTTGTGTCGTGATTGTTTTTGTCCATATTCTTTTTGTGTGTATATTTCATTCTTCTGTTAATATATTTCTAAAAAAAAATAATAATAATAAAAAATATCACATTCTTTTTCCCTCCTTTTCTCTGCCTTTCTTTCTTTCTCTCTTCATATCATGGGTACCCCACCTCGCAAAACTCTTGCCGAACTTTGGTACCCACAACCAGACATTACTTCTTACAGTTCTTGCTTTGGCCGAACGTCAAACGATCCCTCCATGCCCAAAATCTCTTTGAAAGATCGGATAGACGCGTCTAGGACAAACACTTGCCCTTCGCAATCCACTCTGTATCAACCTTTTCAACCTCCCCCACCCGCTTATGTTGATACCCCTTTTGCAAGTCGTCCTTTGTCCAACGCTGAACGTATTGAACAATCTCGTAACCGATCTTTCACTCCTTTCACCACTTCAAATTCTTGGGATCAACAATTTCATTCACCTTCTTATCCAAATGCTGATCCTACCCCTATCCAACCATTCAATTCCTACCAATCCTACCCTACCTTTGCACCTTCCCTAGACATTGCTTCAGAACCGCCATTTGGGAGTTTTCAGTATCCAAACAACTTTGAATCTTTTACTGAAACCCCTTCCCAACCCATGTCTAGTCTGGAACAATCTTTGGAAGACTTTAGGGTAGCGTCGTACCAACAGATGATGGATTTGGATGCGTCCATGGCCGCCCTCATACAACCTAGTGACCCGGTAGCTAGTTTTCAACTAGCTCCAAATTTTCCAATGTATGAAGAGGCGGTCGGACAGGCTGTGAATTTGAGTGGAGAGAGTGAGCTGTACCCCCTTCCAAATCAAACCTACCCGTTTCAAATTGAATCCCACAACTCCTGTGTCGAAATTCTATCAAGTGTCCCAACTGAATTATCAATTAAAGATAGAATGTTTAATGAGTTGTGCGACTTTGTAGTGTTTGATTTGCCAGATTGTGAAGGGACCTTGCCAAGTGAAACCACACACAATCCTTTTGACCTCTACACCTCTATCTTAGAACCTGAATTGATTGAAATCCATGCTTTTGATGAGGTGTCTGAGAATGTTGATTTCGACTTGATTAAGGATATTGACGCTGGGGATATTTTGGATGATGAACCCGTAGATTTGGCTAAGTTTTCAAATCATCATCCCGAGTCATTAAATGTTTTTCCTGAACCCCATATGCGTCTAAATTTTGAAGAGAAATGCATGGATGTGCTAAATTTTGAGGAGAATTTTGAGGATAGCTTTGAGGATGAACCAGTTTTAATTGATGAGTCGGATTTTCTAATTCATCCTGTTCCTTTCATTGACTGTGTGCACCCTCCCGAAACCTTAACCGATACCCCTCCTCGATCACTTTCCTCCATCCTTTCCATCGTTCCGACCTTGCAAGAACCCGTCTCACTTACATTTCATATGTCTGGTTTACCGAGTTCGGCGTACCCATGGTTTCTCACGAATCTTGAGGGATTTGACCCCATTTCTCAACGGGTAAATATATTGGCACAATCGCTTTTCACACATCGGTCATCACAAATTGTGCTAATCTATTTACTCCATTTGCTCCCTCAAGTTCGTACTCCACTTCTTTTTCCCTTCCGCCATTTTTCTTCTTCTCATATACCGAGACCGTATCCCGCTTCTATCTCCATACGGTCTCGCGTATTCTCCATCTCTTTTCTCTACGCCTTCTTTGACCAACCACTGCTTTATCATGATAAGATCTTTGAATGGTTGGTGCTCACTTTTGGCCTTTGTAAGGCCTTGTATAGCTTGATACTATTCTCTTCCCCCCCAATCCTGAACTTCAACGCTTAATAGTGGAAACACTGTTTTACTTAAGTTTGGGGGGGGACTCTTTTTTGTATATATTTCTTTTTGTTTTCCTTTTTGTTTTGTATATAATTTATTTCTAGGGAGCGCCGACAATTTTGACCCTCTTGGTGTAGCCTGACAGTGAGGGCACTGTCAAGTTTAAGTTTGGGGGTGTGCTCGGTAAGCTTTCTTCCTTCGCATTCATTTGTATATTTTGCATTTGCATACCCTATTAAAAACCCACAAAAAATTAAAAATTTTCCAAAAAATATAAAAACTTTGTCGTCAAGTTAGCTAATAGGGTAACTTAGATCTTTATTCCGAAAGTTTAGTTGATATGATAGAAATAACTAAATTCTAGGCTTAGGGATTGAAAACCCTAAAAATAACCCTCATTCTGTCTAACTTTGGTAAGTATACGTCCTTACAGTTTTTTTTTGAGAAATAGGTAATCTTGAGTTCAGTTCTTGAGTTAAGTCAAGATGAAGGGAAAGTATTGATGCTTTACTGAAGGATAAGTCTGAAAAATAGTTTCTTTTCTCGAGTTCAAATTTAGAAAGTATATACCCTACAAACTGCACTTACACGCACCTTGAAACTTGGGATAGTAGAGGATACCTAGAAATACTCTTACCTGAAAGCCTAGTATGAAAGGAAAAACGGTATTTAAAGCTAAACACCAAAAGAGCATGTTGAAAAATATATCCGGTCTTGAAAAAGAAAAAGAAAAAGAAAAAGAAAAAGAAAAAATAGAATAAAATCAAGACCTGGAAACTGCTATTTACGCTTTAAGCTCACACATTCAGTAATCGGCCGTTAGTGCCTCAAGAAGCATTAATAGTCGCATGAAAGGTGTGTGAGCAACACCGTCCATCATTAAATGAAAAGAAGTAGTATTAGGTATTAAGTCAAGGGTATTATAGCTTGAATTGAATTCTTGAGTGTAGGGGTACAAATATACACACACGTAGGGGTATACAATCGATGTTTGGATAAAAGATAGAAATAAAGAATAAGACTTGTGTTTTCTGTAAAGTGGATAAAAATCCCTGATTTAAGGCCGCACTTTAGAAGGAAAACTCAGGAGAACCAACATCTTTCTAAACTTTTTTTGAACGTATAGGATCTAAAGTTAAACAGATAGGAGGTGTGAAACATAAGGGTTGGATATTTCTAACTTAGGATGATAGAATTTCTAACGTAAATACTAAATTTTAGGAGTGGAATCGATGTTAACTTATAAAACTAGCTTGACGGGATTTTGTGGGTGTAATTCGCTGAAAACCCTCAGGAGACAACACTCCTCCTACTAGGGACACCTAGAGGTTTAACGGCTTGTTGCACGAGCTCAGTGCAATCGCGTTCCCTGCGAAAGTGCGGTTAGGATTTTATTTTTGTGAATAATTGGTTTTGCTCGGGACGAGCAAAAGTTAAGTTTGGGGGTATTTGTTCATACCAGAATATTGCATTTTATACCACCCATTCTTACGCTCGTGTGTTTATAGGTAGGTGTTTTTGATCAGTGTTTGCTACATAATTGCAGAATACAGGTTCTCGGCTCTGAACAGTGAAATCCATTAAAAGTACGACAAATTCCGGATTACTGCCAACAACTGATAAAATACGGGTCTCCGCTCTCTATCCGTGTGTTGCCACATACCAGTTTAAGGGACAAGATGGAAAATCGATTGTCATGTCATGCACAAAGCTCTATGTCAACACAAGATCTACGAAATCTACGCGGAGCTCGAGGAAATTATGGCAAAAGATCCACATCACATCACTTTTTGTTCTACTAAAATTCTGGAATAATTGTGAAGAGTTTCTGAGAAAAGTCATATACCACATAGCAGACAACATGAAACCAGGGAAGCACCCAAAACCCGACCACCCAATTCCACCATAGGGCCGCGGATCCGCGGCCAATAGGGGGTCTAGGCCGCGGATCCGCGGCCGTACTGGCGCCGCAATTGACGAAACTTCAGGGGTTGTTTGGTCTTTTTACATGGGTTCTGAATGTTGCCCTAGATTTCCAGATCCCTGCCTATAAATACTCCAGAATTGAGCTAAGCCAAGGGTCCAATTTTGTGTCCACTCTTTTGTAGTTTTTTGTATAGTTCTTCTTCTTCTTCATTCTTCCTCCATGGAAATGTAGTGAGAGCATTGAGTGGATATTAATGAAGATGAGGGTTTTGTATCATTCTCTTTTGTTTCTTCTTCCCCTTGAGATTCTTGCTTTCTCTTGATCATTCAACCTCCTCATTGAGCTTGAATGGTTAAGGGTTAGTTATTGATCTCAAGGGCCGTATTTTCTTATGGAATTAGCGCTTCAATTCACATGCGTTCTCTACCCTTCTCTTGATCTTGCAACCTCTTGATTGAGCTTGCAAGTTTAAGGGTTGGCTATTGATCACATGCTTGTCTTGAGTTCTAATTTCTTGTTCTTTTTATCGCTTTTTATTACTTGCTTATTATTATCTTGCTTTACTTTCTTGCAATTCAATTCATGCACTTAATTACTTGTAATCTTTTCTTTTCTTTGTTCTTTTCTTTTGCTCTCTTTTGTTCATTTTTGTGAATGGTTGTAATTATTGTTGTTAAGATGAAATACGGTATTGTAAGTTAATATCTTCTTTCTCATTTCCTTTTCCCGTTATTTTCCATTGAACTCCGCCCAAACCATACGCAAGCGCTCCGTTAGGCACCCTACCCTAACAAGGTAACGGTGATTCCTAACCGCGACCGGTTGCGTTCGGTTTGGCCGGAGGCGAAAGCAAGAGACAAGAACGGAAGGACAAGGGTAAATAAGCCGTATTCCACGAATACCGCGCTTAAATCCCCTAATCCACGTTGTTGCCGATTGCTTTAGCTTCAATTGGTCAAGACTCGGCTCAAAGGTTTTGAGTACGAATTTCTTTAGCTTACAATCTCGTATTTTTTTCTTAACAACTTTATACTTGCAAATAGTACACATAGGTTAGATTGAACAAACATATACTCATTCTTTATTGACTCGTCTAAGACAAGAAAGGACATACAACCATCTCCCTGTGGATCGACCCGTGCTCAACCGGCTAGCTGCATAGCGACACCGTTTTGATTGCGGTTAACTCAAATTCTTACAATCAGTTATTTCCTTCCTCGGAACAGCCACCCTAGAGTTCATGGGCTTCCTAGCGGGCCCCTCATAGTTCTGATCCAGCCTGGCAAAGACGGAGGCTGTTGATTTGGTAGTGGACGACCCGTTGACAGGGGTCATCGTAGCAGTGAGCCGGTCGAAGACCGACTTCTTGTTCGCTTCTGGTGCAGGCATTGGCATAGAGAAGCTTGCGGGTGGGATCATGGTCCCGAAAAACAGCCCTGTGGTGGCTTGGGTCACCTGGTCTACCGGCAGAGCGAGGAAGGAAGCCGCTTAGGGCCCATATGCTACACCTCCTGGTGGGGTGGAGCGTCCGTTGCAGTGGCATTTCGAGCAGTTGGTGCAGTTAAATGCCATTGAATCTTGAGTTCTGCGCCAGGCAAAAGACCAAATCTTAGTAACTTGAAATCCAAAGGCAACCATTTAACAAACCGCGATTGGTTCGCGAAGACGACACACGAAGTGTGGAGTGGAAAGAGGAAAAGGTCCCACCGGGCGTGCCAGAATCTGTTCCCCTCCGAACGGCGGCCGACGACGTAAGGACGTCTCGCCTGAGGTTCGGGGCAGATGCTATATGGTTTTATCCATCCACCTCTCCGAAGATGCCAAGTTGATTTATGGCACCGTGTATCGGAGGTTTAGACGGATGCGGCCGATATAGCAGACTTCGTCAAATTCCCCCTCGCTAGAGGGGTTTTTGATTGTGGGGACGCTCTTCCCTGCAGGCGCAAGCCCCTGCAGTTAATTACGCTACCGCATCGCGGTAGCCACTTTCTCCTTCTCCAGAATTTCACTTCGTGTCGTGTGTGTTTGTTTTGTTTGTGGTTGCCCGTGGATTGTATACGGAGACTGAGTAATGCCGTCGCCCGTAGGACGTGGATTAGTCCAAATCCGCATTTACTTAGATTTGGGTTTGGTGTTTTTAGTTTAAGGATACGTTAGCCGTATTGAGGCTAAGATCAACTTAAACGTTCGCTAAGAATACGTTAGTCTGATTTGAGACTAAGATCAACTTAACGTGGTGATCCATTTAATATATGGTTGTCGGGACTCATCACCTCTCTGACGTCGTAGAAGGATTACAACGATAGGTGTCAGAGGAGTTCAGAGATGTACCCTTGAACCAAAGTCGATTTTTATAGTCCGTTTGAATGTTTAAGGATACGTTAGCCGTGTTTGGGGCTAAGATCAACTTAAACGGGATCGTTTAGATCCGACAAAAAAGCATTTGGAGGCTCTATTGTTCCAGTTTAGGGACGTAGTGGTCCGTGTTCCAGTTTAGGGAGATGGGGGTCCATTGCCAGTTTAGAGACGTGGTGGTCCGTGTTCCAGTTTAGGGACGTGGTGGTCCGTGTTCCAGTTTAGGGACGTGGTGGTCCGTATTCCAGTTTAGGGACGTGGTGGTCCGTCATTAGTTTAAGGACGTCTCGGTCCAATATTAGTTTAAGGACGTCTCGGTCCACGAGTTTAAGGACCCCGCGGTCCATGTTGATGTGTGGTCGTCGGGACCCGTCACCTCTCTGACGTCGTTGAAGGATTACAACGATGGGTGTCAGAGGAGTTCGGAGATGTACCCTCGAACCGGAGGTAAATTGATTTAAGAGAGCAATCTTGCTCAGTTAATTTAATTTGAGGACTTACGGCCAAAATTGGGCTAAGTCCAGTTGGAAATGTTCAACATTTTATTTGCTTTTGATTTGCATCTCTTTTTATTTTCATTTGGGCTCTACCCATAAAGGATGCAAAGTATCAATTTATCTTGTGCTTTGCTCATTTATGAATGATGCAGGGCACCAATTTTATTTGGGCTCTGCCCTTTTATGAATGATGCAGGGTATCAATTTAAATTGGACTCTGCCCTTTTATTGCTTTGCAATTTATTTAGGCCTATTAGGTCTTTTTGATTTGGGCCTGGCCCTTTAAGAAATGCATTGCATTTGTCAGGCGCTTTGCGCCAATTAGAGAGCGCAAGCGCTTGTAGTGTTGACACGTGTCGCGCAGCGCAAAGCGCAGCGCAACTGCGCCGGCGCAACTGCGCCGGCGCATCTGCGCTGACACGTGTCGCGCAGCGCTCATCGCAGCGCGCATCTGCGCTGACACGTGTCGCGCAGCGCAGTGTTTGCGCAACTGAAGCGTTGCTTCCTTTAATTTTAGTTTAAATAGAGCTTTGCTCTGATTGGGCGCGCCTTCTTAGACGCTGCGCTGACGCATCTGCGCCTGACTCGTGGCATGTTGCGCGCAGCGCAAAAAATCTGAAGCGTTGCTTCATTTATTAACATTTAGATTTTCAAGGTAGAGCTTTGCTCTGATTGGGGGAAAATGAAGCGTTGCTTCATCTCCCGCCTCAGAATTTGAACAGAGCTTTGCTCTAATCGCGGTAAACAGTGATAAGCTAGGTCATTACCTCATGAGTTTTCTAAAGGTAATACAAAGGAATATGATGAAATATATAGAACGTAAAGTTTGTGGTATTTAATTGTAAAAATATGATAAAAGTTGCATAACATGTTATTTTGAGATTAAACTTGTTCTAAAGTGTTTGTTTATGATTGCTAAACAATATATAAAGAATTGGCAGGTTTGTTATTAAGAAAATTTGGGTTTTTAAAGAAAAGAGAATCGGGGGTCGGAATAACTCCGTTTCCGACGAGTTTTGAAATGAGAGTGTTTTAGATTAGAATGAGAGGATGGGAGAGGGGAATTACAGGTTTGGAGAAGAGAGAGGAGGTAGAGGGAACTTTTGGAGGAGGCGTAGAGTCGCGGTGTCGCCGGAATCATCCCGAAATGTCACCAAAACTCGACCTTAGGCTAACTCCACTTGTACAACTTCTTGGACTTAGAAATTTTAGAGAGTTTTGATACTAGATTTCAGAATGGGAAGGGTTAAAGTGTAGAGGGGTATTTATAGGATAGGATTAGGGTTTTGTGAGTGAAGAGAGAATTAAAAATGCATTAAAATTTTGGATTAATGCCTCATTTTAATTCTCTGTTAATGTGCAGGGAAAACAAACGGACGAGGGTTAGTGGGGGAGTCCAAGGGGTGCTAGGGATATAAAATTTGGGCATTACCTACGGAGAAAACCGCCGGCGCCGGCCGTGGGATGATCTTCGCCGGCCAAGTGTAGGGGTGGGGTGCTTGGATCTTTGACACGTGTCCTAGGCTGTTTAAATAAAAATTTCCACATATTTGTTTTATTGTGACTTTTCATTTTACGTGTAGTGCACATGCAAACTTTTGAGCTTCTAAAAGTTTTAAAAGAAAAAATCTGCAAAAATATATATGGCTGAGGGGATTCGAACACAGGGGATACGTCACAGCAGTACAAGGCTTTACCAATGAGGTACAAGTGCTTTCTTGCTGTTCAAAAACAAATCAATTACTTATAGCATACACAGGATAGCAAATACTCCATTTGTACATTAACTTTTAAAAAAAATTCTGTACACTGAAACAGAGTTGTTACAGTTTAAATCTCACATCAAATCCCAAAAAAAAGAAGATTTTTACTATTTTCTTCTTCCTCCTCAAGATCCAATTTGAGAGAGGGGGAAGGGAAACTCGCCTCCCAAGACTCCATCAAGAGGAAAAAAAGGGATCTATTTTCATCATCCAAGATCCAAATCTTGGAATTTCAAGAGAACCCATTTGGGTTTCTTTTCGAGAGAGGAAAGGGAAAAATATTTTGGAGATTTACTCCATTTAAATTCTTTGCGAGTTTAACTCCATTCAAAATTCTTTTGGGAGTTTAATTTTAAAATAAAACATTTAGAAGATTAACTCTATTTAAAATTCTTTTGAAAGTTTAACTCCAAAATAAAATCTTTTGAAGTTCAACTCCATTAAAATCCTTTAGCGAGTTCAACTTCAAATCCTGTCCATGCAATCCGGGCCCACGTCCGCACCCGCATCCATGCCTATACCTGTGCCCGCGTGTCAGGCGCATGCCGAGCACATGCGCACCCACGCGTACCACGCGTATGCAGTGCCCGCCCATGTCCCGCACGTGCACGACGCACACGCGCAATGTGCAGCACGCAAGCGCACTGCGCGGCCACATGCACTACACGCTTGCGCTTTAACTCCACACTTATAAAAAAAATAATAATAATAAAATAAAGGAATAAATAAAAGAATTTGTTTCTTTGAAATAAAAAAAAATCTTTTGTCACAAATAAAAAAATGAAACGAACACGCCTTTCCGCATTACATTCAAACACCAACACCTCATATTGAGTTCGCATGACCAGCTTGACCCGTCAATCGGAGGTTCTTTCGCTCCAACAGTGAGGGGTAATTAACAGCAGTTTAGTCTGCGGCTGCCGAAGATTCGGATCCCCGCAATCATTAAATCCCAGCCTATCCCACGCAGGGGGAATCTGTATACGCCTAACAAGCGCGCGCATTCCCATCTCAATGGGTGTCACGCCCCGCTTCCCAGTATACGGGCAGAGGACGCGATGAGGCCGCTACATATTTACTCAGAAGTAAACACGCTAAGCATTTCTAAGCAATATAAAATAAAATGTACACAAGAGACAATATGTAAATAAACAGCAACTTTATTTATTAACATTCTTTTTACAATATAACTGAAAAGTAAATACATGGAATGAAAGCAATGCCTAAACAGTGGCATAACAGAAATGTAAGGAAATGTAATGTATAAGTGAACTAGAGCTCTGGATCTTCAGTAAATTGGTCCAAGTCCTCGCTGCTGGGCTCGATCTCCAGTGAGTCCGAAACACCTGACGACATTCCAAAGAAGAAGAAAGAGAATGTCGTCAGCGAACAAATCGCTCAGTAAGTCCCGTAAATAGACAAGAATGGAATAGACAGAATAGAGAGTATATTGTTATAATGTTGTATTTAGTGTTAACGCTGTTGTTTGTAGCTTGGTACAGAAGAATGCCAGTGTATACGACAGGAGTCCCACTATTCCGGAGACTAAGGTATACAGAGCACAAGGAACCGTTCAACCATGGTACAACGGCAATGGAGATTCAGATTAGGTGTATTATGGTTACAGTCTCATGCCACTATGAACACCTTCCATACCAATCTACCCCTTATAAACCCCGCGATGTCTTGATTGTATTGTATTGTATTATAATTTTATAGATGGATGACTTGCCGAGACCATGATATCAGTAATGGAACGGATATAATGGATGAACATATAAATGGAGTATATCCATGGTTCGATTCGGTCAAGTTGTATAGATTGAATAGATTGAGTATATGGATTCATATTGAATTGTGGTTTCATACTTGAATCACATTCAAGTCGGATTGATTATATTACGACTCAGTCTGAGCCAGACACCTTTAAAAGAACTTGAAATCCTGATTGTTTTGGTGTTATCGGTAACTGCTGCACATGGACGGCAGGATTTGTGTCTTTTTCCAAGACAATTACCGTGTTGATAACACCGTTTGTTAAGTTGTCTACCTTAAATAGGCAAGCACCCATATCTCCGGCTTCCTGAGGCTCAAGAGATCGGTCTCGCTTAAACCTATGTTTACTGGGGTTCTTATTGTAATTTAGTATAACTTGAGGTGTTTTTATGTAAAATAATTTTGGTATAATTTCAAAATACACCTCAAGTATTTAATTATCGTCTTTAGAGTTTTCATAGATTTTCTTTTATTCAATGTGAAATTTCTAGTGAATATGACCAAGTTTTTAAAGTATAAGGTATTTATTTGAAATATTGGAATTGTATGGTATTTTCTTGTAAATAGGATGTTTTTCTTGAATTTTGGAAATGTGGAATATTATAAATATTAAAAATAGATATTTTGATATTAATTACATATATATTTATTTATTAAAAATATAAGTTTTATTTATAATAGCAATCACATTTTCTAAAGAAAAATGTATAAAAAAATCTTTCGAGATCTTACGCTCCGTGAGGAGGTCTGCATCTCGCTCTACTAGGCCGGAGGATGTGCGATAATCCGTACCATACCGAATGGGGTCCCCAATAGTGGGTTGTAGAGACGCAATTGCAAAGATTTGTTAAATACACTTGTTATAGAAAAAGGTTTTATAAGTTGAAGGTAGTTATATATAAAGTCGTATTTTTCCGAATCTATGTTCCCAAATTCCATTGTACTATGTTAGATATGTGTGTTGTGAGGAGGTAGGTCATTACCTCGTGGGCTTTCTAAAGCTAACACGGTTAAAAGGTATAAACATGTCGATATGAAATATAAAGGTATTTTAATGTAAAATTGAAATACAACTTGCTATGGTTATCATTTTGATGTCAAACTTGTTCTATTGTCTTTGTTAATGATTAATAAACAATATATCAAAAGTTGTAGGTTTGTTATTAAGAAAAAGTTGTATTTTTAAAAGAAAAGAGAATCGGAAGCCGGATAACTCCGCTTCCGACACGTTTTAAGAATGAAGAGTTTGGGAATAGCAAAAGAGAGAGAGAGAAGGGGAACTTACTGGCTTTGATGAGAGGGAAGAGGTAGGAGGAGGTCTAGGATTCGTCGGTGCTCCATTTCGTTGCCGGAAACTCCTTGTATCGTCGCCGGAAATTCGTCGGAGTTTCGCCCTTTGTTAACTCCATTTATACACTATGGGAACTTGGAAATTTATTAAGAGTTTTGGCAGGGAATTATGAGTGAGGAGGGGTGAAATGGGAGTGGTATTTATAGGGAAAATTAGGGTTTAGGGTGTTTAAAGAATGCATTGAAATATGCATTAAAATTGGATTAATTGGGCATTTTATTGCTCTCTGGAAATATTCAAAGTAAACAAGAAATGTGGGGTTAGTAGGGTAGCTGAAAGGGTGCAGGGGGCAAAGTTTGGAAGCATTTGGGACAGGTTGGACCGGCGGCGTCGGGCCTCTATGCACAAGTCGCCGGGTCTTTACCGACGGAGGGTGCTGGGTCTTGGGTCACGGGTCCTTGACACTTCAATTTCCCTCATGCTTATGTTTATTTATTCTGTAACTTACCCTATTACGTGTGGTGCACGTGCAAACTCTTGGGCTTCTAAAATACTAAAAGAAATTAAAACAAAAAATAATGTGGCTGATGGGATTTGAACTCTGGTACTTTGGTTCAGCAGTGCAAGGCCTTACCAGTAAGCTACAAGATCTTTCTTGCTGTTCAAAAGTAAAACAACTTCTTATAGTACTCACGGGATTTGCAAATACCCCAATTGTACATTATCTTTTAAAAAAATTTATGTACACAGAATTTGGAGTTATTACAATAGAATGACGAAAAACACTCTATATCTGGTACCCATCGAGCCGGGGAATCTCGGTACCTCCCTGCACCCGACGGCACGTGAGCCCTTCCTCGTACATTGTCTCGACTGCCAAAGTCAGCGCGTCGATGTTCCATAATGTTAAGGATGATTAGGGAACCGGTCGGGGCATTTTACCCGTGGTAGTGTGTGATGGGCCGCCACCGTCTCCTGCCACCATCGTTCTGAGGTGAAGGATTGGCGGTTTGAAGGCTAGCGGCCTTAACGCGAGCGATCGTGTCCTTTACCGCTGCTAATCAGTTTATCCGAGCGGCTAGGTCTTCGACAACGCCGGGAACTGATGGAGTGGAACTTCTCCCGTCTTCATTGCGAGGGCGTGATGGGGGATCGCCTACCTATTTTCGGAGTCGATCGACAGTGGCTCGTGCTGGGATCGTCGTTGCGGTGCTCGCTTATCATTGTGTTGAAGGAGGAGAGCAACTTTTTGGTGGAAAAGTTTTTCGTTTCTCACAGACGGTGCCAACTGTTGGAGGTCGAAATCTCCCTCAGATGTTGTCCTCCGTCGGTCTGGAGGCGAGTGAGATGAATGGCTGAGATTTAGGGAGAGAGTGTGGATCTCAATGGGTTGTTGGTCGGTGTCGTCGCCGAGCTAGCTACAAAAGAAATTCCAGGGTTGAAAACCATCGTAAGACACTCCGACGATCAAGTTAAAACTGGGGAATATTTGGGCATAGTAGCGACGTATTAGACTGTGTTGAGTTACCTGAATCGTCTGGAGGAAGGGTTTCTATAGGGGTTGCATGGAGCGAGCCGTTGCGAGATCCTCACCATCGGTTCTGCCCACGCGTCACATTCACATTAATGTCGAGATACGCTCGTGTGAGATGCAGGACGTAGGGTGGTTGACTCCGTCGTGGCAGGAGATGCAGAGTCATTACAAGGAAGCTCGGTAAAGGGAAGTTGAGGAAGTTCAATCCGAGGAAGCTTGGGCTTTGTGCTACCGGTCCCGAGCTGGCCAGGACAGCAAGAAGGCTGAGAAAAATCAGCTCTGGGATAGCTCGGAGACGAGCTATTGACCGGTGGTTGGTCGAAGAAAGAATACATCCAAGAGGAGGCCCCGAGAGGTCGAAGCCTATTCATCGGACGGAGACTCGGAGGTGAGGTACCGAGGAATGTTCCTTATTCTAGTTTAGTAACTGTAACACTTCAGAAAAATATAGAATATTATTTTTTGGAATTTAAATAATAAAATAATAAATTTTATGAATATTATATGAGTATGGAAATGAGTTTTAGTAGAATGATATAATTATATACCTATATTTTTGTAAAATAATTGGAATTTATGATGAAATATCATTATGAAAGCCTTTAATTGATTTGGACTTTTTATAAATTAATATATAATTATTTCCATACAAGATTAATGCTAAACTTAATTAGTGTTTCCTAATTATGTAATAAACCAAGTCCATTTTGTTAAACATGATTTGTGTGCATGACATGTAACATTTATTCATGATTTATACCATGGTTTCATTTTTAGTTTGTTTTTAATTTGTTTTTAAAAAAAAGAAGAAGAAAAGAAAATGAAAGGAGACGGGAGGGGACAAGGAGGTATAGGTGTGAGTGGGAGAGAAAGAAAGAGAGTGACATGGTTGCATTGACCAATCTTCCTTCATTTCCTTTTTCCTTTATCACCTTCCTCCATCTCCTCCTTCATCACCTTTCTCCATCTCTTCTACCACCATGCACCACCCCCAAAACTTCATCAAAACCTCACATTACCTTCACAAAAATTGTTCCCCGTCTCATCCTACACCCCATGGTGGGATCAAGTTCTTCTTTTGAGCACTTTGGACTATGTAGAAATTTTCTTGAGTTACTCTTTTGAGGTAAAACACTCACATTTCTTCAAGTATTTAGTTTCCTAACCTCCTTTTATAGTTTAGAGTTAAATAGGTTATGTTAAGTGATCTTGGAAAATTCTAGGATGAGAATTAGTGGATAAAACTTGTAGTGGAGGTGTAGTAGAGAATATAGAGAGTGGCTAGTGGCCTAGTAGTGATGGTAGTCATGATTTAAATGAGTTTAGAATGTTCAAAGTCGAACTTAGAATTTTCCGACATCGGTTTTTCATTGATTTTTGATGTTCAAATGGAATCTGGGATGACTCTAGAACTCTGAAAATTTATTAGAAGATACAGTGAGATGTGCAGACACATAGGAAGTCACCTAAGTAACCCAAGCCCAGACCCTCAAGTTAAGGCTACCGTTTTATTCATTTTGACCGCAATTTTCCGTCTAATTTTGGAGTTAGGGTCTGAAACTTCGTCTGTAGCTCACTCTTTAGATAACTAGACCTACCTTATATGCAAAAAAGTTTAATTTCACCTTAGGTAGAATCTGAAGTCATTTTACTAGTTTTCTGTCGATATTTTCCGACTTTTGAAACTTGGTTTTTGATATTTGAGTTTTGACTCAGTCGTCTGACGTTCGTACGTCAACGTCAGGGTTGTTTTATTATTTTAGCACGCGTTGACCATAGTTTTTAACCTATGTGCGCTTGGCTTTCCATATCGGTTTTCGGATTTTATTTTGATTTCGATACGATATATATTAATTTATAGGTACATTCGCGTGGACTTCTGAGGCGACAAAGGAGAGCAAGGCGTTCCTTGACTTCAACTCGAGCAAGGATAGTAGGTGAGTAAATGTATATTTAAAGGGGAAGTCGGGTGGATGGCGTATAGCACCCTCGCAACCGTAGTACTAAAATACTAGATATATGGTTATATATATATATATATATATATATATATATCTGTTTGTGTGTGTGTAACAACATTTATACAAATGGCTCAAGGCTAAGAGAAATAAGAACTAAGGATATTCCTCCCTACGAATATACTTATTATTGCTTATAGTATCTTAGAACCCTAGCTAGGTATACATACATACATACATACATACATACATATATATATATATATATATATATATATATTTGAGGATAATTTCAATATAACATCATAAGATGAGGATATGATATGCTATGATGACACGAGTCGATATGATATATTATATGATGATATGAGACCATACATATTCATGAAGCGATACGAGATGATATGACATGTGACGATATATGACGAGATAAGATGATATGATGCACGTGACGATAGATCCATACTCTTGATTTGATGATACCGTACAATGGATTATACCGTATGTGATACTATGAGGATGGATCGCCGACTTATGTATGTATCGACTCAGAAAAATATTGTTTTTTTAATCAATTAAGTAGATATTAGGATAGATTTAGAGTCATGCCTATTTTCAAAACCAACGAATCGTTATGCACTTTTAAATGATAACCTCAAGGGACGTTACGGATTTACAAATGGTGTCTTTTTCTCAAAAATACCGTAGCCCCCATTTTCAAAAACAACGATTCGTACTATTTTAAACTATAACTGTATAGCTCATATGTAGTTACGTATGTCATACTGTTTACGTTTATGCTTTTCTCTTTCTGTTACGCTCGTATCATTTTCATTTGCGATATACATACTACGTTCTTTGTCCTTATCTTTGTATGACTTCGTCTGCTAGGACACATGCGCCATTAACGATGATGCGCATGTTGTACGTACACATACTCGCTGGCTCACACACTCATCATTGGTAATTGCCATGCCACGTACATGTTAGAAATCGCTACTTCACCGTATCACCATATAACCGGTAGGATTTTAGTTATTATTCAGTAAATCCATACCACACTTACTAGTTCGGTTATCGCATTTCCTTACCTAGTTAAACGCCACGCTCATATAAACACACCGGTTATGCATTATAGATTTGTTCTGTGCCTGTACATATTGTTTCATTATTATTTCATGCTTATGAGATTCAGTTTTCATGAGATTTCTGCATTTGAGAAACCGCTGATATATTTTAAAAACTTATGATTTATTTAAAAATACATGGTTTTCTTTTGATATGATGTTTAGCGTCCACCATGAGTTTTCTCTGTTCTGAGTTATGTGTATACCGGATTCGAGGAGAGAGGAGGCACCATTTGCGAGTACATGGTGGACCCGGTACGGTACCCCAGGGCAAGAAGATCGTATAGAGAGACGTTGAGCTTGGTAGGGGAACACTACTTACCGGTGACAGTACTGGACTCGGCGGATATCCGGAGGATACCGACCGGAGTGATATGAGACAGATGGATATGAGGGCCGATCCGATGAGACGGCGTCTGAGATACGAGGATTTACGTGTCGATACTGGACACGGGTTTTATGATGATTTTCGAGTGTCGATACTTGGCACTCAGGTTTTATTGATGATTTGGTGTGTCGTTGATGGGCACACGTTAGATGATACATATATACTTATGTAGGCCACAAATGACATAGTATCATATATTACCACAGACACGATATTATTATTTATTATCATTGTACTCATGTATAAACAATAACCTTTGTTACCACACGGTATTATATTATTATATTACTATATGACCTAGAAGATTGTCATACATTCGATTTCTACCTGATAATGTCTTCTACTCACGAGTTGGCAACTCACTCCCGTTGTGCCACAGTTTTCTTGCAGGATCGACCGCTCAGATTCAGTAGCGGCTTGCTCGCACATTGTTCCTTTCTGGGTGATTTGCATTGATAGGTGGGTTACAATACAGAGCGTAACCACCATTGTATATTCATTATTCATTTGTATCTAGTTAAAATCTCTATAAACCAAACTATGTATATTTAGTAGACCTAGAGACCGGTTTGTATATTCTTTGTATTTCGAGTCGAGACGTGTATATATTCCTACATTTGATTTGATAGTGTTTTGATTTTCTCTATTCTTTTCTGTGATTGATTTTCGCCTTGGGATTCGTATATTCTTATTTTCATGGTTGTGATTCCGCCAATTGGTGAAGAGCTAGCTCCCGCTTAAGGATGCCGTATTATTATTGTATATGTATTGGTTTTTGGATCAAAATTTACAAAGGAGGTGCTGCCCAAATTTCAAATGACGAAAATGTTTTCAACTATAATATACATCCCACTTGTATTTTCATATAACATTACTTATACTTTCTAAGAAAGAACTTGATTATAATATACCTTTATTTCAAAACTTCACCTCCATTATTTTCCTAAAAAGGTTTAGATTTCTGGGTTTTCGGCTTACTTAGATTACGGTGGGGTCCTATAGACTTCACGTGATTCAAGTACCGGTCACATGCCTATTCTGGATCGTGACAAATTTGGTATCATAGCATTAGGTTTAACCTTGGTTCGAGACTAGGTTTAACTATGCAGAGTCCAGGGCGTATATTTTGGAACTTAGGCTTGATCTTACGGAACTTAGACTTGACTGAGGGGGTATTAGACCCGAACTTTCGTTATGTAGGTTGACCTTGGTTGATGGTGTAGGTGACTCAAGTAGAGTGACGTATCGTGTGTATATTCCGCGGCATACTTACGATGTGCTGCTCCGCTTAAGTAATCTTAGATTGTGCATATCTTGAGAATTGTCATTCTATTCGTTCTTATGACCTATCCCCATCGATATTTGATTGTGATTCCTGTTACCTTGGCTATGCGAGCTAAAAGGGTTGCGGCTAGAGATGCGGTCAGAGGGAGCTCATCAGGGACGAGAACTGACCAGGATGTATTCTTATGACGTAGGAATGTATTGATTTATTTTTTATGACATTCTTGAGACGAGCGTTCGGGATCTGCATTGGATGATTGGACCATCGCTTAAGACCAGCCAGATTGAGAGGACTGTTGACGTAAAGCCTACTCCAGAAATCAATGTGTTGTCTCCCGCACAGACAGATGAACCAGCTATTACTGAGATTGACGGGATGTTTCCTCCATAGTTTATAAAGCTAAAGCCACATGAGTTTACAGGCAGGGATGTGACAGAAGATCGCTAATCATTCTTAGATGAAGTGACTAGGATAATTCGTTTGTTAGGATGCCCCGATGCAAGATCAGTTAAGTTGGCTAACTTCAGTTCGAAGGGTCTTGCTTAGACCTGGTGTAAGTAGATTAAGAGAGGACGAGCAAAGCGTATTCCTCCGATGACTTGGATGAGTTCCAGAGGACGTAATTGTCCAACTATCTTTCACGGAGTGTTGGAGACACCGAGTTCATAGCTTCGAGTCTCTGCGAGAGACACTGGATATGACCATAGCCGAATATTGAATTATAGTCATCGCAGCTAGCGAGATATGATTCTGAATCCGTCGATATTGAAGGAGTGGATTAATAGATTCGTGCGAGACCTCAATTAGCAGTTGTTCATCTCCGTTGATGCTTAAGATTGGATATGTATTTAAAGGCATTGGATACAGCTACATTTTCAGAGGAAAGTTGTGATCAGATTGCAGCTATTTTGGAAAGTTAGCGGATTAAGTAAAGAGCGCCAACTTCCGGGCAGTCTGGCAGAGATGATGTCGGAAGAGACCGTGGCTGGTTCTTTCCAGAATACTTCAGCAATAAGGATTCGGACCCGGTATCAATTATATGGCACATATGCAGAGGGCCAGATGTCACCGTCAATGACGTTCTACCTTATGAGTGGCCATATTAATTGGCCAGGAGATGTTCAGAGAGGCGTCAGAGCGGGACTGTTTCCGTCGCTACTCCTTAACGGACTGTCGAGCCAAGGAGTCATGCAATTGGTGATCTACAGAGAAAAACGAGGACGTAGGGGCAGAGGACACTAGGCTGTGGACAAAAAGCAAGAAAGAGTTCTTGCTCTACCAGCTTGGGTGCACTGGCACCTTTCGACATTGAAAGAGGTGTATCTAAATATCACTTATTTTTTATTTGTGTTTAGTAATCCGAGTATCACGCTTATATCTTTTTAGACTTTTGAGTTTTGATGATTCAGTTTTATGATTGATATTTCGTGCACCGTAGTTGCACTTGATTTATGTTTTTATGCACCCATTACATTTGATTTATGTTTTGTGCATATCCATTGCACTTGATATTGATTTTTTTGTATTTATTGCACAAATTTATGATTCCGTGTATCCCGATACGGTCGATTTTTATTTTGTGCACTCCGATATACTTGATTTTGATTTCGTGCATGTTGTATGCACTTGATTTTGACTTATGCACTCGGTATAGTTCACATGCGCTTTCAGTGCACTGATATCGGTTTTGTGCACGCAGTTGCACTTGTTTATGATTTCATACGCCTCGGTATACTTGATTTTGATCTCGAGCATGTTGTATACCGAAGATTTTGATTCATGCATTCGATATTTTTCCTATGCACTTTCGATTCATTGATGAGTTTCCGTGCACCTAGCGCACTTGATATTTATTTTCGTGGACTCTAGTGAACTAGATTTATGTTTTCGTGCACCTTGTGCACTTGATATTTATTTTCGCGCTCCCTAGTGCGCTAGATTTATTTTTTTGTGCATGTTGTGCCCTTGATATTCGCTTTCGTGCACCCTAATGCACTAGATTTATGTTTTCGTGCACCTTGTGCACTTGATATTCTTTTTCGTGCACCATAGTGCACTAGATTTATGTTTTTGTGCACCTTGAGCACTTGATATCCGTTCTCATGCACCCTACTGCACTAAATACTTTTGTGCGGACCTGACGCACTTGATTTAGATTTTCGCGCACACTCGGCGTACTTGATGTGATTTTGTGCACACCAGATACACTTAATCGATATTTTTCGTGCATATTAGTTGCACTTGGTTAAGATTTCCGTGCACTCTAGATGCACTTGGTATCGTTGTCGTGCACACCCGTTGCACTTGACAGATGCTTTCGTGCATACCCGTTACACTTAGTTTTTGCTTTCATGCACACTCGTGACACTTAGATTTGGCTTTGATTTCCGTGCGCACCAGATGCACGTGGTATTTCCATATACACCTATTGAGGTTGGTTTTTTCTTTCGAGCATCATGTTTTTATGATATATACTATAGTATATAGTAACCGAGCAGGACTGTTCTGAGGACAGTACCTGAGTATTTTTGCATGCATCGACATTTACCGAAGAGGTTTTCAAAAAGGAGCTATAGTCTCACTATTTTCCTACGTGTCCATAAGCGACACGAACTTTTACAAAGAAAACCCTTCTAAATCATTTTCAAAAGGGGCGAGACGTATATCTTAAGCAAAACGCACATAGATATATATATCTATTTCTTCACAAATGAACGTCCGCTACTTGTGCCGTAATATACGCATCACACAGTGATTTGAAAAGAATTTTACATGCATTTTGATTCAGTTATTTAGACGTTTCATAAGGATGCGTACTATATATATGTTATAGTCTAGATTATATTATTTTTGATTTTAATAGTAGATTTCAAAACTTGCATATCATCATATATATAAATGACTTGACGGAGTTTTAATTATTGAGTTTTGCACCATTTTCATACGCACAAGATGCGCTGTGTTATTCATGCGTATTCGTGATTTCGGAGCCCTGTTGATTTAATTGATTTACTGAAATGTTTTAATAATTGGGGGGTTTAACTTTAAACTCAGGGACCGAATTTATTTAAGGGGGGAAGACTGTAACATTTCAGAAAAATATAGAATATTATTTTTTTGGAATTTAAATAATAAAATAATAAATTTTATGAATATTATATAAGTATATAAATGAGTTTTAGTAGAATGGTATAATTATATACCTATATTTTTGGAAAATAATTGGAATTTAAGATGAATTATCATTATGAAAGCATTTAATTGATTTAGGCTTTTTATAAATTAATATATAATTATTTCTATACAAGACTAATGCTAAATTTAATTAGTGTTTCCTAATTATGTATTAAACCAAGTCCATTTTATTAAACATGATTTGTATGCATAACATGTAACATTTATTCATGTTTTATACCATGATTTCATTTTTAGATTGTTTTTAATTTGTTTTAAAAAGAAAAGAAAAGAAGAGAAGAAATTGAAAGGAGACAAGAGGGGACAAGAAGGTATGGGTCTGAGTGGGAGAGAGAGAAAGAGAGCGACATGGTTGCATTGACCATTCTTCCTTCATTTCCTTTTTCCTTCATCTCATTTCTTCACCTCTCTCTTCTTCATCTCCTCCTTCATCACCTTTTTCCATCTCTTCTACCACCATGGACCATCCACAAAACTTCATCAAAAGTTCATATTACCTTCACAAAAATTGTTCCTCACCTCATCCTATACCTCATGGTGGGATCAAGTTCTTGTTTTAAGCACTTTGGACCATCTAAAAATTTTCTTGAGTTGCTCTTTTGAGGTAAAACACTCACCTTTTTTCAAGTATTTAGTTTCCTAACCTCCTTTTATAGTTTAGAGTTAAATAGGTTATGTTAAGTGAACTTGGAAAATTCTAGGGTGAGAATTAGTAGATAAAACTTATAGTGGAAGTGTAGTAGAGAATATAGAGAGTGACTGTAGCCTTGATTAAAATGAGTTTAGAATGTTCAAAGTCGAACTTAGAATTTTCTGACATCGGTTTTTCATTGACTTTTGATGTTCAAATGGAATCTGTGATGACTCTAGAACTGTGAAAATTTATTAGCAGATACAATGAGATGTGCAGACACATAGAAAGGCACCCTAAAAACCCGAGAACAAACCCCCAAGTTGAGGCCGCCGTTTTATTCATTTTGGCCGCAATTTTCCGCCGAATTTTCGAGTCAAGGTCTGAAACTTGGTCTGTATCTCACTCATTAGATAACTAGACCTAGCTTATATGCAAAAAGATTAATTTCACCTTAGGTAGAATCTGGAGTCATTTTACTGGTTTTCTGTCGATATTTTCCGACTTTTGAAACTTGGTTTTTGATATTTGAGTTTTGACTCGGCCGTTTGACGTCCGTACGTCAACATCGGGGGTTGCTTTGGTGTTTTAGCACGCGTTGACCATAGGTTCTAACCTATGTGCCCTTTGCTAGCCGTATCAGTTTTAGGATTTGATTTTGATTTCGATACGATTGTTGGGGTCAAAATTACACCCCAGTTGACCAAGTTAAAACCAAGGTCAACCCCAAGTCAAGTGGGCTTGAGCCTAGGCCCAAGTCAAGACCATGCATGAAAGGGGCCGGCTCCATACCAAAAAGGAGGCAATAAATTAGTTTAAATGTAATTTTTAGAAATAAATATATGTAAAGTGGGCAGAAAGCCAAAATTTTATAAACCCCATGGCTTATGTGCAAAAAAGAAATAAGCACATAAGGCATGGGATGGCACGAGTGCCATTTGGCAAAGCCCAAGGGGCTATATGTAAAGTGTGTAGCCCATAAAGACAAACATGATGAAAATATCTAAAGAACTTTTTCATTCTCTCAAAATTCTAGGGTTTGTGCCTCCATCTCTTTTCTCTCAACTTCCCCCTTTCCTTTTCTTTTCAAATTAAATCAAGAGTTTAACTCATTTTTTTCCAAAACGAAATAGTTTTTCACCACAAAACCCTCGAAGGGGAGTTCAGATCTCCCGTAAAATCCCTAAAAGGGAGATTTTTGATCCCACCTCCCTTTTTCTCTAAGATTCAGCAAAAGAAGAGGAGGAAGAAGAACCTACCTTCAAAAAACCCCACTTCGGGAGGATCCGAGGCTCCAGGAAGAAGAAATGGGTCCCCTTTGATCATCTTCGAAGATCTTCGTGGAGTTTAACTCCAAGATCCAAATCCTTAAAGGAGTTTAAATCCGCATCCAGACCTTTTAGGAGTTTAACTCTAAATCCAAATCTTTTGGGAGTTTAACTCCGAATTTATATCTAACTCCTGTTTAGGAGTTCAACTCCCGGCCCAGGGACTAAGACCCTTTCTCTACTGGTGTTTCCAGCAGTCGTGTGCCCCGCATGTGACCCGCGGGCGCCCAGCGGTCGTGTGCCCCGCACGTGACCCGCGGGCGCCCAGCACCCAATCGCAGGGCACGTGACCCGCAGGCGCCCAGCATCCACGTGCATGGCATATGACCTGTGGGCGCCCAGCGCCCTTATGCCCCTCACGTGACCCACGAGCGCCCAGCATCCACGCCCCACTCACGTGTCCTTAGGACGCTTCTCACCCCTTTTTTCTCACGCTCCCCACTAAAAATACCTTCCCCGTTAAAAAAAGTTTCTAATGGGACGTTGTCCCGCATCCCGCAAGGGGGTTGCTAGCCCCCTTGACCCCCATCCCGCTATCCGGGTAACGGGACCCCTGTAAACTCTACGAGGCCCCCAACATATCCAAAACCCTTCAAAACACAACACATGCGCACGGCACATTGAGTTCGCTTGACCAGTTTGACCCGTCAATCGGAGGTTCCCTCGCTCTATAAGCGAGGGGTAATTAACGGCAGCTTAGTCCATGGCTGCCGGAGATTCGGATCCCCACAATCAATAAACCCTGGCCTACCTTAGGCAGAGGGAATCTTTAGTTCACCTGACAAGCGCGCGCGTATTCCCATCTCAATAGGGTGAAGAAAAACACCCTACAGATTCTGGCACGCCGGGTGGGACCTTTCTCTCCTCCCATATCTCGGGTCAAGTGTTCATGCGAACTCATTTAACATATATACCGACGCTTGTACTAAAGTATTGTTCCTTTCATGCAGCAATCAGCTTTCAAGAAAAATGTCTCCTAAGATGAATTCAGCTTCCGACACAACCCCGATCTCGTACGTGGTCAAGATCAATGCCCGTGTGGTTCTCCCTGCCCGTCTCAGCCGGCAATGGGAGGAGCCACCCCGTCAATTTGATTCGGTCGTCGTCTACCCTGCTGGAAGCGCTCATCTGGCGGAGGTCCCAACAAACCAAGCGGCCAAAACAGCCTCAAGGGGCAAGAGGCCGAACGTTGTGGTTACCATAGCATCCCGCCCCAAATGTGAATCCGTATTCGAACAGCTCTCCACTTTTCCAACTGGGGGCAAGGCTGTCAACACCAATGGAGCTACAAAGCAGCTCCAGCAAGCTCAGATGGTGCCCTTGATGATCGAGCGATCAGGCATTTTCTCTGGACTCTCTGTCAGTCGTTCTACGACGCCGTCCCGAAGGGCCGAAGCCTGTCAAATGCTCAAAACAGAAAGGTTGAGACAAAAGCGGCTCAGGTATCGAACCAACAAAAAGGCCAAGACTATGGCCAGGTGGAATCTTGTGAGGTTCCAAGAGCAGGGTTACCCCGCGACGACGACTAAGTCGGCCATAAAAGTCAGCAACTCCTTCGAACCCCTGAAGTGCGTTCAGAAAAATGCCATGACCGCCAGAATCATGAAGACAGCGGTCCGAACGATGCTATAAAGAGACGTGTCCCTGCCCCAACAGAGAAAGCATGACACCGTCTCTTCAAGAGTCTATTAGGCGCTCTGTGCCGTGCGAAAATAGCGGGGCAAAACCAAAAAGGAAGCGTCGGCACCATTCGAGAATCTGGCCATGCCAGCCGCCTTCAGTCGACTGCCCGTTACCGAAATAAGAGGGTCAAGACAGCGATCCGTGAAATCAGCTGCTGATAATAAAAAGATGGCTGGATATGTTATCCATACGGTCTATATGGTGGGCGCACGTCCCAGCGACAACTTGCGCAGCAAAAGCAAGGATGGGGCCACCACATCCCAACCCCAATCTGGCTTGAATGTGGTTGCCGCTTCACAAGATCAGCCGCCTCCGTTGGATGATGAAAACCCTATCGATGAGGCCGATAGGCAGAAAGACTCCTCAGCCCATGTGGAGTCAAGCTCGGACAGCAAGGAAGAGATGACTTTCCGCCCCCAAGACCGCAGAGCAAGAACTACTTCAAGAGCTTCGAAAACAGCTCAGGAGCAAAGATAATGAGATGGCCAAGCTCTATTCAAAAATTGCCGACCTAACGAACGTTGTGATGCAGCTTACGGCTCAAATTGCTCGGGCACCTCCCAATCAAGCATAAGTCTCTACTCATTAGCCCGGTGATGACAACCCGAAGCAACCGATGCCTGTCCCTTTGGGTCCAAGATTGGGCGAGCTGCACGGAAGCCGACCACATTACGCTTCTGGGGACGCCTTGGCCCCAGATAGCGCCATCCTGGTAACATAAGATCGGATAATGGATTTGGTCACTAGCAAGGTGAGAACACTGGTAGCCGAAGCCGAAGCTCAGAAAGAAACCGGCAGTAGTGGGCGGCCATATCCCGCACAGTACGATATGATCGAGTTCCCGAGCGGCTACATCATTTCTAAGTTCGGAAGATTTGACGGGACGGGAAACGCAAATCATCATGTCGCCCACTTTAAAGTGTCGTGCGGAAATACAAGAGGCAATGATGCACTCCTTCTTCGTCAGTTTGTCAACAGCCTGACCGGTGTCGCTTTCGACTGGTATGCAAGTATACCAGACGGGTCCATCACTACTTTCGCCCAAATAAGTCTCTGTTTCGGCAAAGATTCATGAGTGTTAGTGACAAAATCTCCATCGCTGACCTCATGAGAAGCAAGCCGGGGGAAAAAGAAAGCAACACGGACTTTATTGCCCGATGTCGCAATCTCACTGTCAAGTGCGAACCGCCGCTGGAGCAGGACCAGCCCGTCAGCCTCCTTATTGGGAACCTCGGCAATTGGATGGTCTCATTCTTATGTACAGCAGGCCTCAAGACGTTTCAAGAGCTGACCAAGAAAGTCCAAATGCTGGAACGCTCGAAGTAAGAATCTACCCCGGACTCTCAGAGAGACAAGACTTGGAAGAGCAAGAGGGACGACAACCGTAGAAGCGGGAATTCCATCAATACCAATGTCTTCAATAAGTCCGACAATGAAGACAAGCGAAAGTCAGGTGAATCCAAGACCAACCGGTCTCGAAAGCCAGTGCTGGGAGAAGAAGGGCCTTCACTAGAGGAGAAAAAGAACAAGGTTTACTCTTTCAGAAGGGACAAAGTCCGCAAAATATTCAAAGATGCCTTGAACAATGGTCTACAATTGCCAGAGTCGAAAAGACCTCACGAAGCAAAAATGACCGACAATCCTCTATATTGCCCGTACCACCGAGTGGTGAGCCATACGATCGAGGATTGCTATATTTTCAAAGACTGGGTCGAGAATCAGTACAAGACTGGGGAGATCGAGTTGTCCAAGAGTGTGTTGGTAAACAACCAAGCTGCAACCACCAACTTCATACAGACACAAGCTGAAGCCTTCTAAGAGCAGACAGCTGAACCCGCTGCCCTGAGAAATGAAACTGACTCACCGTAGCCTCCGTGGATACGCACATATCTAATAAGACGAAGAAGATGCTTAAGCTACTTCGGAAAGAGCCCAGAACAGAATGCGAAGGGCAGAAGAAGCCTACCATTCCAGCTGCCAATTCGGCTCAATCAGGTTCAAAATCCAAAAAACTTAAGAAGAAGAAAAGTACAGCTCGACGCGAAAAAGAGTCTACAGGGAGATCGACCATTCAAAAATATATCGATTCTCTCGAAGACTATGAACAAAAGGAAAGAACTCTAATTCAATTGAAGAAGTTCTTCCCTATAGAAACGGCTGAGATTCTGGAGAAGCTATAAGAAGACTCCGATAACGAGATCCATATAGTGACCTGCTACGTCGTCCACCTTGGTAGCGACTCTGGGAAGGAGCTCTGTTTTCCTGAAGAGGACGAGAAGCTCGCCACAAAGGCCAACCAAATCCAGCTCAGAAGCGGCAGGGCTCTACCGCCAAATCAGGGCAATGCCCGAAAAGGAAAGGAAAAACAGGTGGCTAATGAAGAAGATGGCAGAGAACCGGCTAATGAAAACTCAAATCCTTTCTCGGTGGACTATAATGTCTTGGCTCATCTCCGGAAGCTTCCGTCTCTCCTGAGCGTCTACGATGCCTTAGTCCTATCTAAGGAGCTTAGAGATGTTCTCATCCACGCTCTACAAAACCCTGAGCGGTATCGGCTCGCTTTGTGGAAATTAATATGAAAGAACCCCAGTACGCTCCGCATGCCGCCGCAGTCATATTTAAGGATGAAGACTTGCTACTAGGAACGGCTGAGAAAAATCAGCCGCTTTATGTGCCCGGGCACAGCGACGGAGATCGGATTAATCGCATATTGATTTATCCGGGATCCTCAGTGAACATCATGAACTTGCGAACTCTGAAGAGTTTGTCAATGGACGTCCGACACCTGTCAAGGGAAAGGATTGTCATCCAAGGCTTCAATTAAAATTTCCAACAAGTTCTGGGATCCATAGCTCTGCCGATCAGGTTCGGGGACCTACAAACCGAAGCAAAAATAAACGTGATTGACGCCGACACGTCTTATAAAATTCTCTTGGGGCGACCGTGGCTCCACGATTATGGCATTGTTCTGTCTGTTGGCTATAGAGCCCTCAATGCAATTATCATAGTCGCAGGCATGTGATTATGATGATTGAGGGAGGACCTATACCGGTAGAACAGTCTTACTCGAGATGATAGTATGCTATCTGGTTTGTCTTTATCATCATGTACATGCTTCAGGTGGTATTACAGATCACTATTACATGTTGATAGAGCCCATAGGATTCTTGCTTGACTTCCGGCATTATGATGGCAATCATATACGTGGGAGCTAGGTGGTCTGTAAGCACATCCTTAAATGTCCCTAGTCGTGGGAGTATCGAGACTGGGCATCAGTACTCCAGAGTAGACTAGTGTATACTTATCCAGACCCTGACGAGGGGCGGTGGCCGGTCTCACAAGCCATTGGTATCAATTTGTTCACTTAAGATAGTATACAGGTGCTCATTGGGTTATGAGTATACCGGACGGACTCACCGGGAACATGCTAGTTGGTATTATACCTATTGTCAGATAGCAGTTCCCATGTGACATGTGTACAGGTTAGTCTGTCGACCTGAGATTGTAATTTTTCTCGTGTGAGTTCCCACTATGCTTTGATTACTACCCTACCACGGCTCAAAGGAGTCGTGCAAACAGGTTTTAGTAAAGTACAGTCCCGAGCCACATGGAGGCAGTGAGCGGATCGTCGGGGATTCGTCTCTCCCGGTGTTGGGAGTTGATGTCGCGCTGTGCATGGGTGGCCATCACCAGAAATACTCGGCCGAGGTAGACAAGAGTTACTGATTTGGATCAGTAGTTTCTCATTGGGTGATGAGCTTCATACCGACACGAAATGTCGCGTTATTAGGGATCTAATTTTATCCACCGGCTAGACTCGATATGCGATACTCTTAGACGAACAAACCGGACTGTATGGAAATTGTCACGGACAGGCTCGGTAGGGGTTCGGATGAGTTTGCTCGTCGGCCTTCTTTTCGCTTAATACCTGGGTAGCCGTTATGTACAGCTAGTGCCGCTGACGTGCTTGTGGTTAAACCCACTGCCAGCGTATTGACGAGTCCTTAGAGTCCCACACAGAGGGTTTCCCTGGTTTTGGCAAAATGATGTTGTAGCCATATTAGATACGTGCAGGATTCCGATCGATTTATTGTACTACGTACCCGGACTTTCGATTGGACAGTTGATAATACTAGCCGGCTCGGGTTTGAGCCGGATTATTAAATCAGGTATTGATTTAATAATTTACGTATATGTATTTCGATATGTATATTCTAGTATTATGTTCTTTGTGTTATTCTATCTTTTTGGGTATTCGTATTTCGGTACGAATGCAGGTATGTATATACAGTAGAATGTAATCCGTATTTTTTACAGATCACATTCTAGAAGGTGGACGCCTCATTTTTGGATTTGACCATTTATTTGAAAAGGGTAAATGAGGTGGATATTAGAAAATGGGGAGTATGGTGAGAACCATACTTGCATAGTGTGCACAAATGAATTTTTAATTCATTTGTGCATACTATTCAAGTATGGCTTGTTTTTAAAATTGAAAAGAATATTTTTACAAATCCAAGCATTGGATTTTCTCTCTCAAAGGATGGCTCAATATTTTTTAGCATGAGTATTTCTTCATCTCCTTCACCATTAGCTTCACTCTCTATGAGCTTTCTTGAGTTGCCTCCACCTTCATTTTTCACCTCCTCTCAACCATCTCATGTGTTGAGAATCATGAGAGGAGATGAGATGAGATAGCCAAACACTTTAGAACACTCACTACATCCTAGGCTTTCTAGATTAGCAACCTAGAAATCCTAGTTGCTTCACTTGCATCCTTGATGTGAAGCTAGTGCTATTACTACATCCCTCGGGTGGATCATCGTAGATGGAGGAAGACCGGCAACCAAATTCGATCCACGACCACTAGGAGCTTGGGTTGATGGTTGAAGACCCGAAGAACTTGGTTCATTCGGTATAACCATCTAACTCCTCTTTATATGTTTGCTAGTATAGGGTTTAGGGAAGATCCGGGTATCGGGTTGTGGTAGCGCCGGTTTTTGTAAATTTTTGTTCCGTATTTGGCCACAGTTTGATGGCCGGGACGCTGCCGTAACACAACATGGTATCAGAGCCAACCCTTAAACCCTTAGCTAGCTAGTTTAGACGATGTTAAAATATCGAAACCGAAACAACTCTGAAACAATACCACAAATATTTCAGTTTATGTCGATTTTTTTCAAAGTCTTCAAAAAAAATTTTAAGCAATTGCAGAAGGCTATTTATGAGACAACTAGAACACCCTACAAAAACGAGCCCCATCCGCCAGATTTGACCCGGCAAGAATTGGAAAAAAAAAATGGGTGTCGTCGGTTTTATTTTGGAGTTTGGACTTGAATTTTGTATGGTTGTCTAGTCTCTGGAATATTGGTTCAATGGTATTGTTTGTTTTGCCAATTTTGGATATAGTGTTATCTTTTGTTCAGGGTCAATTCGAGGTGCTTCGAAGTCGATATTTTAACACCGTTTAAAAGTTTACAGAGCATACATTACTATCTGCGACCGTGAATGTCATTAGAGGGGTACAACTCGTCTAGTTGCTATATGTTCTTTTAGACGGGTTTGCGAACGTGACATTCATGTTGATGTTCTGTGTTGTGCTGTGATTGTGGTTGGATCGTCGTGGTGGATAGCTTTGGTGCAATATTAGTACAGTTTAGTTTCATTTGTACATTTGATATTGCGGGGCGAGCGTCCGACATGTGGACTGACGTCACTGCCAGTTTGTATATTATTTGTTTGGAACACGACTGGGTTGAGGTCGATGTCACCCTTGTACATATTATTTTCTTTTCTGTACTAGAATTACCCCGCGGTGGAGTGCATGAATAGCCGGGTTTTAGAGGGCAACGGGTCCGCATCTCATGGCGTTGAGACGAAGGGGACCTTACTCTAGAATTGGCGAGCTATTTGCCGCACTCGTAGGGGGTATAGGTTGACCCGCGGAGGGTTGCCCAAGTTACCGGATTCCGTGAAGTGCTGGGTGGCCCATTCATGTTGTTGATTGGGGTTGCTTCGCTTCTGGGATTGGCGGGTAACTTGCCGCACTCGTAGGGGTCTAGGTTTTCGTTGCAAAGGCTATCTACACGACAGGGGAACGTCGGGTCTCATTTGCGGCTCAAGTGAAGCCCGGGGCTCCAAGATTATCCACCACTCTGTGTTGCTTGGCTGAGATTCTGTGATGTTGCTTTATATCATGCCTGGGACGATTGTTATATATATTTATATATATACTAGTAGAAGTTGTATATGTTTTGCACCCGGGTTAGTCCATTCCCCGCTCTGTGATTAGTTAAGTAACCTAACGAGTGATGACGGGACCCAGTGGCGAATGCGGATGGCATATAAGTACATCATATTTTCGTTCTTTTCTGGTGTGATTAATTGATAGGACTGCTTTGATTCTGATCAATGCAAGGATAAAACAAACCTATATATGATGTTGTTGGAACCAAGTATTTAAAACTGAGATTACAGACGCTTTCTTTTGCTTTGCACAGTGGTATTCGGTTATGAATATCCTGCACCTCATTCGACGAGGCAAGGGCCGAGATCCCTTCATCGGGAGTGACACCTTGAGTAAAAGTTTGCATCAACATAATAACTTCACTATAGTCGATTCTTTTGCTTTGCATCGTAGTATTCAGTTTGGAATATCCTGCACCTCATTCGATAAGGAAAGAGCCAAGATCCCTTCACCGGGAGTGACTTCTTTAGCAAAAATTTTCGCCACTATATATTTGAAAAACCACTCGAGTTCCTTCAACGATATCAAGTTCACTACGTTAAAGGTTTTTCGCCAAAAACCAGCCGTAACCCTCCTTCATTTCAGACGAGTATTGCTTAGTATTCGTGCTACGTATGTTGACCTAGTCAAGACGTAATGATCGGTAGCTCTGTAGTACTTTTCTGCTACATGGATATGCGATTAGTTAGGACAGTCGTACAGTCATGTTGACCTAGTCAAGGGCTCGTACGGGTGAGTCTAATTAATCCAGGATAATGACGGGTTGAACTTGACTTGCGACTTATGATATGTTGACCTAGTCAAGGCCATAAGCCGTTTGGGATAAAATTCACATCGGGAGTTTCAAACATACAGGAAACTTGCCAGGCATGCGCATACCTTCTGGAATGTGATGACTTGAGTGGCTTCCATCAAGTTATCATGCGATGATAGTTGGATCCCGATTCCCTCTGATGAGTAGGTGTTACTCCTCGGGTGATTTTAGATGATCCTGACTAATTCTCCTTTTGGGTTTGGAGGAGAATTCGAGGAAACAGTGGGAGCCACCCTGATTAGATAAAGTGATTAACCATTCTGATCTACGTTAGAGTGCACGCTGAGTGTTTCTTTTTTCTCTCTGGTAGTGACCATGGCCCGACCCTAAACTAAAACTCATGAACCAAGTTAACCGAACCTTCTTAAAATACTATAGCTTTTGGATTGTCATTTAGTCGCATAAATCATTGTCGCTCCTTCTTTCACTTTGCATTTCTCCGGAACATTACGTATCACTACGAAGATCCACTTTTATTGGATAAGCCATTGTATAGTTATATACGAACTCGAAGGAACTTTTTCCAATTCGAGGATGGTTTCCGATTCTGGAGAAATTAAATAGGATTATTCGGTTGTCTTTTCCCTTTATCTTCTCTCAGGTTGCGAGAGCTCCCGGTATTAGGAGAGTACACCTATTGAGCTTATTGTATAGTTTTCTTCCAAACCATAGGCAGGTGCCGAAAGGTAGGGAAGGAAGAAAACCAATTATGCCTAAGTGTGGTGTATAGAAGGTAATAAGTAAAGACATATAAAGGGATTAGAATAACGGCAAAGAAAATTGCGACTGCTATCATTCACGACAAAACCGTGTATACCCCTGCTACTTCCACATCCACTTTGGATTTCTCCAGAACACTTCGTATCACTACGAACGTCCATAATGCTTGGACATGCCATCGTATAGTTACATACGAACTCGAAGGAATTCGTTTCAGATTCGAGTATAGTTTCCGGTTCAGGAGAAATAGAATAGGATTATTCAGATGTCTTTTCCCATTACCTTCTCTCAAGTTGCGAGGGCTCCTGGCATAAGGAGTGTACACCTATTAAGCTTATTGGATAGTCTTCTTCCAAACTTTAGGCTGGTGCCGAAGGGAAGGGAAAGAAGAAAACCAATTAGCCTAAAGAAGGTGTACAGAAGATAATAAGCAAAGACATAATAAAGGGATTGCAGTGAGGGCAGGTAAGTATATGGTTACTGTCATGAATCAGGATAGTCGGAGAGGCATTACTAGGAATACTTGGATACCCCTTCGAAACATTTTCATGTTTCAGATTCACTGTACAGTGTTAATTGAAGACTGATTTCCCATTTAGGTTCTGACTCCAGAGTATATATTTACCAGATTTGATTCTCACATCTGTATAGTATTACAGATGGTGAGTGGGAGTAAGATATTGGGAATTAGGTGATTATATCCTCATTATATCGGAATTCGTTGTAATTGGTGATATTTGATGAAATCACCTGGGGTTTGCCTGACGACAAATTTTTGGTTTTGAATATCCGTAGTTATGCACCAGTTTCAAACTGATATATCTTTACGTTTATTTTATAAAGTGAGATATAACTTTTTGAAATTATGTCTATGACATTTACCTATATCAGTTGATGGTTAGGTAAGGAGAATTCAACAACAGTGTAATTCTTCTTAACCATTGTACAGTTTTCAAACTACGACGCACAGGGTTTGAGTTATGAAACTCAGGGGACTTATACAAAGTATTGTATGTTGTCCAGTGTCCATTAGGACAAAGGGGTTGGTACTCGTACTATATTCTGTTTACTTGTGACTTCTCCAGTTTTAGACAAGTATTTCGTCGAAATAAAAGGTCCAAGTTTTGAGAAGTTATAGGTACAAGAATAAAGTAGAGAACCATGTGTTGCAAGTATCAGGATTCTTCGAGGTGATCGAAGATGTAGATACTTGTGTTTGGTATCTAATTGATAGTAATGGCTTTGAGAACTTGATTCTCCTTCAGGTTACTCATACGTGCATGCATTCCTTGATGAGTAATGATGCTTGGCCTCCTTCCATTTGGTTGATATGCACTGGAGACAGCTGCATGATTTTGAATCTGGTTCCAATTAAATCAGTGCCTCTGTTTCTATATTGTATATAGAATGCTTCATATCTTAACGATGTTAAGGTATATGGAGTTGTCCGGCTTATGCTTAAAACCGGACTCTGGACAAACTCAAGGCATGTTTCGGTAATGGCAGTTTGTGGGTTATCCCGGGCTATGAAGAGGGTTAACTTTCTACCATTTTGGAAGATCAATAGTTATATTGTTATTGACTCGCCACAGTTTTAGTAAAATGGATTCTTTTTCAAAAAACATTAGTGGGAGTATGGTAGAACTGGAAGAGATTCCAGAACCACAAACGATTACTGAAAATTTAATAGAACCTGAGGATTCAATTGGTTTTGACATTCCATTAGCCACTCCGCAGATTGGTGGGTAACCTCAGGCACCCGAGAAGTACTTCGGTCTTCTCAGAGACGGTGACAGGGAGGTTCTTGTTTACCCATACTTGTCATTTCGGCTGCTCTAGACTATAAGACCTGGCAGGAGGATGAGTATAACGTCGTTCTAAACTAGCTTTAGAAGTGCACGTGTATATGACTCTGCTAGAGGGTTGTTGTAGTCAGTGGGAGCAGCAGAAGTATGGTGGGCAAGTAGCTTATGTCTATTTATAGACTAAAGTAGATATGGCGAAGATAGATCGTCTATTTTTTATGTGACAGTCATAGAGTTTGACTTCATCAGAATAACAGATGGATCTGGTAAGAAGGTAGTAGGGAATGATGTCTTGGTATTTGGATGACATGCTCTTGATAGGAAGTGATATTCCTATACTATATCGGTTGTACTATGGTTGTCATAAGGTGTTTCTCCATATAAGATCTGGATAAAATATCAGAGTTTCTGGTCACTAGATCTATGGTTTTAGATCTAGATTTGGGAAGTGTCCCAATTTGGGTACTTGACACTATTCTAAAGTGTTTTAGAATGCGACTCCTGGCGTGGTGGTGTATCCGCAGGTGATGGAGTCACCCTCTCTAAAGAGATGTATTTCAGACTGATGAGGAGAGGGATCTGCATGATTAGCATATCACTTGCTTAGGCAATTGAGTTAATCATGAAATGTCAAGTACCACACCAGATATTGCTTTTGCACTGGCTGTAATAAGCATATATATTAATCCAATCTTGGAGAAACGGTGGGAAGCAGTTATGAACATAAGTGAATGTTCTTGGTATATGGTAACGGCAGCCTCCTTCAGGAGGCGGTTATCATTTTAGGCTTCCAAGGTGACCTGGATGACAGAGTGACTGTCAAAGTTATAGTTCTTCCCTCTTTTGAGAGGCAGTATGTTGGACAGGTGGTCCAAGTGGATACTGAGAAAGGCATGGCGCAGGCTACTGATTAAATTCAGTAGATGATACAGTCTAAGAAATTTGTTGGATTTGGAGTTCATTAGTGAACTGGGTCCAATCAGATATCCAGACAAATTCTAACACAGGTATCGCTCATTTCGGGAGATAGTCTTTCTCCGCGAAGTTGAGATATAGAGAGATAAAGATAGAAACACTGGAGCAGATCCACTCACTGGGGCTATTTCTCGAACGCAATAGTTTTGCAAACGGGCTTTGCGAGACTGATTAGAAGAGAAGTTGGGTGTTCGGTATCACACGGGCTGTGAGTATGCGACACCGCAATAATTAGCCTAAAGTGCAAGTGGGAGATTGTTAGCTATAGTGCCCTCAAGGCAATTATCAAAGTCACAGGCACGTGATTATGATGATTAAGGGAGGACCCATACCGGTAGAACAGCCTTACTCGAGATGATAGTATGCTATCTGGTTTGTCTTTATCATCATGTACATGCTTCAGGTGGTATTACAGATCACTATTACATGTTGATAGAGCCCATAGGATTCTTTCTTGACTTCCAGCATTATGATGGCGATCATATACGTGGGAGCTGGATGGTCTGTAAGCACATCCTTAAATGTCCCTAGTTATGGGAGTATCGAGACTGGGCATCAGTACTCCGGAGTAGACTAGTGTATACTTATCCAGACCATGACGAGGGGTGGTGGCCGGTCTCATAAGCCATTGGTGTCAGTTTGTTCACCTAAAATAGTATACAGGTGCTCATTGGGTTATGAGTACACACTACGGACTCACCGGGAACATGCTAGTTGGTATTATACCTATTGTCAGATAGCAGTTCCCAGGTGACATGTGTACAGGTTAGTCTGTCGATCTGAGATCGTCATTTGTATCGTGTGAGTTCCCACTGTGCTTTGATTACTACCCTACAACGGCTCAAAGGAGTAGTGCAAACAGGTTTTAGTTGGGTACAGTCCTGAGCCACATGGAGGCAGTGAGCGGATCGTCGGGGACTCGTCTCTCCCAGTATTGGGGGTTGATGTCGCGTTGTGCATGGGAGGCCATCACCAGAAATCCTCGGCCGAGGTGGACGTGAATTACTAATTTGGATCAGTAGTTTCCTATTGGGTGATGGGCTTCGTACCGACAAGAAATGTCGCGTTATTAGGGGTCCGGCTTTATCCACCACCTACACTCGATATGTGATACTCTTAGACGAACAGACCGGACTGTATGGAGATTGTCACGGACAGGCTCAGTAGGGGTTCAGATGAATTTGCTCGTCGGCCTTCTTTTCGCTCAATATCTGGGTAACCGTTTCGTACAGCTGGTACCGCTAACGTGCTTGTTGTTAAACCCACTGCCAGCGTATTAACGAGTCTTTACAGTCCCACACAGAGAGTTTCCCTGGTTCTGGTAAAATAATATAGTAGCCGTATTGGATACGTGCAGGGTTTCGATCTATTGATTGTACTATGTATCCGGGCTTTCGATTGGACAGTTGATAATACTAGTCGGCTCGGGTTTGAGCCGGATTATTAAATCAGGTATCGATTTAATAATTTACGTATATGTATTTCGATATGTATATTCTAGTATTATGTTCTTTGTGTTATTCTATCTCTTTGGGTATTCGTAATTTGGTACGAATGCAGGTATTTATATACAGTAAAATGTAATCAGTATTTTTTACATATCACATTCTAGAAGGTGGACACCTTATTTTTGGATTTGACCATTTATTTGAAAATGGTAAATGAGGTGGATATTAGAAAATGGGAAGTATGATGAGAACCATACTTGCATAGTGTGCACAAATGAATTTTTAATTCATTTGTGCATACTATTCAAGTATGGCTTGTTTTTAAAATTGAAAAGAATGTTTTTACAAAACCAAGCATTGGATTTTCTCTCTCCAAGGATGGCTCATTATTTTTTAGCATGAGTTTTTCTTCATCTCCCTCACCATTAGCTTCACTCTCCATGAGCTTTCTTGAGTTGCCTCCACCTTCATCTTTCACCTCCTCTCAACCATCTCATGTGTTGAGAATCATGAGAGGATGTGAGATGAGATAGACAAACACTATAGAACACTCACTACATCCTAGGGTTTCTAGATTAGCAACCTAGAAATCCTAATTGCTTCACTTGCATCCTTGATGTGAAGCTAGAGCCATTACTACATCTCTCGGGTGGATCATTGTAGATGGAGGAAGACCGGCAACCAAATTCAATCCACGACCACTGTCACGCCCCGCTTCCCAAAAGAAGAAGGATGGCATGGTATGGTCCGCAACCTAACTGTATTGAAGGTGGTCTATTCAATACAGTTACGTTAAGCGTATGAATATTTAACATGCAAGATGTGTACCAAAATAAAAATAATAAAAGCGAAAGGCATTTATTTCCATTAACCAAACTTTAATACATCCCAAAAGAAAAAGTAAAAATAAACTAAGTAGTTTAATTACATCGAGGAGAAACAAAAGCCCTAAACATGTAGGAAACAATAAAAATTAAATCTAGCCAATCTTCCATCGTCCAGTCTGCATAATCTTCATAAGCTGGCTTCACACCTTGATCTTTGTTATAATACCCATTCTTATCTGACGGACATTCCAAAGATAGAGGAAAAAAAGGAAGGTCCGTCAGCGAGTTATACTCGGGTAGGATTGCCTCATAAGGAAGTAAGAGTATAAAATGAACAGGTGTATATAAGAGTATGATGTATGCATGCAGACATAAAGTAAGGGGTGTAAATGTTTGAAATGCACAAACTTAAGACGTTTTGAAGAGAGGTATATATGAGCATGAGTATGTTGTAAGTTGTTTGTAGATAAGTAGTAGGAAGTATAGGTGAAGGTAAAAGTTCGTAAGTTAAACAAGGGTCCGGATACTCGCGATTATTCCATTGTTGCCACGGAACAACAACTGGGGAAGTGAAATGTACCGTTTCACTTCCCGGGATCATGATCGGGTAGTAGGGGAATCCGAGTTCCGAATTATCCTTGCCTAATCAAACTACCCATCCCCGTAGTTCAGTATAAAGGTTCGGACAAATTAGAGTTAGTGCGTATACTTCTTGGCATGGAATTTCCACATTGTATAGTCGCCCATATATTGGACTGTTCACCCGGAATATCGGGATCTTCATATTTGTATAATCGCCCATATATTGGACTGTTCACCCGGAATATCGGGATCTTCATATTTGTATAGTCGCCTATATATTGGACTGGTCACCCTGCCTGCAGGGATCTTCATAATAAGTATTCCATACCTAGGTCCGCGCATTCTAACCCTAACCGTATCATGTTTTGTATATGTCATGTTGTCATAAACTGAAAATTTTAAAGATATTGATCTCGTTTAATATGGCCTTCTACAATCACTCGTTTTATTTTCTAAAGTTCGTAAAGTACTTCATGTCATCTTAGGGAAAACTCAGTTAAAAAGAATAATAGTGTTTAATTATCTTTTATTACTTCTAAGAAAAACCATGAGATTTGGAATATTTATCATTTTGGAAAAACATAATAATTTACGGAAAAATATCCTTTCGATAAAAAGTTGTGGTGTTTATTTGAAAATCTTTTGCAAGAGGTTTTTTATTTGAAAATCTAGATTGCTCCTAATATTCCAAATGGGCAAGTTATGAGGTCCTCAAATCGCCTCTTCACCGCCAATTGTGGCCAGGTAAGCACAACTAAGGAAAGGAGGGATCCGCTCACGAATCACCATGAGACGGGCCTTTTAAAGTTACCTTTCTCACTTGTCTAGCCTAGGCACCACAAAGTCTGGTTTAGATAAACGACCGATGCCTACAACCTTCCTTTGTCCTAGATTGGTGTTATTTTAAAATTACCTTTTAATAAGATACTAAATATTCCTTTTGAAAAGATATCGTTATTTAAATTTAGTACTTTCTTCTTCAAAAAGGTTGAAGGGGTTTAAAAATATTTGTAATTAAAATATACGTATGCTGTATCTAAAATATTTATTTCACATATCTTTATTTCTTATGGTTATTTAAACAAATATAATATTTTAATTAAACGAGGATATCTTGTGGAAGTAACCTATTTCGAGATCATATATGTGGTATGGGTATGTCAGAGGTAAAATGACAATTCCTGGGTTATGGCATTAAGCATGTGAGATTGTAGATAGTACGAGTGTGCAATATATATTTTTGGGTACAGAGGAAAATTAAACACCGTTTTAAAATATGGATTAACATTATTATTATAGAGGGTACAAGGAATAGGTATGCACAAATATTATAACACCATTTTAACTGGGGGTTGATGATTATAAGCTAGAACTAGGTTATTGAGAATGAAGAAGGTGACAGGAAAAGGGGAGAGAGGCGGATCCTAGCTTGTGTTTGAGTCGGATGCCGAAGGGTTGAAAACGTAGGCTCGTACTAAACCCTCAATAGCTCCACGCCCCAATTTTTCCTCGGTGATTGGGTGGAGCCGTAGCGTCGGCATCGTTGACACGAAGGTACCGGTATTTTTTTCAGAATTTTTGGAGTTCTGAGGTATAAGAAATTTAGGTTTGAAGGTGTCTATTTATAGGGTTCAAATGGCAACAAGAAAATCCAAAATTTGTTTTAAAAAATCCTCAAAATCTGCATCGGCCCATGATTGCTGATCATTAGTCAATGATTGCACCCGCCGCCTCTTCACCTCAGCCGTTGGATCAAGATCCAACAGCTGAGGACACGCCGCCGCCGCCAGGCCCACACGCGATCCAACGCCACATGTCGCGTGGCTGGGGATCACACGGTTTCGCGTGGTCCCCACCACATGGCGCGTCGGTGGAAATCTGGCCGTTGGATGATCCAACGGTCCAGGTTAAAGGGATTTTTAAATATATATATATATATATATTATATAAATAAAATAATATTCTGTTTATTATTTTAAAAATCGAATTTGGTTTTTAAAATTTTTTTTAAAATAGTTTAAAATACGAGAAAATTATGAAAAAAATTCAAAAAATATATTTTATTGTTATCTTTAGTATAAAATTAATTTTGGGTTAAAACTAAGTAATATAACCATTCCTATGGTTTTAGCTAGTTATTAAAATTATATAATATCTAGTTTATCCTTTAAAATATTTTTAATTATGAATTAATTATTTTAATTGATAATAAAAATATGTAGATTATTTTAAGGCGTTATAAAATCTTACTAAAACATTTTAAGCCTATAAAAACAATAAATAGATTTTTTTGAAAATTCCTTTAATTATTTTCAATGCTTTAAAAATTATTAACATTACTTTAAAAATTATTCTTCTATTAACGAAACACATAAATAATTATTTAATAGTAGAAATTTAAATAAAATATATTTTATTAGGTATTAGAAAACACGGTCGTTACAACCACGAGGAGCTTGGGATGATGGTTGAAAACCCGAAGGACTTGGTTCACTCGGTATAACCATCTAACTTCTCTTTATATGTTTGCTAGTATAGGGTTTAGGGAAGATCCGAGTATTGGGTTGTGGTAGCGCCGGTTTTTGTAAATTTTTGTTCCGCATTTAGCCAAGGTTTGATGGCCAAGGCGCTGCCGTAACTCAACACCGTCAACTCTCCATCAATGCATGAAATATACTAAAAATGTTGAAGAAAGACGCATTGACGGAGACATCCAGCCGTTCGGTGTGCATGAGGTCTGATATGAAAATTCTCGGTACTTTGTGAACCCCCAAAATGCTAAGCCACAACGGACTAAGGACAGAACGGTCCCGAAACTCAAAAGCAAATCTGAGCCGGCTATCACTTTCAAAAGCAAAAACCCATATTTGGGTCCGCGTTTCGGTAGCGATACTGATGAATCCGACAGTGGAAGTCCGTCCTTCCGTAAAACTCGCCCTCATTTCGATAGCGATACGGACGAGTCTGATATGGAAGGCTCATCCGACAGCAAAATTCGCCCTCGTTTAGGCAGCGACACTGAAGAGTCGGAGGAAGAGAACCCGCCTTGCAATAGCTGTGCAGACTAGTCCCCCATGTAACAAGCGAAACTACGAGGGACCTTCGAAATTGCAGAAGGGTCCCTACCCGTCACAAGGGTGCCGGAGCATATGTGCAAATAACTCGATGCATTGTCAATCTCCACCGTGGACCAGCTGAAAACTTTCTACATTCCCGAAAGGAAAAGTGGACAGAAGAGCATCCTGTTTTATGGGTCAAATCATGTTGCGCACCCAGACGATTTGCCTGTGGCATGCCTTCCATACGAGAGAGGCATAAGGGCCGTCCTCAATCCCAGATATTATGCGCCCAAGATGCTGGAATACTTTAAAAAGTGCAGGTGTCGGCTATATCAAATAGACTTCGAAGCGAAGTTTTACGAAGGGTTGTGGCATCCGCCTCAGGTCCGAGCACTCATCGATGGACGAATCCCAGATAGATGGGTCATAGGTTTCATTCAACCTGACGTCAAGGCATGCTATATGATCCATGTTGGTGAAGCCAGAGAAAGGTCAAATGATGACGATGAGCTATCTGAGCCAGAAGAAGCCCCTTGAGAGCTTGAAGACGGCGGACAAGCAATCTTTGACGAACTAACCGAGATTGACTTAGGAACGCCCGATAATCCAAGGCCGGCCTACATCAGCTCACTCTTGTCAGAGGAAATGAAAGAGCAGATAATCGCCCGGTTGCATGAGTTCGCCGACTATTTCGCGTGGACGTATAAAGAAATTCCTGGCCTCTCCCCTGAAGTGGCCGTGCATAAGTTGACTATATCTCCTGATGCCAAGCCTGTCAAACAAGCTCCTCGAAGAATGAGAAGGGAGCTGGAAAAAAAGGTCATCGAGGAAACTACGAAAATTATCGATACTAGCTTCATCAGGGAAGAGAAATACGCAGACTGGATCGCATGCATTGTCCCAGTAAAGAAGAAAAATGGGTAGATCCGGGTTTGCGTCGATTTCAGGGACCTTAACAAGGCATGCCCTAAAGATGATTTCCCGCTTCCGGACATGGAAATGATGGTCGATGACATCTCAAATTACAACCAGATAAAAATGTCATCTGAGGACGAGAAGCATACAGCATTTCGAACCTCGATCGGCATATACTGTTACAAAGTGATGCCGTTCGGACTGAAGAACGCAGGTGCTACATATCAAAGGGCAATGACCGATATCTTTGATGACCTAATCCATAAAGTCGTCGAATGTTATGTTGATGATTTGGCCATCAAGACTAAAGACAAGGCCAATCACATCCAAGATCTTAAGACTGTTCTTACTAGACTGAGGGAATACGATCTAAAAATGAATCCTCTGAAGTCCGCTTTTGGCGTGTCATCGGGAAAATTCCAGGGCTTCATAGTCCGACATCGAGGGATCGAAATTGACCCATCCAAGATAAAGGCCATCATAGAGATGCCCCCTCCGAAGAATCCGACGTAGATCTTTTCAAAGAAAGATTGCTTATATACGAAGGTTTATCTCAAATTTATCGGGGAGATGTAGGCCCTTCTCAAAGCTCATGAAGAAAGGAGCTCCTTTTGTCTGGGATGCCGAATGTCAAGAAGCGTTCGAAAGTATCAAACAGTACCTATTGCACTCTCCAGTGCTGGCCGCTCCCATTCTAAATAAATCGTTGATTCTCTACATTGCCATGCTAGATGAATCACTTGGTGCACTCCTTGCCCAGAAAAACGAGGAGGGAAAAGAAAATGCCCTTTACTACCTCAGTCGAAATTTAGTTAGGGCAGAACACAACTATTCCCTGATCAAAAAGCAATGCCTGGCTCTGATATTTGCTGTGAAGAAGTTGAGGCACTATCTGCTTGCTCATCGGGTTATGCTGATCTCCAAGGTCGATCCGCTCAAACATTTAATGACCAAAGTAAGCCTAGCCGGCAGAATGGCGAGATGGGTTGTCACGCTGCTTGAATTTGACAGAATTTATACTCCTCAGAAAGCAGTAAAAGGGCAAGTCCTCACCTACTTTCTCGCTACTCATCCCATACCAGAAGGGTCACCGCTCAATTGCGAGTTACCCGACGAACAAGTGCTGCACCTCGAGGATGACAGGCCATGTTGGGAGCTCTACTTCGACGGAGCCTCATCAATAAGGATCTCCAGCAAATCGAGCGTCCCGGAGATAAAAGCAGGGATAGGGCTGGTGTTCGTCACGCCATCGGGAGGAACCCTATGACGTTCCTTCGCTCTCACCGAGCCTCGCACAAACAATAAGGCTGAGTACAAAGCTCTGATAGCTGGTCTGGAGCTCTCCATAGAAATGGAAATCTCTCGAATATGGGTTTACGGTGATTCCCAGCTTGTCTTCAACCAATTAAGCGGCGACTATAAGATATCCAAACCCGAGTTAGCTCGGTACAGAAACTGGGTGGTGGAGCTCATGAAACAGTTCACCCACATTAAACGGATGAAAGTTCCTAGGGCGTTGAACGGAAAAGCCAACGTACTCGCTTTCCTATGTAAAGAGCTAGCTGATCCTGACATGGACGAAATTCTAATCACAGTCAGAATCCGGCAAATTCTGCCTCCAATCTCTTTGCGTAAAGAAGAAGGCGTAGAACAAGAGAACAATCCTATCGAAGAAGCTTTGATCATTCAAGATGAGCCCGATTGGAGAGAACCTTTCATAGAATACCTTCGATATGACAAGCTGCTCGAAGAAAATCTGCGAGGATTCAGCTGAAAAAGAGAGCTCTCCGATACGTGTTTGTAAATAATATGCTATACCGCAGATCATATGACCAACTCTGGCTCAAGTGTCTATCATCGGCCAAAGCCCAAAAGGTCATGAAAGAAGTTCACACGGGCGTCTGCGGAGCTCACCAGTCCGGTCCCAAAATGCGGCTTCAAATCAAACGGCTTAGATATTACTGGCCTACCATGATATGGGATTGCGAAGAGCATGAAGAAGTGTTATCTCTGCCAAATTCACGGTGATTTCATTCACAAGCATCCCAATCAACTGCATCCTACGATGGAATCATGGCCCTTCGAAGTTTAAGGAACCGACATAGTTGGCCTAATTGATCCTCCGTCGTCTAAGGGCCACCGGTTCATATTGGCCGCAACTGACTACTTCTCCAAATGGGCTGAAACTGTCCCACAAAAAGAAGTCAAGACAGAAGATATTCTGACGTTCTTCCAGCATAATATTCTATACCGCTTCGATACGCCAAGAAGAATCATTTCTGCCAAGTCTTTCAAGAGCTTCAAAGTCTCAAGGTTCGCTACTTATCATAAGATAAACTGGAGATATTCCTCCATCTATAATCCACGAGTCAATGGACTAGCCGAACCCTTCAATAAGACTCTATGCAAGCTCATGAGGAAAAATGCTTCAGCCAACAAAAGAGACTGGAATTTCAAACTTCACGAGACGTTGTGGGAATATCATACCACGCATCGTACTCCAACTCAGTCCACTCCATACTCATTACTCTTCGGAGTGGAGGCGATCCTCCCCCTCGAAGTCAGTTCCAAGCTTAAGAATGGCCGTTCAGCACAAGTTGACGGAGGAGGAAAACGTGCTCTTTCGGCTCGAACAGCTCGATGCCCTCGAAGAAAAGAGGCCCGCGGTACAGCAAAAACTGGAGCTGTATCGAGCCCAAATGTCACGGGCCCATGACAAGATAACCCATCTCCGCGCTTTCAAGAAAGGCAAATTGGTGTTTGTAACATTTCAGGAAATAAAATATTATTTTTAGAACTTAAATAATTAAAATAATAAATTTCAGGAATATTATTAAGTACAAGAATTGGTTTTAATGAAAGGGTATAGCTATATACCGATAGTTTGGAAAATTAATATAAATTATTAGTTTTGAAGGTATTTATGTGATTCGGGTATTTGATGAGCTACTAAACAATTAATTGTATATGGGTTATTACTAAACTCGATTAGTGTTTACTAATTTTTCATTAAGTATGATATGTGCATGACATGCAACATGATATGTTGCATAATACATGTTACATTTTTAATTTGTTTGAAAAACCATGCTTCATTTCTTTTATTACTTGGTATTTTTTTTGTTTGAAATTAAAAGAAATAAAGAGAGATATTTTGAGAGTGGGGACAAGGAAGTATGGGCAAGGAGAGGGGGAGAGAAAGAGAGAGTGAGGGGTCTTCTTTGACCATGGCTCATTGTTCTCTTCACTTCATCTTCATCACCCTTCTTCTCCTCCCCTCTTCATGGCTGTCCCTCTCCCTCCACCTCCTCTACCTCCTCACAACACCCCCAAATCCACATCAAAACCTTATATTCCCTTCATTAATATTGTGCACAAGCTCACTACAAGCATGGTGGACCAAACAAGTTAAGATTTTGAGCACTTGGGGCAACTCAAGAAAATTCTTGAGTTGCCAATTGAGGTAAATACTAAACTTCTAGTTTAGTTTTTAGATTTCCTAATGATCTAGTGAAGTTTAGAGTGAAGTTGATGTAGTTTTATGATGTTTGAAAATTCCAAGATGAAGTTTAGGGGTTCTTGAGTTGAGATGGTGCAATTGAGATGTAATTGGTGACTACAACCCCCTTTGGTGTTAAAACCTAGATCAAACCAGAGCCTAGACCATGAAACTTGAATTGAATACTTTCCATGTCGATTTTGTAGTTGTGATGCCTACAGGAAATCTGGAGTGACCTGAGACCTTTACAAGAAAAACAAGCAACTCTATTGACCTAGATTAAATACTAGAAAACCACCCTGAGAAGACTAACCCAAACCAAGCAAGTAATGATAGTAATATGTATGCCCTAGAGGCCATTACTGTACATGCGATGTATATTGTAGTGGATGCTTAGACATATATAGGGAGGACTTTCTTTCTCGACATGATAGTATACTATCTGGTTGCACTTTATTTTAACATGTACACTTATTGTCTCTCTGTTACATGTTGATAAAGGCCTTAGGATGAGTACTTGACTACCAGGATTATGATGAAGATCATACTGGTGGGGACAGGGTAGTCGATAAGTACATCATTCAAATGTTCCTAGTCGTGGGAATATCGAGACAGGGCATCGATACTCCAGAGTAGACTAGCGTATACGCTTCTCGACCCATGTGATGGGCGATGGATGATCCCATATCCATTGGTGTTTGACATCAGAGAAGGTATATGGGTGCTCAGTGGAGACTGGGTACACTGAACAGACTCGCCGAGAACTCCTAGATGGTATTATACCTATCATCGGATAGCAGTTCTCTGGTGACACTGGTACAGGTTAGTCTGTAGACCCGAGATCGTAATAGAGTCTTGTGTGATTCCCACTGTGCTTTGATTTCCACCATGCCACGGTCAAGAGATCGTGCAAAAAGGTGGTTTTTAGGTACAATCCCGAGTCACATGGAGGCAATGAGCGATAAGAGGGGTTTCGTCTCTCCCCGTATTGGGAGTTGATGCTGCGCTATGCTCGATTGGCCATAACAGGAAATCCCTGGTCAGGGTTGCTGAGATTTACTGGTAAGTGTTATCAGTAGTTTCTCGAACCGTTATAGACCTTGCATCGGCATGACTTATCAGGCTATTGGGGTCTGACGTTAAACCACCCCCAGGCTGTGATATGCGACATATCAGACGAAGAGACCGGACTGTACGGTAGTGTTGCTAATTGGATTCGCAGGAGCACAAGCAGGCTTGCTTGTTGATCTTCTGATCGCTCAATGCCCGGATGGCCGTTACGTTTAGCAGACCGCTTACGGCTTGTGGGTGTTTGATATGATCATCGCCTACTGCCGGCTTATTGACGAGTCTTTAAAGTCCTACACAGAGGTTTCCTGTCTCAAGCGAAACGGAGTAGGAGCACATATGTGATATGTGCGGGACCGAGATTAATGCGTGTATGTGATATCGCATTCCATTCTCGCGATATGTGATATCGCTCGGTTATATATGATATAGCCGGGTTATCGGATCAAATGTTGATTCGATAAGTTGATTCATATGATATTAGTCGGTTGTATATGATATAGCCGGATTATTAAATCAAGAGTTTATTTAATAATTTAATGTATAATTATATATTTGATATATTACATTACATTAACTAGTATTAGCTCACTTAAGATTTCTTTTCTCATATTTGATATACTTTACATATATGTGATATATGTATTGTTTTCTTTTTGGCACAAAATATATATGTGATATTTATTTATGCGTCATGCTAGGTTACACTTGCAACATGAGTTAGTATGGGACTCATACCATGCTAGGTTAAGTTAGGGTTTTATTTGTCTTAAGTATTTTAAACATTTGGAAATTGAGTCATGGTTCAAAACTTGTAGAAGCTTGTATGTTTCATTGACTAAGTCCACTTGTTTGTCTAGCTTAAGATATTTGTTAACCCAACCCTTAACTCATAACTATGGTTTATTCTCTACATGAGTTAGGCATGACACTAAACTCACCCAAGGTTGCAATTCTAACCTCACTCTCTCATGAGTTCATTCTTCTTCTTCTCCATCAAAAGAAAAAAGCTTGCTAGGGTTTTTTCTAAGTGAAGATTTAGTGTGAGAAAAATAAATCTAAAGTGAGCCTACTTCCTACTTCATCATCCTCTACTACTTGCCATTTAGTTTAAAGTGTTTTCTTCACTAATCTCACCATTAGTGAAAAGATAGCTTGGGTTAGTGTCTCTTCAACGTAGATCATCTTCAGCCTCGAAGACTTCGATGCAAGCTTGTTCGTTTCTTCATGGGAGCTTCTCTAGAGTCCGGGAGTTCGTGATCGCAGCGAAGGGACTACTACATGGAGCTATTGAAGTGAAGGACCGGTCTACAAAGATTGTATTCCTTGTTCACTTTTGATGTAAAGTGTTTGCATTTCTTTTTGTAGGATTTTCTAGTAGCGATTGTAGGGTTATGGTTTACTAGAACGGCAAATTTTTAAAATCGGCATGGACGATGCCTCCCGAATTCTTGTTGCCGTGCTAGCCAACCCAACAAGTAAAACCTGCTAGGTCGGATTTTGGGTTAATCTCGCCGGGAAAATTGTGGGTAATGGTGTCAAGGTTGGGTCTATAGCTCAGTTACCTCATAATCTGGCCTCAGTAATTGTTTGTTTAGCCTAATTTTACCTGAGACTAAATCTGGAACCATTTTTCTTGAGTTGTTGTTTTTTTGTGACTTTTAATGACTTGAACTTTGGATATTGTGTTTTTTCTCGGTCACTTGATGTTTATACGTCGATATCGGGAGCTGTTTGGTTATTCTTGCATGCGTAGACCATAGGTTTTAACCTATGTGTGATTCGTGTACCGTTTTGGTTTTCGTATGCAATTCCTGTTTACAATACTATGTGTTTATATATGTAGGCGCCCTCATGTGGACTTTGAACAACAAGGAAGAGCGTGGCTTAATTGACTTCGGCAAGGAAGGATCAGGTGAGTAGATGTATATCTACAGGGGAAGTCGGGTGGATGGTGTATAGCACCCCCGCAGTTTCGTAGTGTAGCATGCGAATATGTATATATATAAATTTGTGTATTAGGAGACGTGAATAATTATCAAGAAAGACTTAGGAGACCATGGGTTAGTTTTTAGCGTAAGAGAGTGCTTTTAGTTTAGTTCTTAGTCGCGAAACCCTAGAGTAAAAGGTTGACACACACACACATGCACACACGTAACATGATTATGGGTGTATATGTTTATATGTATGTATGTATATATATGTGTGTGTGTGTGTGTGTTTGTGTGGATGTGTTGGTACACACACACACACACACACACACACACACACACACATATATATATATATATATATGCACACACATACATATACACGGGTGATGAAGATAATATATGATACTTTGAGGTGAGTCGATATGATCAGGCATGATGCCGTGAGATCGGATATGTGATTAAGTCATGATATGATATATGACGTGATATTATAGTGGGTCGCCGGGCGATGTGTATTCATACATACGATAATATGTTTTGATGATATTGGAATGTACGAGATTTTAGAATAGTACCCCTGATCATGATATCGTTCGATGATGATGACATATGAATGATGATGCATATATGATAGTTGAACCGTACCCTCGATTTTGGGATGTCGTAAGATGGATTTTACCGTACGAGATATAGATATGATGATTGATCCGCACTGTTGACTCGAGGATGCCGTGCTATGTATTACACAGCACGTGACGCTATGAGGCTAGATCGCCGACTACTAGGTATATCGACTCGGAATTTAGGTGGATTTCTTACCCTTTCGACTAATTCCTTAGTTTAGTCTTTTAGTTGATTAGGAAGATGTTAGACCAAGCTTGAGTCATACCAATTTTTAAAACACTAACGAATCGAGAGTGTTCACCGCCGAAAACCGGAAAGACAAACGTCTTGCCTGAATTTGGGGGAAGATGCTATTTGGTTTATCCGTCCACCTCTCCGAAAATGCCAAGTTGATTTATGGCACCGTATATCGGAGGTTTAGACGGATGCGGCCGTTGTAGCAGACTTCGTCAGATTCCCTTTCATTGTGAGGGGTTTTTTATTATGGGGACGCTCTTCCCTGCAGGTGCAAGACCCTGCAGTTAATTACGCTACCGCATCGCGGTAACCAATTTCTCCTTCTCCAGATGGTCACTTTGTGTCGTGTGTGTTTGTTTTGTTTTTTGTTGCCCGTGGATCGTATACGGAGACTAATTTATGTTGTCGCCCATAGGGCGGGGATTAGTCCAAATCCGTATTTTCCTAGATTTGGTTTTGGGTTGGGTTTAACGATCGTTAATCTCATTTGTGACTAAGATCAACTTAAACGTTTGTTAAGGATACGATAGTCTAATTTTAGACAAAGATCTACTTAACTGGATCATTTAGATCCAACAAAAGAGCGTTTGGGCTCTATTGTTTTAGTTTAGGAACATTGCGGTCTATAAGTTTAAGGACCTCACAGTCCATGGGAGTTTAAAGACGTCATAGTCTGTAAAGTTTAAAGACATCATAGTCTATGAGTTTAAGGACCTCACAGTCCATGGTAGTTTAGAGACATCATAGTCTGTCAAGTTTAAGGACATCATAGTTCATGAGTTTAAGGACCTCACAATCCATGAGTTTAAGGACCTCATAGTCCATAAAGTTTAAGGACATCATAGTCCATGAGTTTAAGGACCTCATAGTCCGTGTGATTTCGGTTCCACCGTTTAGGGATGCACCAAAAGTTATTGGTTATTGGGATGTTCATACCATAATATTGCATTATTATATTCCCCATTCTTATTCTTTTTATAAATAAACAGGTGCTTTTGACGCATGTCTGCTACATATTACAGGTTACAGGTTCTTAGACAGAAAACAGTGAAAACGATGTAAAGACGATGAAAAAGTGGACTTTGACCAACAAATAGAAGACTCTTGATCAAGCCTACATCAAAGATAAAATTCACAAAGTACAAGGCAATGCAAGGTCTAAGATTACAAAGCAAACGGTTAAAAGTCCACCGCAATTATTCACTGGAGATCTGGAAGAAACATAGAAGCTATTTTAATAAAGAACCAAATAATAAGGAAGCCCAAAGATCCAAGGCCCAATACCTTCTTTTAAAGAGACAGAGACATAAAATTTTACCAAAGGTTGAAGTCTACTTTGACTAGGTCTTCCTAAGGATATTTTGGTAAATGTAGACATGCAAATCAATTGTAACCTAGGGTTTTCTATTCTCTATAAATAGGAACTCTACTCATTGTAATTTCTTATGCCTCCTTTTAATAATAAATTTTAGAATTCTTTTGGAGAGCATCGGTGTTTATTTTCAATTCATGAATTCAGATCTGACAACCCTGCGTTGATGATTGGAGAGATGCATCTGTAAGTAGATTTAATTCCTTGCTCTAGTTTAGATTTCAATTCTTGCCCTAGGTAATTTTTATTCTCTGCCCTAGATAAATGTTCTTCAATTCTCTAATGAGTGAGTAGTTTCCTCGCTTGTTAGGGTTAGGAATGGGGAAGGATTTGAGAGACGAAGATCTCTCATCTCTTTTCTTTGCCAATCTTTTATGAAAATTAGAACTCCATGTATACCTTCTTATTCCGCTCCCTATGGCACTCTACCCTCGAGGTAACGGTGATTCCGTAGTCTAAAGGTCCGGATTTTAAGGTTTTCCATGGAGGTTTGGGTAAAGATTAAGAAAGGAAGGACAAGGATCTAGAGAAAGAATCAATCTTCCCAATCATCCTAATCCCCTTTGTTAAGATTTACCATAACACTAATATGATATCTTTAATTAAAGGCAATGGAAAGAGATGTAGACTTTGTTTACCAAATTTTCCCTAAACCTAATCCTAGCAAGTTTCTAATCCTAGTATCATACAACTTCAATTTTTAGATTTAATAATCAATCCGAACACCCTTCGGAATTAACTCGTTAGCGCGATTAGGAAATTCACAACATCCCTGTGTACCGACCCGTACTCACCGGCTAGCTGCAAAGCGACGCCGTTCTTGATTGCGGTTACAAATATTTTTGATCTATCTTTTAGAAAGCGCAAGCACGCTAAATCACACCAATCAAATGGCGCCGTTGCCGGGGATGGCGTGTCATTTTCTTTTTGCAATTTCGGGTTAATATAAAATTAAAAAATCATAAAAACTGAAAAATCAAAAAAAATATAAAAATTTATCATCTTTGTATTTTGTGAAGGGTATTTTTGGTTTGAATTTTGCAGGATCTACAATCGAGACGGATCTGGAAAAATCCAGAGTTCAAAACAGAAAAAAATACATCAGAACAGCAAGAGGGTGGAAAATTAGAACAGCACAATTTTTTTGGAGACCTGAAGCCTCAGAACCGCCGCTATTCCGCCGCGCAAGCGCACTCCCGCCGCTGAACCGCCGCGTCATGCTGACGTCATCGCGCGAAAATTTTACTGTTTGTTTTCTTTTCCCCCCCTCTACAACCTAAAATATATCTTTTGTCAAATCTCCTGCAGAATTCTTTGCGCTTTAAAAAATCTTCCCTTCCAAATAAAAAATCTTGTGCAGGATTCTTTGCGCGTGCTTAAAATAATAATTGATTGCAAGTGATCTTTCTGATTTGCATATCCTTAATCTTTTTGCTAAAAATATCTTTCCAAATAAAAAGCAAGTGGAAAAAGGAAAATTTTAATTAGAAAACTTGCAAACCTTGAAATTCACAAAAAAAGATTTGATTGCATGTGATTTACTGTTTTGCATATCTTTAATCGGATTTTAAGGGGCTTTTGACCAACTCAGATTGGGTAGGGATTTCATCACCCTTCCCAGGACCCCAGAAAACACCTAAAGCATTTGCATCGACCACGATTAATTAAAAAAAATACTAGACTCAGCCCTAAGGACTTCGAGCTCAATAGGAAAAGGACTAGTATAGGCATCGACTGTTTATCCTAACTGATTTTGCGGTGTCTAGGCTAGTGGTTTTTAATTAGGCTCACTGTTGTGGTGGTTCCTTCCCACTTACCTGGCCGTACTTGTCGGTGAAGAGGCGGTTTGAGGTCCTATTTCTAGCCCTAGTTAGGAGCTGTCTAGCAGACCTAGGTGACCCTAGATCTAGGTTTGATTGTGCATTTCTGGTTGATTACATTTGTGTCTAAGCTCTTTATCGAAATTTTTTTCTGCAAACAGTCTCAAATAAAGAGAAAAGGGAAAAAGGAAAATTTTTTTTAAAAAAGACTTGCAACTTTAGTCGCTCGGAAATCCTTGCACCAACAAACTTTCTTTCTTTCTCCCTTTCTTCTAACATGGGTACCCCACATAACATCACTTGCCGAACTTTGGTATCCCGAACCTAATTTTGCGTCGTTCGGCAATTTGTTCGATCAATTTAAAGACGATCCTTCCTTGCCTAAAATATCTTTGAAAGATCAAATAGAGGCGTTTAGGGGAAACAGTTTGACTTTTCAACCCACTTTGTGTCAACCAAGTCAACCTTTACCACCTCCATATGTTGATACCACTTTTTCAAGTCCTACCGTCTCTCCTAAGCCGATGTCCATTGCTGAGCATATTGCTCAATCTCGCAGCCGATCTTTCACCCCTCTCCACTCATCTAGTTCTAGGGATCCACAAGACTATTCACCTTTTTATCCATATGTTGACCCTACCCCTGTCCAATCACCCACTTCCTACCAGTCCTACCCGACCTTCCCACATTCACTAGACACTACTTCTACACAGCCTTTTGGGAGTTTCACATATCCAAACAATTTCGAATCTTTTGCCGAAACCCCTTTACCACCAAAGTCTAGTTTGGAAGAGGCGTTGGAGGCGTATATCACAGCAACAAACAAAATGGTTAGGAATGTGGAAGCGTCCGTGGCCGCCCTTATGCAACCTGCTGAACCGGTAGCTAGTTTCCCGCTAGCCCCAAATTTTTTAATGTATGAGGAGGCGGTTGGACAGAATGAGAATGTGAGAGGATTTCCAAATCAAACCTACCCTTACCCAATTGAAGCCCACAACTCCAGTTTTCCATCGAATGTCCTAAATGATTCACAAGTTCAAAATAAAAACGAGTTGTGCGACTTTGTAGTGTTTGATTTGCCAGATTGTGAGGAACCCCCTTCGAGTGAAACATCACCTAATCCGTTTGACCTTTACACTTCCACTCTAGAACCTACATTGATAAACATCCATGCTTTTGAGGAGGTGTCTAAAGAAATTGACTTTCACTTGATTGAGGATATAGACGCCGGGAATATTTCGGATGATGAACCTGTCGATTTAATTGAAATTTTATGTTCAAATCATCATCCCGAGTTATTAAATGTTTCTCCCGAATCTCATATGCGTCTTGATTTTGATGATAATGGCATGGATGAGTTGAATATTGAGGAGAATTATGAGGATAATATTGAGGAGAGTGGTGAGAATCATATTGAGGTTGAACCATTTTTCTTTGATGTGTCGGATTTTCCAATTCATCCTCTTGAACCTTTACCTAAATCACCCTCCCTCTTTTCCATCGTTCCGACCACACTTCATGTCACGCTTGACGACTGTGAGCTTGAAAACTTTTCCTTTGAATCTGACACAGTTCCCACAGCCGATGACACTTACGAGTGTTTCACTTTTTCGGACGATATTGAAGTCTTACCGCCCGAGTTTGAGTCCTTTGCATTTTCAGATGAGTTAGTTAATCCTTCAGACTCGGTTGCTTACAGTCGTTTCGAACCATTGATGGAATCTTTCCAGTTCGACACAGTTTACTACGGTGAGAATGAGACCATCCCTAATTCACTCCCTTTCGTCTCTCCTATTGTCCCGACCGTACAAATGACCGTTACGCTTTCATCTCCGATACCAAGTTCGGCGTACCCATGTTTTCTTGCGAATCTTGAGGGATTTGATCCCATTTCTCGACGAGTTGATAGGTTAGCGCAATCGCTTTTAACACATCGGTCATCACAAATTGCGCTAATTTATTCACTCAATTTACACCCTCAAGATCGTACTCTACTTCCTTCTTCTTTTCGCCATTCTTCTCCCCCACCGAGACCATATTCTACCATTCTACTTTCCACACGGTCTCGCGTGCTTCTCATTTTTTTGCACCAACTATACCATTTCCACGATAAGATTTTTGAATGGATGGTGCTAACATTTGGCTTGTGTAAGGCCAAGCTTAAGTTTGGGGGAATCTTTGTATATATGTATATATTTTTTTTGTTTTCTTTTTCTATAAAAAAATAAAATAAAAATTTCAAAACATTAAAAATATATAAAAAAAATTATAAATAAATAAACAAGGGAGTATCGGTATTTTGACCCTCTTGGTTTAGCATGACAGTGAGGACACTGTCAAGTTCAAGTTTGGGGGTATGCTCGGTATGTCTTCTTCCTTCGCATTCATGTGTACATATTTTTGCATTTGCATACTTATTTGAAAACCCATAAAAATTTGAAAAATTTCAAAAATTATTGTATTCAATTTTGGCCATATTTGACTAGAGTTTGACAGATAGGTTAACTAGCTAGGAACAACTAGATCTTAGACTTAGTGAATTAAAAACCCTAAAGATAACCGTCCTTAAAGTTTAACAGTAGAAAGTATATGCCTTGTAGTTTATTTAGAAATAGGCAAATTTTGGGTTCACTTCTTGGGCTAAGTCAAAATGAGGGAAGAGTATTGATGTTCTTATTAGAGTATAAGTTTGAAAAATAGTTCCTAGTTTAAGTCTAGATTCTGAAAATGTATACCCTACAATTTGCACAATCACGCACCTTGAAACTTGGAATAGTAGAGGAGACCTTGAAATGCTCTTGTTTAAAGTCCTTAGTACGATGAAAATAAAAAAAAAAATGTTAATGAAGAATAAAAAAATGGACACTGGTTTTTGTGATTACTTAAGGCTGCAAAAATAGAAAAATATTTAGCGAGGGTGCTTCATCACCTAGTGCCTTAAACCAACTGGTTTGGGAGTCACTGCTAAAGCCTTGGGTGTTGCAAAACTAGGAAGTACGCTTTAAAGTGCTAACGCATCTAGTAATCGGTTGTTGGTACCTCAAGAAGTATTAACGGTCGCATGAAGGATGTGTAAGCAAAATTCAATTAAAAATTCACCTAATTAATAAGTGCTTTGGACAATGGACGAGAGTATGATTGCTTGATTTGAATTTCCAAGTGTAGGGGTGATATTTACACACACGTGGGGATATGTGATTAGAGTTTGGATAAGAGAAAGGAATGAAGAATAGAACTTGTATCTTTAATAGGGTTGATAGAAATTCTTAAGTGGAGATGAAACCCTAGAAGAAAGACTTAAGAGATGCCGAAAGCTAAGTAATTCTACAGGATATATATAATCTTAAGTTAAACAATGAGGAAGTGTGAAGAATATGGGTGGATAGTTTACAAGTCAGAAGATAATAGAATTCCATGTTAGAAAACCTAATTGGAGAATTAAAGTCGAAAAGCCAAATTGATAGGATTTTGTGGGTGTAATCCGCTGAAAACCCTCAGGAGACAACACTCCTCCTACTAGGGACACCTAGAGGTTTAACGGCTTGTTGCACGTGCTCAGTGCAATCGCGTTTCCCTGCGAAAGCGCGGTTAGGATTTTAGTGAATAAAAATAAGTTTGCTCGAGGACGAGCAAAAGATAAGTTTGGGGGTATTTGTTCATACCATAATATTGCATTATTATATTCCCCATTCTTATTCTTTTTATAAATAAACAGGTGCTTTTGACGCATGTCTGCTACATATTACAGGTTACAGGTTCTTAGACAGAAAACAATGAAAACGATGTAAAGACGATGAAAAAGTGGACTTTGACCAACAAATAGAAGACTCTTGATCAAGCCTACATCAAAGATAAAATTCACAAAGTACAAGGCAATGCAAGGTCCAAGATTACAAAGCAAACGGTTAAAAGTCCACCGCAATTATTCACTGGAGATCTGGAAGAAACATAGAAGCTATTTTAATAAAGAACCAAATAATAAGGAAGCCCAAAGATCCAAGGCCCAATACCTTCTTTTAAAGAGACAGAGACATAAAATTTTACCAAAGGTTGAAGTCTACTTTGACTAGGTCTTCCTAAGGATATTTTGGTAAATGTAGACATGCAAATCAATTGTAACCTAGGGTTTCCTATTCTCTATAAATAGGAACTCTACTCATTGTAATTTCTTATGCCTCCTTTTAATAATAAATTTTAGAATTCTTTTGGAGAGCATTTGTGTTTCTTTTCAATTCATGAATTCAGATCTGACAACCCTGCGTTGATGATTGGAGAGATGCATCTGTAAGTAGATTTAATTCCTTGCTCTAGTTTAGATTTCAATTCTTGCCCTAGGTAATTTTTATTCTCTGCCCTAGATAAATGTTCTTCAATTCTCTAATGAGTGAGTAGTTTCCTCGCTTGTTAGGGTTAGGAATGGGGAAGGATTTGAGAGGCGAAGATCTCTCATCTCTTTTCTTTGCCAATCTTTTATGAAAATTAGAACTCCATGCATACCTTCTTATTCCGCTCCCTACGGCACTCTACCCTCGAGGTAACGGTGATTCCGTAGTCTAAAGGCCCGGATTTTAAGGTTTTCCATGGAGGTTAGGGTAAAGATTAAGAAAGGAAGGACAAGGATCTAGAGGAAGAATCAATCTTCCCAATCATCCTAATCCCCTTTGTTAAGATTTACCATAACACTAATATGATATCTTTAATTAAAGGCAATGGAAAGAGATGTAGATCTTTGTTTACCAAATTTTCCCTAAACCTAATCCTAGAAAGTTTCTAATCCTAGTATCATACAACTTCAATTTTTAGATTTAATAATCAATCCGAACACCCTTCGGAATTAACTCGTTAGCGCGATTAGGAAATTCACAACATCCCTGTGGACCGACCCGTACTCACCGGCTAGCTGCAAAGCGACGCCGTTCTTGATTGCGGTTACAAATATTTTTGATCTATCTTTTAGAAAGCGCAAGCACGCTAAATCACACCAATCATGGGACCCTCCATCTCTCTGAAGACGTTGAAGAATTACAATGACATGTATCAGAGGTATGAAGAGATGTACCCTTGAAACAATATCCCGATTTGGGAAATGGGATGAACATCAGTTTAGATGTTATTGGTTAGGAGAACACTAGTCATCTTTGGGACTAGGATTAGTTTGGGGAGACCTGAACATGGGGGCTCGGTTGATTGGTGACAAAAAGGATCTTGGCTTCGAAAGACTTAGCTAATTTGAGCTACGGTTGATTTCCTTTAGTCATCCCATAGTGCTAAGCACTGAATCAGTGTTAAATACTGGACTTTGGAGGAGCTCACGTGTGAACACGTGAGGGGGCCCGAAGCGGGCATTGTTCCTTGAGTTTATTCCCTCATATATATATAAAAGTGCTGAGCACTTGGCTCACGTGTGAGCACGTGAGACGCCCGAGATGAGAACTGTTCTCTGGATTTTATTCCTCTTTCATTTATAAGTGCTAAGCACTTGGTTCATCAAACAGTCACATGCAGACACGTGAGGTGCCTTCAAATTGCGAGCGCTGTCTTTGGAATTTTCTCCCACTTTTATACACCACTGTTTGGGGGTCACGTGGGAACACGTGAGGTGCCCCCAAAATGGGAGCTATCTTTTGTTTATTCCCTTTTTTCCTTTTCTAAGTGCTAAGCGCTATAGGGTCACGTGAGATCACGTGAGGCACTCTGAAGAATAAAAATTGCCTTTGTTTATTCTCCTTTTCTTTTTCTCAGTGCTAAGTACTATCGAGGGATCACGTGAGGTCACGTGAGGCACCCCCAAATTGAGATGTGTTTTAGATTTACTTCCCTTTTTGAAAAGCTTGTTCGGTGGTGCGCCAAGAGTTATTGGTTATTGGGACCCTCCACCTCTCTGAAAACGTTGAAGAGTTACAACGACATGTATCGGAGGTGTGGAGGGATGTACCCTTTGAACTATGTCCCACTTATCAAGAGGAAGAATATGTTGAAGCTTAAACTCCTAACTGCTGAAAAAGACCTCTTTGCGTTCGTGCACGTGCGTCGCACATGTTGGGCGCACGTGCATCACACGTGGCAATTGCACATCATGGGGGCAGCTAAGGCCCTAACATGGAGAACTAAGCTCCTTTGAGAATTGAATTCTCGCATGTGCGTTGCACGTGGTGGGCGCACGTGCGTTGAGCACATGCACATTATGGAGGGGCAGCTAAGGCCCTAACTTGGATAACTAAGCTCCTTTGAGAATTGAATTCTCCCACGTGCGTTGCACGTGGCGCGCATGTGGCGGGCGCACATGCATTGCACATGGCACACATGGCGCTTGCGCATATGCGCATTATAGAGGGACAGTTATGGCCCTAACTTGGAGCACTAAGCCTCTATGGAGAACTAAGCTCCTTTGAGAATTGAATTCTCCCATGTGTGTTGCACGTGTTTGGCTCACGTGCGTTGCACATGGCTCGCATGTGGCGGGCGCACATGCATTGCATGTGGCACACATGGCGCTTGCGCATATGCGTATTATGGGAGGGGCAGGCCCTAACTTGGAGCACTAAGCTCCTATAGGGAACTAATCTCCTTTGAGAATTGAATTCTCCTACGTTTCTAAGAGGTATCCCCTTTTATTTATATGGGAGTGGTAGAGAAGAGATCTCTCTTTTTCCCGATGTAGGACTAAAAATGCATCCTCCATGTAGTAGAGCATTACTTTAGATTACACGTGCGTTGCACATTTGCTCATAACTTTTGATCCCGGATGAATTATGAGGCCCATAATATATCAAATCGAAGGATTTTTCGAGACACTTTCGATGCCATCAGAATTTAGCTGCTTCTAATTCGGGTGTTTGTCAAAATACAGCCTGGAAAATACGGGTTTGCATTTTCTTCCTTAGATTACACGTGCATAGCACATTTGCTCATAACTTTTGATCCCGGATAAATTATGAGGCCCATAATATATCAAATCGAAGGATTTTTTGAGACACTTTTGATACCATCAGAATTTAGTTGTTTCGCATTCGGGGGTTTGTCAAAATACAGCCCGGAAAATACTGGTTTGCATTTTCTTAAGCGTATCGCTGTCATTTGATACCTTGGGCTTTTTTGCGCAGAAAATTTTTGGCGGGAACAAATGCCCCCACTACTTTGCCCACGTAAGTATGTACGTAGGTGAAGTAGTGCAGAGTTATGCATGGTCATAGAATTGAGGGCTTAGGAGACAAGTTTAGGGTCCTTGTAGCCTAAGACTTTTTCATTTTCATGAGCCGTAAGGGTCTCAAGAAGGTTTTATCTCCCTACAAGTCGAGAGTATCTCATAGGTGTATATTCTCCCTAGAAATCGTAAGGATTTCTAAGTGTTCATCGCCTCCATGAGTCATAAGGATCTCACTCGGGTATTTTTTCTTACGAATTGTGAGGACCCGTAAGTAGCTTCTTTATTTCAGTGGCATGTAATTTTGGCAAATATGGCCCGTAGATAGCTCATCTTGACCTCCTTGTATGGCAGCGATGGCTTAGGAAACAGGTTTGGATCTGCCGCATAAGACTTTTCAATTTTATGAGCCGTGAGGGTCTCGTAAAGACTTTTCTCCCTACGAGTCGAGAGGATCTCGTAGGTGTATTTTCTCCTTAGGAATCGTGAGAATTCCTAAGTGTGCTTTCTCTTGAGAGCCGTAAGGATCCCGCAAGAGAATTTTCTCCCTTACAAATCGAGAGAACTCGTAAGTGATTGTTTCCCTCCTTGTCGAGGTTCGACTTCGAAGAGCGTGGCCCATAAATAGTCCATTTTAACCTCCTTACAGGGCAGTGATGGCTTAGGAGACAGGGTTAGGATCTGCCGCCTAAGACTTTTCAACTTTATGAGTCGTGAGGGTCTTATAAAGAATTTTCTCCCTACGAGTCGAGGGGATCTCATAGGTGTATTTTCTCCTTAGGAGTCGTAAGGATTCCTAAGTGTGTTTTCTCTTGAGAGTCGTAAGGACCTCATAAGAGAATTTTCTCTTCATGCGCTGGGACACTAATTTCCTTGCGGGTCAGCACAAATCGAGAGGTTCTCGTCAAGGACGCTGATTTCCCTGAATCGAGATAGTTTAGCCAAGGACACTGATTTCACTGGAGTGGAGACAAATCGAGAGATTCCTGCAAAGACACTGATTTCCTTGCGGGTCGATGCGAATCGAGAGGTTCTCGTAAAGGACGCTGATTTCCCTGAATCGAGATATGTTGCCAAGGACACTGATTTCCCTAGGGTTGAGACGAATCGAGAGATTCCTGCAAAGACACTGATTTCCTTGCGGGTCGACGCGACTCGAGGTTCTCGCCAAGGATGCTGATATCCCTGAGGTCAAGAGGTTTAGCCAAGGACACTAATTTCCCTGGGGTTGAGACGAATCGAAAGATTCCTGCAAAGACACTGATTTCCCTGCGGGTCGACGCGAATCGAGGTTCTCGTCAAGGACACTAATTTCCCTGAATCAAGATATGTTGCCAAGGACACTGATTTCCCTGGGGTTGAGATGAATCGAGAGATTCCTGCAAAGACACTGATTTCCCTGCGGGTCGACGCGAATCGAGGTTCTCGTCAAGGACACTGATTTTCCTGAATCGAGATATGTTGCAAAGGACACTGATTACCCTGGGGTTGAGACGAATCGAGAGATTCCTGCAAAGACACTGATTTACCTGCGGGTCGAAACGAATCGTGAGGTTCTCATCAAGGATGCCGATTTCCCAGAATCGAGGCATTTCGCCAAGGACACTGATTTCCCTGGGGTTGAGACGAATCAAGAGATTCATGCAAAGACACTGATTTCCGTGTGGGTCGACGCGAATCGAGAGATTCTCGTCAAGGACGTTGATTTCCCTGAATCGAGATATTTTACCCAGGACGCAGATTTCCTTGGGGTTGAGACAAATCGAGAGATTCCTGCAAAGACGCTGATTTCCCTGTGGGTCGAAACGAATCGAGGTTCTCGTCAAGAACGCTGATTTCCTTGAATCGAGATATTTTTCCAAGGACACTGATTTCCCTGGGGTTGAGACGAATCGAAAGATTCCTGCAAAGACAATGATTTCCCTATGGCTCGAAACGAATCGAGAGATTCTCGTCAAGGACGCTGATTTCCCTGAATCGAGATATTTCGCCAAGGACACTGATTTCCCTGGGGTTGAGACGAATTGAGAGATTCCTGCAAAGACACTGATTTCCTTGCAGGTCGACGCGAATCGAGGTTCTTGCCAAGGATGCTGATTTCCCTGATGTCGAGAGGTTTAGTCAAGGACACTGATTTCCCTGGGGTTGAGACGAATCGATAGATTCCTGCAAAGACACTGATTTCCCGGTGGGTCGACACAAATCGAGGTTCTCGTCAAGGACACGAATCTCCCTGAACCGAGAAATTTGTCAAGGACACTGATTTCCCTTGCGGTTGAGACGAATCGAAGTATTCCTGCAAAGACACTGATTTTCTTGCGGGTCGACGTGAATCGAGAGGTTCTCGTCAAGGACGCTGATTTCCCTAAATCGAGATATTTGTCAAGGACACTAATTTCCTTGGGGTCGGTTGACTTGTTCTGCTTTTTGCGGTGTCTGGGTTGACGTGCTCCGCCTCCTGCGGTGTACTCCAATTTCTGCGGTGTCAGGGTTGACGTATTTCCGAGACGGGGTGATTAGTGTGATTTTATGTGTGTAGTAGTTTAACCGCAATCAATAACGGTGTCGCACGTAGCTAGACCGAGATGAGTACGGGTCGTCCTCTGCGAAACGTTGAATATTTTATTCTTACTTTAGGCGTGTTGAGAAAGAAGGGAGGAAGAATAAAGAATGGTGAAGAATGGTTGTAAGATCTAGATCTACGTTAAACACGGATGCAAAATATAGATCTAGATTAACTACGGATGTAGGTTTTATAGTAAAAGGGGGCTTGTAGGGTTCATTAGGATTTAGTAGTTATGGATGATTAATTAAAAATTACTCTTTTTATCCTTTAAAAGATTTAAAACTATAACGACAGTGATGCATGTAAATTAGGGTTTCTGGAGGGAAAAGGGATCCCACTCTTAACCCCTATCTCGACATGGAACTCCGTTCATATCTAGCCTTTACCAAAACAATCATTAATCTAATCTCTAATCGCGGTCAAGACTAACAATAAATTGGTAGCGCGCCCGATTAGGATGTTAATGATTCTTTTGGTAAAGTTTATAAACTTTATAGGACGTAAAAAGAGTTTAAGGATCTTCATCATCCATTAATCTACCCTAATCCTACGAACCCTAGCAAGCGGAGAATTACTCGCGCATGTTGGGAGAAGAAGATATGGGGAGAGAAATCATATTAAAACTACAAAGAAATAGAATAAGAAAAAGAACTACCTTTATTAATCAACAAAATTCATTTACACTTTGCTCCCTTAAAAAATGATTACAAAATGCTAGTTTGCTTCTCGATCTCTTCTAAGGAGGTAAATGAACCGTTGATAATCATCCTGAATGCGTGAGCCTGTCGTAGACTTCGTGATCTCTTCAGCTTGATATTTTTCCAAGAGGTTCTCGGTCCTTATTTATACTCACAGAGCCGGAACCCTAGTTTCCTAATATGGTAACTAGTTGTTACGATTCAAACCAAAAAATCCAGAATCCCAACTCCCTTAAAGTGCGGCAGAACCGCGGCCGTTGGATGGGTCTAACCACGGATCCGCGGTCTTATGGTGGGATCTTGGCCTTAAATTTCTGGGCTTCATCCATGTAGCTCTTGGTGATCTTTTGAATATCTAGACTTTGAAAATCTTCTCTATGTTTCTGCCAGAATTGGTTCCTTCAATTTACTTGAATATCTTCGGCAGATTTGATCTCGCCAACTCGGATTTCCTTGATTTTAGTCATGATATAATTCATGCACAATTATCTCAATAAATGATGTTAGTAAAATTTGTTTTTATTGAGATATTATCTTAACCATTTGTCATGATATTTTGGTTTTAAGAGAATTGGTCAAAGATATTTCATATTAAAATAGTCCAAATATTATATGAATATTATATGCTTACCATTTTCCTTTATAATGTTAATTATAATATATAAACACATGAAAATAGTATTTTTACGGATAAACCCTTATATGTGTCATATTTATAATAAACATCTTTTATTATATATAAATAGTAAGGAAAATGTCATATTAAAAGTGCAGTTTTATCAACTGAACAAATACCCCCAAACTTATCTTTGATCGTCCCGAGCAAACTAGTTTATCCAAGAGAAGGAGAAAAAGAAAGGAGAAAGATAAGCACACTTTCATAGGCAACACGATTGCACTGAGCGCGTGCAACAAGCCGTTAAACCCCTAGGTGTCCCTAGTAGGAGGAGTGTTGTCTCCTGAGGGTTTTCAGCGGATTACACCCACAAAATCCTATAATAAAAGAGAGATGGTGAAAGTTACATATAAAGATAAGAATTGTAAAAGAAAGACTTTGAAAATTAGAGTTTCCAACTATACTAACTTTTCGGTTGTCATGAGCCCTAACTTAATAGTCATGAAAAGATGTTAGCAATCACATTATCCCTCAATAAAACATCGTCTTTATTCTTCATTCCTACCTTTCTTCCAAACACCGATCATATACCTCTACGTGTGTGTAAAAAACATCCCTACACTCGGAGAATTCAATTCAAGCTATCATACTCTTGTCCATCTACCTCAGTACTTTTTAATTGATGAATATTTAGATGGAATTTGCACATACATTTTTCATGTGGCCGTTAATATTTCTTGAGGTACTAACCGACTGATTACTCATGTGCTTGCTTATTAGGTGTATTAGTATTTTCTTCGTCTTGCAACACCTAAGGCTTAGCAGTGACTCCCAAACCAGTTGGTCTAAGGCACTAGGTGATGAAGCACCCTCGCTGTATTTTTTTATTGCTGCATTGGCAATAACAAAACCAGTGTTCATTTTTCTTCACCATTTTATATTTTTCATTTTTTTATTTCCTTCATACTTTGGCTTTTAGACAAGAGCATTTCAAGGTGTCATCTACTAACCCGAGTTTCAAGACGTGTGTAAGTGCGTATAGTAGGGTATCAACGTTCAAATGTTTGGCTTCCGGAATAGGAACTATTTTTCAGACTTATTTTTATCCTCAGATTAGTAATTTCTTTCATCTTACTAACCCTTGGGACAACAGCTAATGACTACTTATTACTAGTTTCGTTTAAGAAAACTTTTAACTTTCTTGGTTTTCTTAAATTTTTCTAATCTTTCATATGTAAATTTTCACTTTCAAACTTTTTATTATCAAATTTTTTTTGTGTGTGTCCTTATATATAGTATAATGCAAAGTAATGTGTAAATAAGTACAAACCTTCCCCAAACCTGTTTGCAGCAGTGTCCTCACTGTTGTTTCTTTTAAATCTTAAAAACCTGTAGACTTGGGAGGAAAGGTTATTAACGGGGGCAACAAAAATTGAAAGTGAAAATCCTCCCCCAAACTTATTTTTTGCTCATAATTTTGTAAAAAAATTCTTTCAAGAGCCAAAATATACCCCCCCAAAGTTAAGTAAAATAGTATAAAGCATTTAAAATTATTGGGGAGGGTAAAAGTTATTGGTCAAAGTAAAGCCTTGCAAAGACCAAAAGTCAAAACCAACCATTCAAAAATTTTATCGATGAAGCACCAAGGTTGGTGGAAGAACATGTCGCCAATTGACGTGAAGAAGTGGGGAGGAGATAATAGGTGTAATGGAAAAGGTTTAAATCTCGATTTGTAGAGACAAAACGATGATGATGGATTACTCGCATTCTCATTCTTGATAAGAAGAAGATGCGGATGTTCAATTTCTTTGGGTTGGGGTTGATTCATCACAACGCCCATGTCTTCTAAGAATACGAGTTCATCAGCGAAGATTTCCTCAAAGCTTTCATCGATACCCCGAAGAATAATCTCATCAGAAAAACGGGGTGATCGTCATACTCCATGAAAGGTTCACATTTAGCGTTAGATGTTGACCCGGACAACAACGTAACAGCGGAGTCGAGATCAGTATCGTGAAGCTCTTCAATTTCGCTGCTGTCGGAATCTATTGTTTCGACAGAACACACATGAGCATAGGGTTCGGAGGGTTCACTTCCCAACGTGTAAATGTTAAGCTCAATTGACATCTTCCCGAAGGATGGGTTCATAGAGTCGTTTCTACAATTGATTATTGCGTTGGAAGTCGCAAGAAAAGGTCGACCTAAAATCACCGGAATTTGGTTTCGTGGGTTCGCTACAGGTTGTGTATCTATAACGATAAAGTCCACAGGAAATATAAATTCCCCGACTTTGATTAACACATCCTCTAGCTCACCCCTAGGTTGGGTGATAGATCGATCGGCCATCTGAAGAGTGCAATGCGCCGGTTTTAACTCTCCGATCCCTAATTGCTCATAAACAGAATACGGAAGCAAGTTAACACTAGCACCTAAATCGAGTAGAGCACGATTGATATTTTTACCCCCAATAGAAATAGAAATTGTAGGACTTCCGGGGTCCTTTCGTTTCTTGGGTGGTTGTTGTGTAAAAACAGTGCTCACATTACTCGCAAGGAAAACTTTTTTAGGTACTTGAACTTTTCTCTTCCTACTGCACAAGTCCTTTAGGATTTTCGCATAAGACGGAACTTGTTGAATAGGCTCTAGGAGAGGAATGTTTATGTTAACTTACTTAAAAATTTCCACAATCTTCTCCATTTGTGGACTTGGTCTGTTACCCCTTAACCTGTTTGGATAAAGTGCTTTATCAATAAGGGTTGGGTTCAACATTAGAGAGGATTGTGGGAATGGAATGGATCCCAGAATTGGAGTGGGGATCGTTTTAGATAGATTTGTGGAAGTGGGCTGAGGGTTCGAGCCTTGTGGGAAGCGTAGATTAGGCTCAGAAGTAGGTGGGAGACTAGACGAATTAGGGGAAGAAGTAGAAGCTGGGGTATCATTGGTATCACTAACATCATCAAATTGCTCACCCACTCGGTTATTCAGCACTTTTCCCGATCTCAACGTAGTAACGGTACTCACGTTATGATTTTGTGAGTGGCCAGGATTCGATAGGGGTTGAGATGAGAGTTGCCCTTTTTCTCTCGCACTCATCGCGGCATTCAACTGTGCAATTTGGTTTTCTATTGATTTAATACTCTCACCGTGGGAGGCGGAGTCTTTCTTTATGGTATCAATATAAGACTTCATTAGCCGACATTTGAATGGAATGTTTCATAAACAAATCCAAAGTTTGTGCGAGTGAAGAGTTATCAGTACCGGCCAGTTGTGGTGCAGAAGTGTTGGCCGGATTTTGAAAATTTTGTGACTAAAAGGGGTGCTGACTTTGTGGTTGTGGTTGCCGTGGAGGAGGTATTTGATAATTGCTTTGGAACTGGTTTTGATTTTGGTGTTGGTTTTGGTTCCAAGCAAAGTTAGGATTATTCCTCCATCCTTGATTATACGTGGAAGAATAAGGATCGTTTCTAGGTCGCTGCTGAAAAGCATCGTTAGTTTGCTCGTGACCTTGAAACGGTGCATTCATAGGGCATTCTTCCGTCAAGTGTGAAGGATCTGAACAGCAACCACACACGGTCTTGGGAAGCGTTACCTGATTTAGGGAAACTGATGAGAATTTGTTCTTAATAGCGTCGAGTTTCTTCTGCATCGCTGCCATTTCGGCTTTTACTGCGATGGAAACATCGAGCAGATGAATACCTCCCCTAGATGAAGGTGGTCTTACGCTTTTCCACTGCAAAGTGTTTTCAGCGAGGTCTTCCAGATATTTCCAAGCTTCACCATCGTCTTTGGACATGAAATTGCATTGACACATTGTTTCAAGCATCTGCTTTGTCGCTGGATTAATGCCCTCATATATTACTCGGCACAAATCCCATCTATTAATTCCATGATGAGGATATTGGACAAGCAGATCCTTGAAACGTTCAAAGCACTTCCAAAATGGTTCATTGGGAAGCTGGGTAAACTGGTTGATCTCGCTCCTAACATGGGCGGTCTTATGGTTTGGGTAAACTTCTTAAGAAATGCTATTACGAATTCATCCCAATTAGTGATAGAGTGTGCGGCAGTATTATAAAGCCACTTTTCTGCCAAGTCGCACAAAGTGAATGGGAGAAGACGCAGGCGCATAGCGTCCACAGTCAGTTGTGAAGTACCCATCATTGCGCATACATTTTCGAATTTAGTGATGAAAACGTACGCGTCTTCAGATTCAAGCCCGTAAAATTTGGGCAACAGATTGATGTAGTGGGGTTTAATTTCAAAATTATCCCCGTTAGCTGGTGGAATAGATAAGCAAGTGGGAAGTGGACCATGGATAGGATAGCATCTCTCTTGGAGAGAGATGCACGGTGGATTCTGCGCACCTACGGGCGGTGGCAGCGTGGTGTTATAATATGATGGAGTACCGTCCATCTCGGTTGATGTGGTGTGTGGTAGGGGAAAAGAAGATAAAAAAGCACCGACTTCGGAGTCGATAGCAGGAACGCGGACAAGACGGGCACTAGAATCCCGTGTCCAGCCAAGCATGCACTAAGCGGGTTTAGCGCAAGTGGCAGCGTGTGTACTTTTAAAAATGGTTTGTTTTGAAAAGTGTGTCGGACTTAGACAAATCACACAAAAATGCACAAACAACCCTAGAACTAAGGTCATCTAGGTCAAGTCTCTAGACCGCTCCTAGACTTCCAAAGGACAAGCAGTAGGATAAATCCTCTACCACCTCTTTACTACTCTTGTAGCCAGGTAAGTGCCAGGTAAGTGGGAGGTATCCACTACGTAAGTAGTGGGCCTAATTAAGTAACCACTTGTCTTACACACACTTTCCTAGACACCACAAAAGTAATGCGGATAAGCGATAGATTACCCACGACCTTCCTCTGTCCTTATTGAGCCCAACAGTCCTTAGAGTCTTGTCTAGATATTTTTTAAATTAATGTAGGGTTGATGCAGATGCTCGGTTTGTGATTTGTGGGGCTTAGGAAGGGTGATGAAATCCCCACCTAATCTGAATTGTGGTCGTGCCCCTTAAAATCCGTATTAAAATATGAATAAACAAACCAAGTACAAAACTTTGCAAAAAGATTTTTGAGCGGCGATATTTTGCAAAGAATCCTGCAGAAAAAGATATTTTATTGGATTTCAGAGGAGAGAGAAAGATATATAAAAGATTCCAAAGAATTTGGAAACCCTAAATCCCGTAACGCGCTGCGCTTCCGCTGCCAATATGCTCTTTATGTCGCGGTTCCGCCGCCGACTAGGAAGATCTAAAAAAGATTTTTGCTACGTGGCCTCCCTTCCTTCTCTGGATCTTGATGAATGTCTCTAGATCTCTGTTTTCTCAAGTCTTTGACTCCAGATTCCCTCGCAAAAATCGCACACTTATCGTTAAATATGCAAGATGCAGTTTGTTTTGTTTTTATGATATAAATCGAATAAGAATTCAACACAAATAGTAAGAATACAAAATTACGCACGTATCCCCGGCAACGGCGCCATTTGATTGGTGTGATTTTATGTGTGTAGTAGTTTAACCGCAATCAATAATGGTGTCGCGCGTAGCTAGACCGAGATGAGTATGGGTCGTCCTCTGGGAAACGTTGAATATTTTATTCTTACTTTAGGCGTGTTGAGAAAGAAGGGAGGAAGAATAAATAATGGTGACGAATGGTTGTAGGATCTAGATCTACGTTAAACACGGATGCAAAATATAGATCTAAATTAACTACGGATGTAGGTTTTATAGTAGAAGGGGGCTTGTAGGGTTCATTAGGATTTAGTAGTTATGGATGATTAATTAAAAATTACTTTTTTTTTATCCTTTAATAGATTTAAAACTAGAACGACAGTGATGCATGTAGATTAGGGTTTCTGGAGGGAAAAGGGTTCCCACTCTTAACCCCTATCTCGACATGGAACTCCGTTCATATCTAGCCTTTACCAAAACAATCATTAATCTAATCTCTAATCGCGGTCGAGACTAACAATAAATTAGTAGCGCGCCCGATTAGGATGTTAATGATTCTTTTGGTAAAGTTTATAAACTTTATAGGACGTAAAAAGAGTTTAAGGATATTCATCTTCCATTAATCTACCCTAATCCTACGAACCCTAACAAGCGAAGAATTACTCGCGCATGTTGGGAGAAGAAGAGATGGAGAGAGAAATCATATTAAAACTACAAAGAAATAGAATAAGAAAAAGAACTATCTTTATTAATCAACAAAATTCATTTACACTTTGTTCCCTTAGAAAATGATTACAAAATGCTAGTTTGCTTCTCGATCTCTTCTAATGAGGTAGATGAACCGTTGATGATCAGCCTGGATGCATGAGCCTGTCGTGGACTTCATGATCTCTTCAGCTTGATATTTTTCCAAAAGGCTCTCGGTCCTTATTTATACTCATAGAGACGGAACCCTAGTTTCCTAATATGGTAACTAGTTGTTACGATTCTAACCAAAAAATCCAGAATCCCAACACCCTTAAAGTGCGGCAGAACCGCGGCCGTTGAATGGGTCTGACCGCGGATCCGCGGTCTTATGGTTGGGATCTTGGCCTTAAATTTCTGGGCTTCATCTATGTAGCTCTTGGTGATCTTTTGAATATCTACACTTTGAAAATCTTCTCTATGTTTCTGCCAGAATTGATTTCTTCAATTTACTTGAATATCTTCGGCAGATTTGATCTCGCCAACTCAGATTTCATTGATTTTAGTCATGATATAATTCCTGCACAATTATCTCAATAAATGATGTTAGTAGAATTTGTTTTTATTGAGATATTATCTTAACCATTTGTCATGATATTTTGGTTTTAAGAGAATTGGTCAAAGATATTTCATATTAAAATAGTCCAAATATTATATGAATATTATATGCTTACCATTTTCCTTTATAATGTTAATTATAATATATAAACACATGAAAATAGTATTTTTACGGATAAACCCTTATATGTGTCATATTTATAATAAACATCTTTTATTATATATAAATAGTAAGGAAAATTTCATATTAAAAGTGCAGTTTTATCAACTGAACACGGGGTCATTAGATGACGTATTTCCGACACGGAGGTTATTGGCCGACGTATTTCCGCTTTCTGTGATGTCGGGTTGACTCTAGGTTGTCTGTGAACCGTAGAGTCTTGGAACCGGGGACATTGCCGTGGATCCGATTGGTGATGTCGCGTCCGTATCCTGCTGGAATAAGGAAGAACGCCGTTGTCGGTCTCCAGGCTGTAGATGTTGCCGTTGAGATCTGGCCCTCTCTTTGACAGAGTCTGTCGGGAAATGCGGTTCCCTTTTCGTTAATGCCCATGGATTGTATACAGGGGTCAGTATGGACTTACCTGCAGGGCAATGATGGCTTAGGAGATAAGATTAGGACCTGCTACCTAAGACTTCTCAACTTTACGAGCCGTGGGGGTCTCATAAAGACTTTTCTCCCTACGAGCCGTGAGGATCCCGTATGTGTATTTTCTCCTTAGGAGTTGTGAGGATTCCTACGTGCGTTTTCTCTTGAGAGTCGTAAGTATCTCACAAGAGAATTTTCTCCCTTAAAAGTCGAGAGGACTCGTAAGTGATTGTTTCCCTCCTTATCGATGTTCGACTTTGGAGAGTGTGGCCCGTAAATAGTATGCAATAGTCCATCTTAGACTAACTTGTTGGGCCCCAGTGCTTAAGAAACAGGTCCTTATCCCCATTGCCTAAGGCTTTTCCCTACGAGTCGAGACGAGTTGAGAAGTTCTCACAGGAACATTATTTTGTTGGAGATAGTGCCCTCAGAGTCAATTATTAGGTCACAGGTACGTGATTGCAATGATTGATGGAGGACCTATCCCGGTAGGACAGTCTTACTCGAGATGATAGTATGCTATCTGGTTTACCTTTATCATCGTGTACTGCTTCAGGTGACCTGACAAGTCGCTATTACACATTGGTAGAGCCCCTAGGATTCTTGCTTGACCACCAACAGTATGAGGGCGATCATATAAGTGGGAGCTGGGGGTCTATAAGCATATCCTTAAATGATCCCTAGTCGTGTGAGTTTCGAGACAGGGCATCGATACTCCAGAGTAGACTAGTGTATACAGTCGAGACCCCGACAAGGGGCGGTGGCCGGTCTCACAAGCCACTGGTGTCAGTTGGTTCACCTAAGATGTATACAGGTGCTCATTGGGTTATGAGTACACCGGACAAGACTCGCCGGGAACATGCTAGTTGGTCATATACCAAACGTCAGATGGCAGTTCCCTGGTGATATGTGTACAGATTAGTTCATCGACCTGGGGATCGTCATTTGTCTTGTGTGAGTTCCCACTGTACTTTGATTACTACCCTACCACGGCTCAAAGGAGTCGTGCAAACAGGTTTTAGTTGGGTACGGTCCCGAGCCACATGGAGGCAGTGAGCGTATCTTCAGGGGTTCGTCTCTCCCGGTATTGGGAGTGAGGTCGCGCTGTGTCTAGGAGAGCCATTACACGAAGCCCTCGGCCGAGGCAAGGAGATTTACTGGCAGGTATTCCAGTAGTATCTCAGGGTGTTCTGGGCTACACTCCGACACGACTTGTACCGCTTTTGGGGGTCTGACTTTTACCAACCCCTAGGCCCGCCATGCGTTGCTCATAGACGAACGGACCGGACTATACGGATATTTTCACTGACAGGCTCAGTAGGGAGTCAGGCTGAGTTCGCTCACAGACGTCCCTTTTGGTCAATACCTGGTAGCCCGTTATGTATTGGCTTATACCTCTAACGTGCTAGTGGTTAAATCCACAACCAAGGTGTTAACGAGTCTTTAGAGTCCCCCACATTCAGTTACTCAGCTTTCGGGCGAATGGTTGTAGAGGCCGTATGGAGATATGGCAAGGTCCGATCAGATACGTGCGGTATTGCACGGATCAGGATCGGACAGTTTGTACTACAGGCCGTATGGATATATGGCAGGGTTCGATCAGATACGTGCGGTATTGCACGGATCAGGATCGAACGGATATTACTGGCCGGCTTTGGTTTAAGCCGGATCCTAGTATAGTACAGTGTAGATTTTGTCTCATTGCATTTGTATTTCGGTCGAAACACAAATGCGGGTGTGTATGCACAGTATCGGGGTTTTCCTGTAATTTATTACGGGACCAGTTTTCTGGAGTTGCCAGTTTGCTTTCCGTTTCGGCCGATTTCCTTTGTATCGTTCATTGGCCGAAGATTGGTGGAGGAGGGCTTATTTGCATTGTTGCAAATAAGTGTTTGTGGAGGGGGTCTTTGCATATATTTGTATCATGATGGTTTCATGATGGAGCCATCCTTTGACTCTTTCTTTTCCATCATGGCTTGACTTTATAAATCATCATGGTTGTTGATGATGAGGTTGGTGGTAGGTGGTTGAGTGTGGGTTTTGATTTGGTGATCATTTCCTTTTGCATGATAGCCTTCTCTCTCTCCCCCTTTTGTATTATTGGATGGCTCTCTCATTATCTAACACACTACACTCTTATTCTCCCCCCTCCCCTCACCTCTCATGGCCGGCCCAAGCATTAGGGGGGGCTGTCCAAAATCTTGAGTGTGGGTTTTTAGCTCATTTCATGTTGCAAAATCCCACAAGATCATTCTCAAAAGCTCCAAGTTCCATCCTTCCACCAAAGGCAATTCTACAACCCCAAAATGAGACATAGTAATCCACACTACATTCTACAGCACATCTTGGGCACGTCGACTAGCCAGCTTCGTGCCCGAGTTGCCTTGGCATTGAGGTGGGAGCCCGTAAAAGAAGTAGGCGATGTGGTGCACTTCCGGCGACGAGGAGGAGACGGGACATTCCGCAGGAGATCGGGACGACGACGAGAAGACCGGAGGACTCGGATCTGTCGGTATATCTCTCTTCCCCATCTTGTAGATAGCTAGGACTAGTTAGTGGTTCGATCCGGGTATTAGTGCGCGGCGGTTTGCCAGTTCAAGTAAAAATCAAAGTTTATCACCGCTTCCGCATTTGGCCGTCGGATTGACGGCCGGGGCGCCGTCGTGCACTTACAGTGGTATCAGAGCCTCGCCATTAACTTATTCTAGCTTTGTTTAATGTGTTTTGCATTTCCGATCGACCAAAATTCCAAAATCTACATTTTTGCTAGCGACAGTTTTCTATTGAAATTTTTTGGTCTCCAAAAATTTTTCAGGTTGTATAAAATTGATGTACTGGAGATTTTAAGAGCTCTGTAAAAATTCGATGAAGTGATTCCACTGTGGGAGCGCGGAACCGCCGCAAACACCCCATTCTCGCCGCGGTTTTTCCGCACACTGTGGAGATCCCTGCTCCAAATTTCTACAGTATCTTTCTGGGGTTAAAATTGGGGTTTTGGAATATTAAAATTGGGCCCAGAATTTCTGTGAGTGCTACAGTATTGCTTGGGGGCCCACTTGTTAATTTTTTATCGATCGGATATTTTAAACACATTATTTCACAGTATTTACATTATATCTGCGACCGTGAATGTCACTTGATCGGTAAATCCGGTCTAACTGCTATAGCCCGGTTAGACGGATTTGCGAACGTGACTTTCACGTTGATGTTCTGTTTTTGCTGTGATGTTGCGGATCGGTCGTGGGGATAGCCTGGATGCAATGCTAGTACAGTTGTGGTTGTATTATGTACATTTGATATTGCGGGGCGAGCGTCCGACATGTGGACTGCCATCACTGCCTGTTTGTATTATTATTTTGGGGCACGACCAGGTTGCGGTCGATGTACCCGTTGTATGTATATTTTACTTTCTGTACTAGGATTGCCCCGCGGAGGGGTGCACGGATAGCCGGGTTCTAGAGGGCAACAAGCCCGCATCTCATGGCATTGAGACGGAGGGGGCATCACTCTAGGATTGGCGGGCTATTCGCCGCACTCGTAGGGGGTACAGGTTGACCCAGGAGGGGTGCCCAAGTTACCGGATTCCGTGAAGTGCTGGGTGGTCCATTCACGGCGCTGAAGGGGGCTGCCTCACTTCAGGTTTTGGCGGGTGACTTGCCGCGCCCGTAGGGGTCTAGGTTCTCATTGCACAGGCTATCCACACGACCAGGGGAACGTCGGGTTTCAGTAGTGGCTCTGTGAAACCCGGGGATCCCAGATATCTGTATTGTTTCTGTGATGCTGTTCATTCTCTGTGATGTTGCATTTTATCACGCCTTGAGCGAATATAATATATTGGTATATATATTAGTAGATGTTGTATATGTTTTGCATCCGCGCTAGTCCAGTTCCCTCTCTGTCGTTAGTTAGCTAACCTAACGGGTAATGACGGGACCCAGTGGCGAATGCGGATGGCATATACGTACATCAGTATATTTTCGTTCTTTTGGTGTGATCAATTGATGGGACTGCGTTGAGTCGGATCAATGCAAGTTAAAAACAAACCTAATCTGATGTTGTTGGAACACCTTTCAAAAAGCTGTTATTGCAAGGACGTTCACTTTTGTTTTGCATCGCGGTATTCAGATAGAATATCCTGCTCCTCAGTCGACGAGGCAAGGGCTGAGATCCCTTCACCGGGAGTGACCCCTTGGACAAAAGTTTGCGTCAGGGCAATGACTTCACTATAGCCGATTACTTTTGCTTTGCACCGTGGTATTCAGTTGGAATATCCTGCACCTCATTCTTTGGGGAAAGAGCCGAGATCCCTTCACCGGGAGTGACCTCTTTAGCAAAGGTTTTCGTCACTATATTTTTAAAAGCTATCCGTTCCTTCAACGATATCAAGTTCATTACGTTAAAGGTTTTCGCCAGAAACCATTCTTAGCCCTCCGTCGTTTCAGACGGGTAGCACGTAGTATTCATGCTATGTTTGTTGACCTTCGTCAAGGCATAGTGTATGGTAGCTGCTTGTTACCTTTCTGCTGCATAGATAGATGCGTTGGTTTGGGACAGTCGTATAGCCTTGTTGACCTTCGTCAAGGGCTTGTACGGGTGGATTCAAATTAACCTGGATAATGACGGGTAGAACTTGACATGTGACTTATGATTTGTTGACCTTCGCCAAGGTCATAAGTGCATGGGGCAGAAATCACATCGGGAGTTTCAAAAGAACTGAAACTTGCCAGATATGCGCATACCTTCTGGAGTGTGACACCGTGAGCGGATTCCGTCACGTTATCATGCGATGATAGTTGGATCCCGATTCCCACTGATGAGTTGGTATACTCCTCGGGTGATCCCGACTAATTCTTCTTTCAGGTTTGTAGGAGAATTTGACGGTACAGTGGGAGGTTTCCTGATTAGATAAATTGGTAACCATTCTGATCTAGGTTAGAGTGCACGCTGAGTGTTTCTTTTCTCTCTCTCTTTGGCAGCGACCATTGACCCGACCCTGAGACTATGACTCAGAGACCAAATTAACCGAACCTTCTTAATACTGGCTTTTGGATTGTCAGAGTTGCAAACCTCATTGCCACTCTTACTTTTACCCTTTTCTCCAAGACACCCCGTATTACTACGAACGTCCACTTCCATTGGACAAAACCATCGTATGGTTAGATACGAACTCGAAAGAATTTATTCGAGGATGGTTTCAGGTTCTGGAGAAAACGGATAGGATTATTCAGTTGTCTTTCCCTTTTACCTTCTCTCAAGTTGTGAGTACTCCTTGGTTTAGGAGATAGTACACCTATTACGCAAATTGGATAGTCTTCTTTCAAACCATAGGCAGGTGCCGACCGGTAGGGAATGAAGAAAACCAATTAGCATAACGATGGTGTGCAGAAGGTATTAGGTTAAGACAAAGCAAGGGATTAGTAAGAGGGCAAAGTAAATTGCAACAGATATTCACGACCAAACCAAGTATTCTTTCGTCAATCCTAAATCACCTTTGTATTTCTCCAAGACACTCCGTATCACTACGAAGATCCACAGTTTATTTGGATACTCCATCGTATGGTTATATACGAACTCGAAAGGAACTTGTTCCAGTTCGGGGATGGATTCTGGTCCAGGAGAAATAGGAATAAGGTTTATTCGGTTGTCTTTTATCTTCACCTTCTCTCGCATTACGAGTGTTCCTAGGATTGGGACAGTACACCCATTATGCCTATTGGATAGTCTTCTTCCAAACCATAGGCTGGTGCCGAACGGTAGGGAAGGAAGAAAACCATTTGGCCTAAGGGGTGTGCAGAAGGTAAAG